>JAYGXS010000009.1:26903870-26992712 GCA_036362985.1 Ligula intestinalis | reverse complement strand
AGATTTGAACCCGGGACATTCGGTCATTGCGTTGGAGACGCTGCCTCTAGTCCACGGGTCCCCTGGTTTGTCGGTTGTGATCGGGAATATGATGAATGAATGCAGTTGGTTACGTTATGTTTCAAGTTAAAAATTATTTCACCTTATTGTTCTATGTTTCAGGTATTTTTTACGTGTCTGGAACTAAGGGACTATCGAGAAAGGTTTATTTTAAAAAAAACACTTAGTACCCCTATTACTTCTTTGGAGTACTAAATTTGTCTAATTCTGTTCATTATTTTGTTCTTAGTTCCCGCAAATGCTTTCATGCTGGTATGCGAGTAATGATCAAACTTTTACAAACTTAGGCATTTTTCATGCACCACTTGCTCTACTGTATATCAGCAGAATGTCCTTACATGTAAATATTGTGGCAGATACAGTCTTTTGGAGCTATTCAGACACAACGCATCGTTTCTGCTCTGCAAGTGCCTAGAGTTTTTAATAAAAATTGAAAGTTAATACAACGTTTAGGAGTATGTACGATTATTCACTACGCACGGGATGTTAAAAGAAGGTAGGAGTACTAAAAAGCTGGGTTAAGACGTGGTTTCCAACTGGGCTTACTATGTAAAAATCGTAGATATTTTGAGGCAATTTCCCGTAATGTAGGTGTATTTCAATGGAGAAAAGGAGAAAACTATTCAGTCACATAAATTATTTATGGAGTCCAGTGAACATTGAAAATTGCATTTGTAAAAATCATAATCACGATTGAACAGAATTCGCCATCCTAAATATGTCTAGGATTTTTTTTGGTTTCTACATAAATCAGGTTATCGCTTCACCTGTTATATGGGGACAGCCATATATGCTCAGTTAACAGGCTATAAACTTGGTGTTTTTTATAAAAGCTGATGGGCAAGCGATAAAATTTGGTGTCAAGTTTAAACTTAATCTTCGTCCGAATAATAAATCTTCGCTTGTAAATGACAGCTTGAGGAATTCTCGAAAGGCTACTGTCTTTCAAATGTTGGATCATTTGGTGCCCTATCGTCGACAAGGTACTTATGGGGTTTATTGGTTCGGTTGTACCAACCTTGCTTTGCCTGACATTCTGCAAAATGTGCCATTTCAAGCCAAGAGAGGCTGATCTTGTGCTAAGGAGGGAATAGTGCACTACCATATCGGTACTATAGACAAGACAGCCAGTATGAAATGAGGTGCATACACTTCGTCCATGCAAATGCTTATCCCCATCATACCTTGAGAAATTGCAGGCATCAGGGTCATTTATTCTGTGCAAACTTAGCACTGACTCAATACTCGCTGCCGTGCGTCTCGCAATTGAATGAACTGCTGCTGTCTATGCATTCCAGGTTGAACACCCAAATCTCCACTTTGCCATTAAAAGTGCAAAGAGACTTCATTGTGGTAACAAAATTTTGATCCGTCTGACTTTTTGAATTCAATTTCAAGGCCATCGTCGGAGACGACAATAAATCACAGCAGTTGAATCATGCAGATTCGAATTATGACGCACACACGCATAGATCAATGAAAAGAAATTGGCAGTTCTGACATTTAATGCAAGTGATTATATTTGGGACAAGGGCTGTTGGATACAGATTCGTAATTGCTGAACTTTCAACAATGGTTTTGATAGTCGTCTTGGTAACTTCTCTACCTTGAGCCTACTGATATGGTCCTGAACGCACTGTTAACGCGCCCACACCCGTGTGCCAAATAAGTCTTCCCAAGGGTAGGTCACGATGCTTGCTAGTAGACTGACAGTCGTTGAGCAGTAGCCCGATCATCCCGTATTTCATGCGTTTGTCACATTTTGCGAGAATCGCGACCTGCCTAGGTTGAATGTAGGGATGGTTCCCGTCAAATAAGCTATCACATAAATCATGCCGTTTTTCTTCAGTGGTTTGTTCTTAGCTTTCCATACACGGAACAATCTCCACGTCTTGACAATGTGCTAGCGTTTACTGCCATTTTACAAGAGCTGATAAGAGACTCCAAGCCCGTTTTCCTCCTATCATTTGACCTCTGCATTTCGCTGCTGTACGTGCGTTACCTCACCTGTAGTGGCATTTACTTGTTAGCTTCCAATACTGTCAGGACGTAATCACGCGCTTGTCTGAATTGGAGCCGATTAGGGTTGGTAATTTTGTCAATTTTTCTGTGCGTTCGTTGCGAACTTGCGCATATGCCATTACGACCAGAGCACATATCAGACATATTTTAATTCAGCTAACTTTTCTTATGGTTTAACACAAATTGTCTTTAACCGTCCCTTCTCATTGTAAATCCACTACTGTTGATTATGTCTTTGCTGCTTAAGGGAATCAGCAATTGGATCGTACGCTTAATTGTACTCATGTTGCCATTTTTTGGCCACTGCAGTTGTTGTGTGGGAGGTGGACATAATAAAACGCTATATAATTGTTAACTGCCGTCCCTGTTTTTAATTGTTTGAGACGGAATATAACGTGAAATGGATAACAAACCGTCAACACCCGCTCCCATTTAACAACAACCTAATAATGATTCGCAATCCAACTCAGAAATTAAGTATGTGCTTTCAAAATAAGTTACATTGTACCATCAAACAAAAGTCCGTATTGAGGCAAGAACGTAAGAGTTGATTGGTCTAGGTGCGATTTGTTGGAGGTAGGTACAAAATGCTGTGGACAACTTGGAGGGTAACTAACACTTTATCTGCCTGCAGGAATTGTGATGACAAACTCGCTGTGGGGTCTGAATAAGCAGTTGGACAGATGAAACGCCGGTGGTGTTTTTGAGTCGAGATGGAATGCAAAATACGAAGTGATCATAGAAAAGGGACAAGCCTGGACTCAAGTTGTGCATCAATTAACAGACAGTATTTAGACCCACGCTCCTATTTGTAGAGCTTACTTGGTATGTATCTTGTTAAAGCGTTCAATTTTCTCACGATTAAGACTTTATTGCAATTTCTGGTTGTACATTGTCGGTTCACAAGCGTACATTAAACTTAGTCCCTCGGATAAGAATATATATTGTACAATTACTAGGATTTTATTCTGACTACACAGGCTTCCTCGAATAAATCGCCCAAGTTTCTATGTTTCTAGATAATTTTAAAGAGAAAATTGAATTTTGGTTTTCTTATACATAGGCAACAATTTATCTGATTAAAGCATCCTGCCTTGCTAATAATATATTTTCCTACATTTCTAACTCTCTGAAAACTGAAATTCATAAAGGTTTGTCAGTGTTGACGGAAATTCTCTACGTAATTGCATACACTATTTTGCTTTGGGAGACAGTGAAACACATCTCATGCCAGTCAACCTTGTCCTTCTCATGTACGCTTTACCGTCACGTTATTTTTGGAGTTGCGCTGCATCCAATTGCTCCCTGTTGGTAGCGAAGGCTTGTGGAGTTTTTTATCCAACGTTTGTCAGAAAGAAGGCATTGCAATTAATTTTTGTTACCGGAAGAGCTACTTTATATCCCAAAAGGCCATGTTGAGGAAGACATTTGTTAATGATTAAATCCTTCTAGTTCGGGCGCTATATCACGTTTAGGGAAATCAATGTAGCGTAAGTTATTTTCAACCGCGCCATTAGTTTACCTGTTGCAAGTATGGTAATTACAGTGATGGTTGTAGTGGTGATGGCGTTAGTTACCAGGATTGGCCCGTCTGAGGAGGGTGAAAAAAGACTTACCTTGCTGTCCCACTCAATGCACCAAAAAGCACAGACCTTATGGCTTTTAACTTTACCTGAATACTTTGAACGGTGCGCACACTTAAAAGACTTGCGAAAGAAATGACAACAATCCAAAATCAAATTAAAATGGCATTTGCTGACCTCTTTTGATGTAAAAATATTTTTTCACTTTTAAAACGACCTGATGAATGTGATGGGACAACGATAAAGCCAAACAGAGAAATATGCTAGAGTGATCATTTCCGTGTTTCTGTCCCTCATCAGTCAATCTCTCCTTAATTCAGGTCAGTAGGCTGATAATTTCCATTTTAATCATCCGTGTCTTTGGCACCTATAGAGGATGAGTCAGTATGTGTACAGCGGTGGTATGCAAAGGTTAACTCTATAAGTGCTAACAACGTACTATTCTACAGGCCAAATAAACTGTAGAGAGCAATTGCTAAGCAGCTGCCTTATTCGCGTTGCGCCTACTCATAGTTTATTATTAGAAGAAAGGCCTTAGGTTTTAAAAAAGAAAGGACCTGCTTTCAGTCCACGAGAAGAGTTGCGGCCTGGAATTAGGGCATGGTTGCCCACGCACGCCGAATGTGACAGAAATGACGACTCCGACCAGCCACGTCCTCGTCTTTGTGACACTTGTCGTAAAATGTAAATGTCATCAGGTGGGCGAAATTTTTTTTTCACACGGGAAAGACGTTCAGCAACTTGTTCTAGTTGCTGGAGAGAACTTAACTGTTGCAGCGTGACCTTGCCTACATGCCAAATCTAAGGTACGTCGAACATATGACTTAATCTAGCCAAACATCATCGCCAAAATCCTCTCACTTTTGACAAGAAATTCTTACACAGATTGTCTCAAAGATGACGATGGAAACAAAGTAAGTGTTCTTTTAAAGATATGACATTAAGCCAATTGCTCTTTCAATCAGCTAACTGGAAAACCACTGATGCAGACCGGAAAAATATTTGAGCATTTTTAAATTATTATTCCCTTCTTAAAAAAATTAAGTGATTGCCAAATGTGCCCTAACAAACTTTTTTTACATGAAATAATAACACAGGGTTTGGTTGGTCATAAACAAGGACTTCGAGCGTCCATATATGCAGTATTTTCTCACGGATACATAGGTCACATCATATTCCTCAAAGATTGTTGGAAATCGCAGACAATACCTTCAAATATCAATTTACAGGACAGGATGTTCGATTTTAAAAAAAGCTCATTGAAGGCATTATAAAACGATAAAAACGAAGAAATATCCACTCATGCTCAAATAAAGCCTGTCTACTGCCTACACATTAAACCATGCCGATGAGATAATACCTCTCAGAGAACACAGGTTTAAACTTTTCATTAACGAAAAATATAAGACGAAAATACTACAATCATAAATAACATGAGATGCACGAAACATCCTACAATCAGCAAACCGATTTGTCATTCTTTAAACAGTAATCAACAAGCTCAAATCATGAAAACTATTTATTCGAAACAACAGCATGCTGTTGTTTAAGATGGGTGTATGGGCTGACTCGGAATTCATGTGAATTTGAGAGGAGTATTTAAGAATTTGGTTAGATAAGTCAAGGGTTCGTTCAATAGAAATTATTTTAAATGAGCAGCTCCGCAAGATTAAATATAAACGGGAATAATTAGTGTATGCTTTTGCATAACTTAACGAATTTTAAGCCCAATATCCGATAGGCGTGAATTTCAATGAAAACGGGGCTGACATTTTTAAGCGGACATGAAACTGACAAAGGAATGCTTTCAGCTATATGCATAAATACATGACTGCACTTTTAGAAAAATGACTTACGCAGAGAGAGTTATGCTGAGGAGGGTTGCGACATGGATTACTCACGTGGATTAAATCTGTCCAAACAGAATAATTCATGAAACAACCTCGCCTATTAGACATTTTTAAGCGGTTCTCGAGGTTAGATTAGAACCTGTAAGCATTTACGCTAACAAAATTGGCTTTCCAATTTTCTTCAAAACAGTTCGCCAGTTGAAAATAACTGAATTCACACTGTGTTCCTTTACAAGCCAAAAAAATTTGTACCTTGGTAGTAAATAACGCAAAATGCTCTTTGATCAATTTTGATGCAAATTAATAAGCGTAAGCGTCTTGTGTTAGAAAGCCACGTCAAAAACCTTTTATGTCCTCAAGATAGGGATGTAATGAATTTATCATGATCAAAAGCTTGAACGTGAAAGAGCTCTGTCTATACAATTACACATATCGTAAAAAGTAGGCGTACTTGTTTTTCTTTAAACCGGTTGAGCTAAAGCCGTCAATGTGCAAAGTAAAGGTTATCAAAACCACTGAAGACTGTGCATGTTTTATTTACAGAAATAAACGGTTAATTTTTTTCTTCTGTTTTATCTTAATTCAAAGTTGAGAAAAAAATGTTTAGTGGCTGTTTTATGGGAGGACGCAAAGTTATGTCTTCGAACAAAGTGCGCCATCTTGTCGAAATACTGTTTTGGCGAAAGCTAGCAAGCTCACCTATTATTACTGAAGCCACAACGAAGAAAAGTGTTCTGTCCGGCATTCATGCTGAACTGGCATGCATTTCCACATGTTTATATTACACCCCTGTCAAGAAATTTGTTCATCACACTCTAATATTCCACGCTTATGACACAAATGGACAGGAAGCTGACAATCCTGTATTAGTATATCAAGATATAACCATACGGACTGCTTAGTAAAGTTGCCTGTATATATTCATATCCGCTCTTTGTCTTGGTAAAAGTTATGCAGGAAGAAATTTTTCAAGAAAATAGATCACATGCAAATTTCTGTAACGTCTGCTTTCTCATGAAAATAAGATTATTTATAAATTTTTATACCAGCAAATTTAAATTTTGGTAGGGTGACTTTAGTCATAGCTTAAACTATTGTCCCCTACGATTATAAATTAAATTGAAACAGCCAAATTACCTTGGTTCTAGACATAAGCAGAAAAATATGTGCCATTTAGCCTGCAAATATAATAACAGTTTTTTTGTGTTATTTCATCTAGCTTATCCACTTACTCAGGTGTTTATCTGAAGTGTGGTCGTATTGCTCTAACTTAACATGTCCAGTTCCATTTTTCGCAAGGTCCCATACAACCTTCTGCTTTCCTACACAGAAGATTCATAGTAAGCTAATTGGAGAGTTGGCAAGTTTGTCTGTTTGAAACGGACCTCAAAATTAACCAGTATTCTTGCCATTCGGTTTCGTCATAACATCAATGGAAGTACTCAGGGAAAACGGGGAATTCGGTTTGCTTCATGAGCGCAAACACACGTGCATTTATATATCTACACTGGCAGGAATAACACACTGTAGCAATTTAAGCATAAGTACACGTTACGTTGCTCAACGCACTGAGGCAATGTATAACTTTGAATTTTAACTTGTAATCACGCTTTTTATGCACCTTTAACTTGAATTTGGATGGATAAATACTACTTTAAAAAAATTACACATTCTTGTTGCACATTTTGCTATAACAATTCAACTTGCTTTCTACTCCTTGCTTACCATGTTGTATAAATAATGTTTTATTAAATTTCAGGGCACTCACTCATAGTTGCTCAAGTCACTACGACGTAGAGCATTTTGCATTGCATTAACAACTTAGTTGATCAACAAGGCCACAAATGAACAGAAAGCTGACATTATTGCCACCTGTGGATATTCACTTCCACTCAATGCGGGAAAATGCTTCACAATAAAAAGGTTACGTGAAAATTCTTATAGCGTATGCTCATTCGTAAAAATTAAATAATCAAAATATTTTAATGCTGGAACATTGTTTGTTTTGTTGGCTGGCTTCAGTTAAAGTAGAAACTATTTCCTCTACCTTTATAAAATAAATTTAAACAACAGTAATAACATGATTCTGACCATAAACATCAAAATAAATATCATTAAGCATGTAAATACAGCAGCTGATTTCGCCTTACCAGATTGTGTTTGCGTGTAGATCTATTTATTCATGTGTTACCAGGCATTTGTTTGTATTGTACTAACCCGACACGGCCTTTTCTAATTCCTCTTAGTTCCGATGCACCTATTTCTTTTGCTAGGCAGATGCCTTATGGTAAATTGGGACAGGATTGGCAAGTTTTTTTTCTCTTAGAAGCAGGCTTTAAATGCTATTTTTATTTGATTTTGTCATAACATAAACTGCCTTACTTAAGGGAAAATCTAGAATTCAGTTTGCTTCTAGAACGCGAAAATATGCGCATATATCTTTAAAATGTCAGGCAACATAGCTTGTAAGATTTTTTGTATACATTCATTTTCTGTTTTTTCACAGTAGGTACCATACTGAGACGATATGTACTCTCGAACTTAATCTTGCATTGGCACATGTGAAGCATCTTCGACGTTAGTTGTTATGGAATCAGGCGTTTTAAATTCTACTCTATTAATATTGCATAAAGATCAGCTGAAACGTATTTCAAACATCTTTGCTGTCCAAATTCGGCTTAAAAAGTACAAAGTGAGAAAGAGCAGTGTATTTTAATATACAAAACCGAGTGTTTATAGTATGGTGGCTAAGAGTCATAACCGAGTTATGTTTACCGAGTTGCCGCGACCCCCTTTTATCTAAAGCCCCTTATTCTGACATAAGTAGACAGTTTTAGAAATAATTGTAGACGATGTTATTTTCAGCTTTATTGGACGGTAAACGCAACCTATAAAAATCCAGCTTGAGTGCATACAGAGACACACTCCTGAATAGTAATCCAGCTGTCTGCCTTTAACTGGGCATGTTGCCAATTCAGACCCGTCAACCTCATTTAACTTGAACGGTTTTTGATGACTATCAAGTCAAATCAGATTAAAGAGCGGAAGAACAATGTTTTTCCACGCACACTACAGCATGTTCGAAGTGGCCAGCTGGGATATCTTGTTCAGAATACAGTTGTTCTGCACCGTTTTTGTAGACTGTAAAAAAAGCTGCTACGACGACCAAACACATAACAGTTAACGATATTCATAAAAAAAACGTTGTTGCAAAATGAAATTAATCCACTACACCCCTTAATTACTCAACACATTACGAAGACACCAACGAAGCAAACTCATTGTTGACGCGATGCATAAATACTTAGAGCTTACCAACCGAATGAAGACCCAAACTCTTTGGACATTCGAGTGCCACCGTACTATCAACAGAAAATTGACCGTAGGCGATTTAGCTTCCGTATCGGCAGAGTGCGTCTATTACGCGGTCAAATAAGACGACAGTGCGTGTCTAAAAGACAGGTAGACAGAGGATAGAATGACACTCACCAGATAGATTGATGAGTGTCCTACTTCCATCATATGAACGATGGCAACCAATAAAAACAACGAGTGTATGGTGCACGGTAGAGTGTTGTACTTCATGGCCCAAGTCCTGGGTTCCAATCTCGGGATAAGGAATGACTGGCTGACGATGCATAATAAGCCAAACATTTTCATTAAGATCTTTCTTGTCTTTGTCTTTTCTAATCAATAGTAGCCTTCTTGTTGTTCAAGGAACGCCTGCGCGGGTTCTTGATTGAATTCGAAGGCACAAAGGCACGAGTATGATTCTTTACCATATTGCTGACAGCCACAGCACCCATATATATAGTGGCATATACGCTTAAAACGATCTGCTAGAGGACACACTCCTCCGTTCATGGTGTCATTGGAGCTACTACTCGAGCCCACGCCACGAGGTGGCTTACGATATAGGCAGAAGGACATTGCTAACAAAGACAAAGGAGACTAGAATGGCTATTTCTGGCTTATTAGCCATCTTCAGCTAGTCATACTTACACCCAAGTCGTATCACATCCGAGCCTCGAACTCGAAACCTCTCTGATCAGAGTCAAACGCCCTAAAGATTGAGCTACGGTGGTTGATCTGTGATGTGCAATGTCAGATACGCGAAACCGATCTGTTAGAGGACAGATACGGAGGTATTGACGGCCACCGATCTGGTTAGGGAACATACCTTCGTTGCGCCTTAAAGCTTAATCCAGAGCTCAGTCTATATATACATATTGGCATTTGCTGACGAACGCTCTCCGATCGCTAACGGAACTCACTCGTCCCTGCCTAAACCAACAAGACCACAAGCACGGAGCTTAGTTTTTGGAATGTTGGACTTTTGGTCAACTCTCTTATTATGTCGGCAATGCTTATCTGCCTACACTATTTGCTGCTGTGCTGCTGTTTGCAGGCCTTGGAGTGAGCTCCAAGACAAGCGATCGCTGAGTATTCACCAAAGCGTACACAGGACTCCCAGCCGACTTTGTTGATCAGTTTTATGTTGACGGACAATCTTTCGACACCGGGATAGCATAAATTGGAATGTCAGATCTAATCAAATTTAACGTTTCCGAGCTACCAACTTCATACCCTCAGTCGAGGGAAAAAAAACTCAATTGTCTACGAAGCTTGAAGATGGTCTCATATTTGTCACAAAATGGTGCAATAATTTTTGATCGGTTGTATACTTCGTAAGCAGCATGAATAAATTGACCGATACGATCTATTATGAATAGACATTTCCTAGACTTAAAAAAGCTCATAATTAGAAGAGACGCCACTAGTTTATGTATGACCTTTGACGAAGATGGAATTTTTTACACCAAACAAGTACAAGAAAGAATGCTATCATGCCTGTTTTCTATTAAAATATATTTTAGTTAGAGTGGTGGCACAAATCAATGAGGAAAATGTATATTGCTTGAAGAGACTTTTTGGCAGACTATGCATTCCGTAGGTGGCTAGAAATAAGCTCGTTCCTAAAGCAACACAATTCGTTTCGAATTATGCTACTCTATAATTATTTCTAAAATTCGGCTTAGGTAACTTGTTTGAACAAGGAGAAATTCCAAAATTTCCGATGATATTAATTGAGATTGGAGCTCAATAGTAGTAATAGTCGTCGCCGTTGTCGTAGTAGTAGTAGTTGTAGTAGAAGTAACAACAGCAGCACTAGTAGTGTACACGCATTGTGCATTATTTTGCATCTGTGGTTTTTGATAAATTCCCAGAAGACTTAGCAGGTACCCAAACATAAAGTTGCATCATATATCTAATGTCCTGCCTTCATGAGACTGTGCATGTTCAACGCAATGTGAAATATAGAAGAAGTTAAGTAGTTCTCTGGGACAGGTAGTGTATTTGTCCGACGTTTCGAACACTCCCGCGAGCTCATTGTCAAGGAATGAAAAATCCGGTGTAATTTACCGTATTGACTGCCTTTGTGGTCAAGCAAATTATGTTGGTGAAACCGGCAAACGGGTCCTCACGAGGATGCACCAGCATGACCTCACCGTGCAACGGAATGACATGAATTACCTGGTGGCCGCCCACTCATCCAAGCCGGGGCACAGCTTCAACTTCGAAAACGTGCAAATACTGGGTCGTGCTTCCTGAGGCCAACCTCGCGTTGCGCGAGCAGATCGAGGGCAGAGGTCAATCTCAGCGGAACTGACTTAATTACACTGTGAGCTGTACGTTTTTTTTTCATTTCTTGAAAATGAGCTCGCGGGAGAGTACGAAACGTCGGACAAATACACTCCTGGTCCCATAGAACGACTTAACTTCTTCTATCCAGTTACCTGGGCCGCGCATATTCTTGACTTTTCAGAATATATTCGGGCGCGAAGCGCTTAAATCAGCACGTGGTTGGGAATCCTTTTCCTGTCGACAGGCCTCCACGTACGCTCAACTGAGGTTCCTGCATCGATGCTTGGACTCAAACACTCTGCCGAAATGCCTCTCCTACAAATCTCCTGTCAACACCGAGCTGGGTCGACGAACGACCCTGCAAAACGGGCGCAGAATGATTCGGGTGCTAATCCAGGACTATCACCTACGTTTGCACAAGTACAAAGCAGCAATTGAAGAGGAACAAGCCAAATGCTCAACAATCTTCGGAGAAGTGCGGACAAATGATCTTCATCATACAATATCTTTCGACGCCAGACGCATTCGCGATGCACGTGACGCCAAACTGTCGCAGAAATTTGCCACATTGAGCGAAAAGAATGCCAACCTCTGCCATAGCAATATCTATCCTCCAAACAACTGACAGCAGAGCAGACAAGAGTCCTGGGCTATGACGCTTGTTTCAATACCATGGATGCCGATCCGGTCGACTTCATTGCGGCTGCAGAATCCATCATTCGTGAGGCTCCAATTCCAGAAGAAAGCCGAAATCTCCTACGACAGCGAATATCCTCCAGACTGATGTCCCACAAAAAACACAAGACGCTCTCAAAAACAGAAAGCGAGGCACTACAGACACCAAAGGCCGACAAAAACATTGTCATATTACCAGCCGACAAAGGGCGATTGACGGTCATTCTAAACAAGGAGGACTACGTCAACAAAGTCAAGACCCTTTTAGGCGATATGACTGCCTACGTACCTCGGGAAGGTGACGCGATGAAGACGCTAATAAACAGCATCAACAAGGATCTGACGAGCCTTCAGAAGTCAAAAACCATAACAAAGTTCAACTGGCAAAAGATAAAACCGAAGGATGCTACGCTCCCAAGATTCTATGGCCTTCCCAAGGTTCACAAACCAGGAATCCCCCTACGACCGATCGTTTCCCTCAGAGGCACCCCAACATTTGGTCTATCCAAGTGGTTGTTTCAATGTCACAATTTTCTAACCCAGGGCTCTGCAACGACCATCAGCTCAGCTGAATCATTCATCCAAAAGCTAGAGGATATCCAACTAACATCTGACGAAATGATGCTATCTTTGGATGTGACCTCACTTTTCCCCTCAATACCGCAACATCTTGCGGTTGAGACCATCCAAACCCTGTTAGAAGAGAAGAACAACGAGACGGACTCGAAGCTCAAAATAGAGCATCTTATTGGACTTCTGAAACACTATCTGAGCACCTTTTTCACCTTCAGTGGCACGGTGTATGAACCAGTAAAAGGTACACCAATGGGGTCGCCATTATCTGGCCTGATTGCCGAAGCAGTACTACAACGATTGGAGGTACTGGCTTTCGAAAATTATCGACCACGATTGTGGGTTCGGTATGTTGATGACACGTTTCTCATCATTCATCAAGACAAGATTGAGGATTTCACAGACAATCTGAACTCGATCTTCCCCGACATCCAGTTCACGATGGAGGAAGAAAAAGATAGCCAGTTGCCGTTCCTTGACTAGCTGGTGTGCCGAAAAGACTGTGAGGAACTCAAAACAACAGTTTACAGGAAGGCGACGAATACCTCTCGCATCCTGAGTTACCTCAATAACCATTCCGACTCGCACAAGCGTAACTGCGTACGAACGCTCTATCATCGTGTAGAAACCAACTGCAGCGAACCAGCCGACAAGAAGGCCGAGGTCCAGTATCGCAAGAAACTCTTCACAATGAATTCATATCCTGGCGCCTTCGTCGAAAAATGCAGGCGAGGAGCCAAACGACGAAAACCAACAGGACAACCAGAACCGACACTCTGGCGAGCAATACCGTATATTGCTGGTGTTTCTGAAGAATTCGCTCGACTGGTGAGCGAATTTGGGATTGGCGTTGCTCACGGAACGGAAGCAACAATACGCAGGCAACTTATGCGGCCCAAGGACCCAGTACCCGTTAATGAAAAGTCCGGTGTCATTTACCGTATTGACTGCCTTTGTGGTCAAGCCAATTATGTTGGTGAAACCGGCAAACGGGTCCTCATGAGGATGCACCAGCATGACCTTGCCGTGCAACGGAACGACATAAATTCCCTGGTGACCACCCACGCATCCAAGCCAGGGCACAGCTTCAACTTCGAAAACGTGCGAATACTGGGTCGGTGAGACGACCGAACTTCACGCCTGCTGCAGGAAGCCTGGCATTCACGCGCGGGCTCAATTAACAGGCATGTCGAGCTTCCTGAGGCCTACCTCGCGTTGCGCGAGCAGATCGAGTGCAGAGGGCAATCTCAGCGGAACTTACTTAATTACACTGTGAGCTGTACGGTTTTTTCATTCCTTGACAATGAGCTCGCGGGAGAGTTCGAAACGTCGGACAAATACACTCCTGGTCCCATAGAACGACTTAACCTCTTCTATCCAGTTACCTGGGCTGCGCATATTCTTGACCATTTAGAATGTGAAATATGGCCCTGAGCGCTGTCAGTTTGCATTGGCACAATTTATCTAACCCGCGCACATTTGAATATAGGCAAGAATCATGAATTGAACAAAGCATCCAAATTCAGTCTTTTCAAAACCGTGTATTTGGCCAGACATTGGCGTACTCCCTTGGTGTGTGCGCAGCTATTATTTTTAATGGCCACCTAAGCCTCCCTCGTATTCTGTGGAGGCTGGCCGCACCACTTTTCATTTCTAATCTACATGATTAATACAAAACACTAGTCGGGAGATTTGGTGCACTTTGCCTGCAATCTGTGGCAAAAAAGAAAGCAGCACAAACTGCGTTATCCAACTACCATTTGGGAAGTTTCTCCGTCAGTTGCTTTACGGCGTCTCAGTCTATCAATAAGTGCAATGATCTCCGCAACAGATATTTAGTAATGTGACTTGGTTTGGCCAAAGCAATCAGCCACTTGGGGAGCGAGCAGGCATTCACACTTTTCAACACCAATGCCGGTGTGCCAAATGGCCATGCACCCACCACGCCAACCCCCAACAGCGGAGGGGCGATGAAAGGTCAGCAGATAACAACCCACATGTCAACCATTAAGCACCCCAGAGGGCAACCGGCCTTAATGAAGGTGGAGCCGTGAGGCTGTCACGGGCATATGGCAGTCTAGTGATTGCTTCCTATAGATGCTGGAGTTGCTTGTTAATAAAGTGCCTTTATCTGATGCTGTATCTGAAGATGATTTCTAACAGAAATTGGAAAAGTCAAGCAGCTACAAATTCTCGTTCAAGCGATCGTATCTTCTTCTTCTCTATTACTTCCTGAGGTGCGCTTTTATTGGCAGTCTCTCCTACCTATCGCCGCAAACCGCCATCTTCCTCGAAAATAAAGCTTTATAGTAAACGTTCTTCTAATTATAAAATGGGGCTTAATGTAAATAGATATATACATCTACCAGAGGTGTGCATGTCATTACACCATACGGTTTCTACCTGGCTATGTCAAAGTGGACGTTTGAAACTGAGACCCTTTGGATTTATCGAAATTTCAGTGACTTAAGCAAAGTTTTTAGATAAATCCGCTTTAAATAGATTGAGAAGAAGTAGTTTCGATCACCGGAATCGTAGTTTTATTTGTCTGAGCTTTCGGGAGTCCATCGTCAGACATAAAACCCTCAACGAAAGCAAGCAACATTCAAACGCCGGAATGTGATCACTGAGAGCAAACGGCGTCTGACCTTTAACTGTTGCTTGCTTTCGTTGTCGGTTGTATCTTTGATGATGGACTCCCGCAAGAGTTCGAAAGCTCAGACAAATAAAACTACGATTCCGGTGATTGAAACTACTTCTTCTCAATCTATGCACATACCTGGGATGCGAACCTTTGCCTCAACTCTGCTTTAAATTACGTTATACGAGGTCACGCACCCAGAAGCATGTAGTAACGGTGCGGCCGTAGCACATGATGAAATCTTATTTGTGTATCTGGCTTTCCCTTCCCCCATCACTCATCTGTCCTAGACAGCGCGACAATATGTAGGAAGCTGATGGCGACTGTAGGCACAGAAATTGTCAGGACTAAACAGGTCGCCTACGCGCGCGCTGCACACCCTGTTTGGCCCCTGCGAAATGTGCTCGCTTTTCATAGGAAGTTTGGCTCGTATCTCACGCTCGTAGGAATATCCTCGAGCCCACGCCAAGAAGGAGTCATTAGGAGGGACCTTTAGTCATCAAGTCAGTCACCTGATATACACACATGCCGTCGACTGGCAGGATTCCAAGTCGTGACAATTAGCACATCACGCGTAAGATGTTTCATCAGTGCGGAATGCTGTGAAATGCCATGGCGGCTTCAAACTTTTTCTTTTCTCCTCTGTACACCAAGCCACTGTGCGCGTCGGTCAGTCAGCTTGCGTCAATGTTGCTTTCAGTACCAGGCAGACCCAACTCACCCGTATGCATACCTTAGGTGGCCTAAATCGTAACATAGCCCTTCATTCGAAAGGAACGGTTAACACCTCCGAACTCCACCTAGGTGCACTCACCGAAACATCCGGTTAACTAAGAATGCGCTTCAGTTAATTGAAGCTCCTATAAAATTTTCAATCACGCCAGTTATAGCTATATAGATTTTTCAACGAAAATTTGAAAAACGCAAAAGCTTGTGTCTGTACGCGTACACGCACTAGCAACTGACTGGTTTGCTTATACTGCAGAACATGACAATGAATTTTAAAATTCCTCAAAAAAAAGGAAAGTACAAAATGCGATATGACAGCTCCAGAAAAGAAGATTTCATAGTAACAAAAGTAGAAGTGTACTAGCTTGACGTTTCAGAATCTCACTCCAACCCATTTTGAGGGGCATTGGCAAAAATCAACGGGGCACATAGAGCACAGTTTTTATGGGACGCAAGTGCAATTCAAACACTTGACAACATAATTATCTGCACCCGCATTCATCAACAGACTTCCTAGTTGTAGTCATCCGTGATTTTTAATACGTCCCCTTTATCGTTAATTGCTGTGATTTAATCATTTTTGTGCTCGCTTGGTGCGACGATTGTGTGGAAGGTCGACTCGCTGTCACTGTATTAGTTGGTTCATTTCCCCTTTTCCGCGTGCCTTATTAGATTGCTTGCACAAAACATAATACCCCGGGGAATCACTACGCTTACAACCTGACTGCGTGTCGGAGGGCCATATTTCACAGCTCACGGCTCAGGCGGCTGTCAGCTCAAGCGTGTATCGCGGCTTCGCCAAATTTGAATATTTTGGCGGATCCAGTCAAATAAGCCGTCATTTGGTAGCTAGAAGTTTTACCTTCAATGCAACTGCAGTTTTGGCTATTCTTACCTGAAATAGTCGTTTCCTTTCGTCAACTTATAGTCGGCGCCCGATCTGATGAATTATTTACTGAAATTCTGAACTGTGCTTTGGCATAGACATTGCTAATTAAGTTTTATTATTCCATCGATCACCGTAAAAAGTGTGTTTTAGTATTTCCTATGTCGTTATAAATTCGAATATATTTTATAGCAGCCACGTTCAACATTATATTTTCTTATACTCCGTCGATACTAAATCACGTCTTCGAATTTAATGCTTGAAAAAAGGCTACCTATCTCTTTTAATACGTTTTGAATTATCACAAGTTTATATCCATTTAATAACCATCGCAAATGTAGTATTTTTCATGCGTTTTATGAATGAGATATAATGGTAACCTCTTGTTGTAAGTTAATATAAATACTATACCACAAAGAGGAACGTCCGATTTTTCATACACAGAGAGCATTCAGCCTGAAGGTGAAAAACTCTACACACAAATGCAACAACAAATCAGAATCCAAATAATTCAGTCCTAGAAATCCATTTTTTAAATGAATATATCCCTCTTTTGAGCACGATTTTTAAATGGAACGCGGTTTGCTATCCAAACGAGAGATACACATGCGAGAAGAAAACGACTCGGTCGCTGGGGCAATACTTTTATTCGCCTGACGTTTCAAGATCTGTCGCGGATCCGTCATCAGAAACATAATCAGAGAGCACTAGCAGATACGAGTTTACATACATGCTTCTACATACATGTCTACTTCTTCTATAAATTCTATCAACGTTTATGAGGACATCTTAAATTAATAGAAAAAATACATTCCGACAGATAGTCTTTGTATTGAGTACAGATATATGGACGGCAAGAGTGGCACTCTGATGTGGCTTAAGTATCCTCCGATTAGGCTGCAGGATCCTAAATATTAAACTGCACTAGAT
Source organism: Ligula intestinalis (assembly GCA_036362985.1). Classification (NCBI taxonomy): domain Eukaryota; kingdom Metazoa; phylum Platyhelminthes; class Cestoda; order Diphyllobothriidea; family Diphyllobothriidae; genus Ligula; species Ligula intestinalis. The sequence goes on along the minus strand of JAYGXS010000009.1, from coordinate 26,975,117 downwards.
TCAACCTTCCTAGCTGAGACACACTTCGGCCACTGGCTGTCTGCAACTCCGATAAATGACTCCAGTCAATTCCAGCCATGATACTGGATTATTCGGCCTCATGATGTGACGCCTATCAGCTGCATCTGGCACTTGTGTGTTTATGGTGTGAAAAGCAACTGACGGCTGCCTTGATGTTCCCTTCATACAAGAGTGCTCTGTGAAGTTTAGGGGCCGGCAGCGATTTTCGCTCATCTCGCAGTGACTGGTGAACTTTTGCTAGTAACCATTCGCGCAAAGTACCCATCGTCTTCTGGTTCTCTGCTATGCGTCTCAACGTGTTGATATAAAGCCTGAGTGGTTGCTGGCAAATCGTCGGATTTGCTCGCTTTTCGAAAAATGCTAGTTAATTAGGTTACATAATGTGTGTTCCACTGATCGCATTGCCTTCCGCTGAAGTGCCCCCTGGAACTCGCTTATCCACTTTTATCCGTGATATGAACTTTTAAGACCGTTGGAGTCGACTTGTGCTGCTAATTTCCTGTGCTTTAAAATGCAGCTACGTACGTCGAAAAGGAATTAACTGGAGTTCCTAAACCAGAATATTAATGGCTAAACACTTTCAGCTCACTTGTCAAGTGGCCTGGTAATACTAAATAAACTGTATCATTACTCGTACATATCTAGTGAAAACATTATATCTTCCATATAGTAGGGTAAATACTATTCCTTAGATTATTATTGGCTTTCATTTTGGCAACTCGGGGAGCGCATGGGCAAATGCCAGTGCTGGTGAGCGAGATGACCGAAAAAAATCCATTACGAGATATAAGTCTCCAGCAGGTAACGATACGATCGGCGGCCATTGAGCAATTAGCACACCACCGGGCAACTATCCTCGATGGGAGGTTGTTTAATTATACAAAGTAGGCAGTACCATAGCGACTGCATCCTATAAATATTGCAACTCTCCGTGTGCAAAGAACCCATTTCTGGTATGGTCACTTTTGATGGCGTTGAGAAGGAAGCTAAAACTTCGGGCGATTATAATTTCTTGTTCCACCGATCACTTCTCCATCATCTCAATATGTGAAGGCCTGAGAATGGGTTACGTAACACGCAAGGGATGATAAGGTGTTATTCGCAGGGTTCAGGGTTTTAACTCCTGCGCCCGTTTCCGTTGCGAATTCCATTTATGCCAAGTTCTGGCTATGTTCATATTTTTCGTCACCAGAACGAAAGCAACTTGATCGAAAAGTCGGTGGTTCTATTTGACCCATTTGATCAAGCATGGTTGGCTAGAGGTCATTTTAACCGAAGGTGTATGCAGTCAGTCATCATAAACAGGGGCCAGCTCCTTCCTATTTAATTGATCGGTCGTTTAGTGACAAGTTGAACGGCGTATGTGGTTACATATAGCAACAGAATTACATTTACTCTCTTGGCCGAACCAATGAAAAAATGGCCAGACTGCCGTTAGAAAGTTAGTCTTTGGCTGGCACACTTTAAAGAGCCATAGACCTCCATCTTGCCTACCGGGTCTTACGCACACAGTTCGAGTCAGTTTGAACAAGGCCAACAGGACGGCAAAGCGAATTCGCGCGAGGACTGCAACTGAGGTCGGAGAGCTATCCAGGAACCGCGTGAATAATGCGGATCGCTACCTCATCACCGCGCTCACGAAACTGACATCATCGCACACGGATATTAAGAACTGATCAATCCGTCGGCCATGAGGGCAGGCAAGTATGTGCCTTGCTTTTCCAAAAATTACGACGGTCGCAAATGAGGCAACTGTCACACGAGCCCACAAGTGGTCAAACTCACGGTCAGCCAGCAGCGAACAGGCAGGTCAAACTTCTTGCGTCGAGCACGGATATAATACCTACCAAGCAACAAGCCTGAAAGCGCGTCTTCTTATTCGTCTTCTTTGGGAGATGGAAAAAAATAATATCAATACACAAATATGCATACGAATTTTCGCTCAAGCAGTAGCGCACCTTTGTCGTGTAAAATCGAAGTGCAAAACCTAAATAGTCATCCATTTGCCGAATTTGTGGTCGACTGTAGAAATGCACCTTTGAGTTTGTTAATGTTACGGCTACTGCAGCTGAAGATAATAGGGGGCATTACAATGAACTAATAAACGTTAATGATTTCACGGTGTGCCTGTGAGCAAACGTTCAGATATACTTTAGGTGAAAGCTATTTTCCCAAGAAATCAGTTTTCGAGCTCTCTAATTCAGCTGCCATCACGATAAGCAGTGCAAACTTTTAATAAAGTCCACGCTTACTCTGTGTTATAACAATAATGCATGTAATGTGGGTTCGCATTCATAAAAGAGGATAGTCTTTCATTACGAATGTAAACGGGACACACACTGCGTTGCACCTCTAAATTTTTCTCTTTTTCTTACGATGCACGAGATTTGAATTTTATGGAGAAAATGCAGTGTTATGCTGTGCGTTGGTAGGCGTTATAAAATTGCCTCAAAGATTGTCTAATTTTTGCGTAAATATTTTTTATAATACTATTAATTGCCCAATTTCCTTTTTCATGTGCCTCTTTTATACATGTTGCAAACAGGTCATTAGAAAGTCCTAGCTGTCGAATGCGGTTATCATGCCCAGCCCGTCAATGTTAATAATTCGCCCATGTTGATAATCTAGTAGAAGATGTGTCTACTCAAATAATAACATTGTGCGACTAATAGTTTGTAATCACCTTCGAACTCACCAGAAGAGACAGCCTCAGGTACAGGTGCTATGTGCACAGGTCGTTGCCGTTTTTATAGGATGTAGTGGCTATTCTAACGCATACAGGATGGCGAGTGCTTAATGCAAAATGCCTCAGTATGTAAAAGTACGATCATTACTCGCATACCGACGTGAACACAGTTACGAAGTTTTAGAAATAATAATGAAGAGCATTAGGCATATTACGTACTTAAAAGAAGTAGAAGAAATGCTAAATGTTTGTTAAGCTAAGTAAAAGTTTCCCCATAATCCCAAAGTTCCGAAGACGTAATAAATAACTATAAATTAGAAAAATAGATTTAAATAATTTATTAGGTTGTAAAAGTTTAATATTACCACTTTTCTTATATAGAAATAACTTTTATACCTATAACCATTAATAGATAATTATTTATTTGATTTCATCCTTTTAATTCTGGCATTATTTCCGGCATTTTTGTTGTCTTCACGTGGTCATCCATCAATTGAGATTCTGCTCGACATTTACATTAAAATCTTTGAAATAAGATGAACATAAGGAGCATTTACCGAAAGAATGAGCTTTCGCATATTTTTTTTATGTGGCCATAAGGATCATATTTAAAAATGCCTTAAAACTGCGAGCAACATTGTCGAGCATACAGAACGTCTGCAAGATAACTAAGAAAATGGTTTATCCGAATGTTTATAAAAAATAACTTAAATAATAGGTGACCTCTTTGAAAAGTGCTTCAATTGGATATCCTGCTGACGAATTTCTGTGTAGCTTACCTTTTCCAAGGTAATGTCAAAATGAAATTAGAGACTTTTGACAACTTTTATTGGAAATGAAAAAAATTACTTTTCTCTCTACCGTAATCCACCGTAGTGGATTACTTCCGGGATCTGTTTTAAGTATGCAAATAAAAAACAAACTGGCCATATATAGGGCCATTTTTTGAATTAACGAATATTCTTCTGTCTGTTCCGTTGCTAAATAACGCATAAACAGATTGCAAAACAGTATATTTCTACATGACTTATGAGGCCTGTTTGAAATTACCTTCACGGTTACATATGCGGACACTTTGGCTTTTCACCATGTAGGCGATGTGATAAAACAAAATGCGACCAAACGTTTTTGTAACTGCATTTTGTGCAAAAAAATTTACAGGTTTGCTAACCCAGGAAACTAGTCAGCCAAAGAATAGGTGCAGCCGTTTTCTCTGGCCCTGCCAGCCCTGGTCACACATTTTATATCTTCGACGTTTTCTGGTGGACACTGGAGCATAGTTGACCGTCGTACTCCCAAATTCAGCTTATTTTCATTTCCGAAGTCCTCGGCATCACCTTCACGCTGTCAACTATTCACCCATTCCCACTATCGGCAGCTAGTCCCCTACTCTTGGCATTGGTCTTCGGCGCTCGTTCTCGTGGATTTTGGTTACCGGGATGTCCTCCCTGCAATCCTAGGTTCGTACTTCCTAAATGAAATGGACTGCCACCGTTCTTGTCTTCTTAAACACCTAACTGGTCTGTCTGCTCATGGTTATACTCCCTTTACTAAGTCCTGCAACTTATCTGTTCAATATTATTGGTTTTTGAACTACTTAGCTTCCGTTACAAATATTTATACTTAAAGGTCTTGACAGCTACTTCGTTTACTTCGTGAGGGCCTCTGTATCCCTGTATACACTGATGCACTTCTTTCTAACGGGGTGCCCCAATTTTTTCGTGTTGGAAGGCTATCTAACTGCAAAGACGTCCGTTTTATTAAAAAGGCTACGTTTGTGTTTGTGCTCAACTGGTTTTGGTGAGAGAGTATTTCCCTAGCTTTTGTAATAGACCAGAGAGCATAAAGGGAGGACTCGAGTTGTATAATTATTCAAAAGCTGCTTGGATATCTTATGTTTTCGATGAACTTATAGACGTTTATTCCAAGTGTACGTCTGAGTTGAAACTGCAGGAAGGCTATAAATGTTGACAGAAGTATACGCACATCTCCGCCGTGAGGTGCGAGGCAAAATTGCTCGAACGTGCCCGTCTCCATGACGCGTTATCCTTGGTTCACTTACTCTTCCACCCCCACCTCACGGGGTAAACTTTCGGGTTCTGTACTTCCCACTTCATCCTCTTCCTTTATAATGTATGTAAGCTGCCCTTTCAGAAAGTCTGACTTAAAAAAGGAAGACTTATTTTTGCTGCCTTGGGTTTCTCTCTGGAGCTAAGTGACAAATCTGCTTTCATTGGCGTACACTTGGGAGGTTGTAGGAAATGAAACAACAACCGCTGGTCTTTATTTCGCAAAGCAACTGCGTATTTTTCCCAATGACTGTTTTCGCCGTAGCCAAAAAAGCAAGCCTAGATAGTCCTCCGTAATTTTTAAGTGAAAAAGCAAAATTTGTCGACAAAGATGGCTTCTTTGGTCGCCTAAAAGGACACAGGAGAAGACACCGGCCACACATAAGCTGAGGGTTATGTTTACTGGTCGGGATACGGGTAGGGCTATATGAATAGGTTAAAGGCTAAGTTCGGATTATCTTATAGGGTTGAGGTTTAGGATAGGGCTAGGTATGAGGTAAGGGTTACGGTATGATTTATGTTAGGGTAGAGACACGGGAATATTTTAATGTCTTCCAATCTATCGTAAGGCCAACCATTTTAAGGGGGCAGAAAGTTCTTGTTCCCATGCTCTATTTAGGCAGCAATACAAGTCATCCTTATCTTTTATGGAGTTAATAAATACAAAATGTAACAACTATTCGCACTGTTTCAAGTTGTCTGCCAAGCAATTTGTATTTAGTTTTTCCAAGTCAACTGAACTAATTTTGCGTAAAATTAAAATGCACAGTAGCGGATACGGTGGCAGCTTCTGAAAGGCCAACGATGAGCTTCGGGTTTGACAGCAATGTTGCATTTGGACGAAAGATTTCACTATAGGATGCCTTCCGTCCAAGAAAGTCGTAGATACGGTAGATAATTCGCGTTTTAAGTCTCATCCGTTCTGTACGTGGTGCATAGTGATGGAAACCTACCCACATTGTGTTCAGTTAAATACTCGCATTTAAGGACGGACCAATATACTTCGAGTTCAATTGGGTTCCCGGAAGCTGTGCAGAACGTAGTGGTTGCAACGGGGTGTCCAAAAGCAGATCTTTGTCGGTGTCCCTCTCAGAACGGAGGAATAAGCTTTTCTGTGGTACGCATAGATGTGTCTAAATGCCAGGTCCTGCGAAAGAAGTCAGGTCGATAGTTCATGAATCTTCCTCACTCAAAAATAATTATTCTTCTAGTCGGCATTGCTGACACAGTGTAATAGTTGTTTTTTTTCGAAAAGCCTGACAGAAAGAAATGCTAATATTCCGGTGAAAAGCATTATTCAGTGTCAAGCCAAGTTTATTGAGGGAAATATAGGCAAACGGTGGTGGTGTTGGTGGTGGTGGTGGTGGTGATGTTGGTGTATATGAAAGGCCAAACGAAGAAAAGTCTGGTTTCCGTGACCGATTTAGCCTCTTTTCGACTCGTGTTTACCTAAATTCTCGTTCGTATGTGATGTGCCTGAACTGAGGTAAATAGTTCGCGTCTACCTTCTGACATTTCTGTTGCTTCTGCACTCGCTTTTTTCGACAGCAAAGCCTGATAACCAGACGGGAATTTCAGATGAAGTCAACCCTCGTATCCATGCTTGCTGCGGCTAATTTCCTGGAATTTCGGACACTCTCTGACTGCACGCATCTTCTGTTACCGTTGGAATAACCGGCATACTTGGTTGATGTCTCAAAATGTTCTTGTCTACGCCCTGCAGACGTGAGACAGAACAGTCAGGATGGGTATAAGTCCAGCAGAATGAGACATAGGAAAATAGGAGGAAGACGGATGGCGATAATAAGGATATTTGGAAAGACATTACGGAACACCATTGATTGCACTTCTTTGATTGTCCACACCTGACGAAAAGGATGCAAAAATCCAGCTTCTCCCACGTCACCACCGCTGACACAGTTGTTCACTTTGCTGACCCTTCCTACTTGAATTTCCTCTCCTTCACATTCCGAGCTAACGGTGTGTCGAAAACCAGGATTTGCTACAGTTAGACGCCGGATTTCCCTAGACCGTGTCACTTCTGAGTTCACAAGTACACCTTAGAGCGAGTCCCAAGGCCACACAAACGCCACCACCGCTACCAACATCGCAGCCACTACCAAGTGGGTTACAGCGGCATGTTTTCTTCAGTTCAAGGCAGCCGATCATTCTAAATATTGGTTTCTGTATTCGTACTAGTAGAAATTTGTCACTTCGAAAAATAGTATGATCGAGGCAAAAGTCAGTTTATGACGAAATAAAATATTATTATAGAAGCAACGATTGCGCGAAATGAAACCGACTTAGCGAAAGTAGTAAGAATACTATAGACCACTTTTCTTTAACAAAACGATGTGGAAATATTTCTAAGTAGGAAATTCGTTAAAGTCTTTCGCAAAATGAAAGGCTGTGCGTCAATATCATATTTACAACAGATAACAGTGGAAGAATGGGCTTCTACCGTTTGGCAGGATGGCAAATACCAAGGAACTAAATGGGCCCTTTTGGGTGCAACAGGACGAATATTCCAAGAGATTGATACGCGCTGGCAAACCGATTCAGCACATGTGCATGACTTTAAAATAAAAATAAGTTATAAATATTAATCCAGAATGAATAGATCAAATAATTAAGGAAGTCAAGTTAAGCGAACGAACGTTTTCGATTAATTCATCATCAGGCAATACAGTAATATAAGGGAGGGTAGAGTTCACGAAAGTTTACGCAAACCAATCAGTAGTAACTGGATGACGTTAACTAATTGTCTGACTCCTTCCCCTTCCCCTCTCCTCCCACCCCATTTCTCTGTCTCCAATTAAGACTAGAATCTGATCCCCTTGATCCCCCCTTGATCCTTTTGCACCTCTCCCCCCTCTCTCCCCCTTGTAACTACTGATTGGTTTGCTTAAATTTTTCGTTAACTCTACCCTTCCTTATATTACTGTATTGCCTGATGATGAATTAATCGAAAACGTCCGTTCACTTAACTTGACTTCCTTAATGCTTACATGGGTATCATCGCTAAAAGATCCAATAATTCATGAAGAAATACCAACTATTTAAGCAGAGCCCTGAATTCGGAAAACGTGAACAGTCGCTGTTAGTTTTGGCTGGAGGTTTCATGGTAGTGAAGAGGGGTTTTGTTTCGCTTAAAGAATTTCGCATGGTCATAACATGCCTTTCGCTCATATTATTTCTCGAAGTGAAAATGTCTACTATTATGTATATAGTAACAAGAATTTTTTATGATGGGTTGCATTGGGTTAACACATTTAGCTCGCAGTTTTCCGTTCAATTTCAGTTTTTACGCGAGCATATTTGTGCGCAATGACGCTCAGCTCCGTTCACTTTTATGAGGAGGAAGAAAGGGTGGTAGATATATAAACAGATTGCGCAGCATTTATAGTTCGTAGTGGCCACAAGACGGCATGAGCACTATAACTAGCGGCTCCCATAGATATCACTGGGGCTCGTAATTGGTGCGATGATGGTTTGCCAGTCCACTTCCGAGCCATTACTTGCCGCAATTTCGCCCTCTGTGTTTGATGTGTGCTTGATAATTTCGCGACAATTATGTTCGCTGTCATCGGAGTTGTTACTGGGTCCAGTCCTTCTCACGTGATTAATTCTTCTTCTCAGACAAAGACTCAGAACTGAATACGGTAACGGCAAGTCATTGTGCTTGTTGATTGACTGTGGGCCCCAGAACCATGACTCGAGCTGATCGCGGCTCACGTGGTTGTCACCTCCTGCGAGGAGTTCAGCCTCATTACACTTGAAAATATGGCCGGGTCCCTTCAAGTGAGCTGCAACCGGGAGTTAGCGTCTTTCCTCCTCACCGCTGCTGCATGTTCGGCCATTTGCATCCGTTCGGTTTCGAATAACTAATGAGTAATATTGAGGTTCGCTGGCGGGGCAATGTTTACTACATCAATACTAGGTTCGCCGTGTCGGACAGTGCTTACTGCACTAGTACGAGGCGAGGCGCAGAATGTTTACTGCACCAGTACCAGTCGGGTTGGTAGAAGTTATTATTTTTATATTCCCGTGCTATGTTTCTGTATCGAGTATACAGTGCTTTGCTCGACGCTAAGGCAAAAGATATTTTGAATTCTGGCTCCTCGGTGCTTAAACCTACAAATTGCAGAAGGCACCTTGTGTCCAACAGCCCATTCACGGGTTCATTTAGCCCGCTTAGTATCTCTACCACATGCATTGTTGCGGACGGCAGGTTGAAAACATTGTTATCTACGATTATTTAAGTGTTCTTTGACCTTCTAGCCCCTAATGTACGGTGTTTTTCATCATCCTCATTTTCAACACAGTGATGCTCTTATGGCCCGCGCCTGGCAATAGCAATTAAGATGAACTTCTTCTGAATTAACATTTGGTTCGCCCTACCGTTGATCCCAAAGCCTGCACACGAGAGAAGATGACAATCGACCACGACGTAAGTGTACTAAAAACTAGTAAGTCATTCTCAAAAAAAGGCGGCATAATTTATTGATTCACTCGATTAGTGCGGGTGGCATGGACCAATCACATATGAGAAATCGATAGCTATGCTGCGCGCTATCAGACACGTGCGCACACAGCCCCGGCTCACTGTTTAACGTTCACCGATCGCAAACGGGATTTAACCCTCCCGCTTTGCTGCGTGGTTCATTATCGGGCCCCGCCAGCAGTCATACAGTGCCTAGAAGTCTAGGTAGATAGTATTGCTAGCAAAGTAAAGGCCAGCATTAGCCATCACCAGACAGTCAAACCCAACCCCAAGCGCTGTCTTACCCCAGGCTCGAACTAACGAACCTTATGATCAGTATGATGCCCTAACCATTGAATCAAGGACTCGTTATCTTGCTGCTTTAGATCACGAGATATTGACAATCCTCAAGGAACGTTCACCCATCGCTAACGGAACTCACGCGTACTGCACTGCCTTGGAACTCATTCTTGACCCCGCTAGCAGCTCCAGAATGGCTAGCAGTAAATGCAGATAGGAACGGATTATCCTGGATTCGTCCTCCAACCCAAATTCACCGTCCAAGACCAGCGATTTTCAACCCAGCCTCTCTGAAGTTAAGTACGTATAAATTCATCAACATTTTCAACCAATGATTGCGTTAAAGTGGATCGACTTCCTTTGTGATTTCCATGACTGCTTCCCATCCATTGTTTCGCTCGGGGAATGACCTTAACTTCCTTATACGCTAATAAGGGCATAGGGGAATTCGATGTGCAGAATATAAAATCCATATCGTATAAGAATTCTATTCTATTGTAATCAGAACCGGCCAAAGCAACAATACAGTGTCAATTAGCTGATTAGTCACAAGAAAGCACAATGTTTAAATCAAGCCCGGTAAGAACTGGGGCTGCGGATATAAATAATAGGAGTTAGATTTGCAGTTGAATGTGTGGGTTCTTCATCTGAAGACCCGGGAAGACAACTGCGCAATTATTTACGGGATTCTGAGGTGCAAGCAGCTTGGTGCAGCACTCATCGAACTCTGAAGTAGCTACTTGTAGGCAGACACAGTAGCGAAACGCATCCTCACCTCTTTCAAAAGGATGATAATATTTGTAAAACCCACTACTAATCCCCAGATAGGATGGGAGACTGAGTGTGGCTGTACTCTACAGAGGCAAAAGCAAAGCGTTACCGGTATAGACGGTCTCACAGACAAAAACCCAGATCAGCGAAAATTCTCATTTCTACGATTGAAAAGTCGTGTTGGCAAACGATCGTTTTCGGTCATTCATCGTCAGGCCAGTACATGACATGGGGAATAAAATTGGTCAATTAATTACAGCGATTATATAATCGTCAGGTTAGGGAAGGGGGAGGGGGAGGAAAAGGGTGAGGGTAATTAAGCAGCTGAGTTTTCTCTCGTCTCCTGAACGCGGGCGCCTGCGCGGGTAGGACGCTGGTTGCCATGCCCAGATGAGACAGGGGGGATGTTCTCGCGGTCCGCGGATTGAGTTCTGTATGTCAGCCGCGCAGCTTGCGTTTGACTATTCTCCGTAGCTTCGTCTTCTTTGGCTTCAGCAGGTGTTGGATTTCCGCGTGCAGTCACCTTTTGACAGCATAGAATGGGTTTTGCTAGCCGGATTGCCACTGCTTCTGCTGTGGCTAACACCCGTTTGCGCAGGCCTTTGGAGAAGTGCGTTGGCGTGCGGTATATGACCCGAAAGGCTTCACTCGCGTCCACTTGGCGGTTTGTATCAATAAGGTGGGCGAGGATTGAGCTTGAGATCGGTCTATTCTCCCCTCGTCTGAGCCAAGCTGGCATGTGCTCGCGCATTCTCTTCTCCAGCGATTATATAATCGCTGTAATTAATTGACCAATTTTATTCCCCATGTCATGTACTGGCCTGACGATGAATGACCGAAAACGATCGTTTGCCAACACGACTTTTCAAAAACCCAGATCTCCCCGGAATCCCGAGGGAAGACAGGAGGAGAGGAGGTTGGTCAATTCAGGTCAACAACAGTGAAGCCACCGGTATACGCTCGGGATGCGGGCGCCAACTGTGACCTGGTACTATGGCTGGGGAGCAGTACTCAACAATTCAGCTGGGAGCAGCCAGCGGTGCGGCATTGGCTAAAACTATCCAAGTATGACGTGTCGTATCTGACCCTGGCGGCGATACGTGGGTCCCTCAAGGCTTACGATGTCTATACTCGTAGAGCTGGAGGTGGACGAGTCACATGACGCACATGACTCACGGCCTGCCTTATGAAGTGTGCGGCCCAAACCGCCTGGCGGCCCCTTGGATGGTCAGCTCTGAGCAGTACGGCGGCCAAGGACCAGTCGTCTTCGGAGACCTCACACTGATGCTGCAGCCGCCGAAGGACCCGGAGCGCTGCTTGTCGAAATTCCCCTTCTGTTGTCTCTTATTCTCTTCCTCCCCCGGTGATTGGAATATCAGCCCCACGATTGCTATTGGACCGTGACTCCTTACTACATGTTGCCTGTTGCAGCCTTCGTTAGCTTGGACTGTTCACTCCCCTTGATTATCCCTCCTTTTCACTGATGCACCCTTAGAAACATGCTCATGTTATATATAGATACTCCACGCCCCTACCCTGGACTGAGATCCTTATATGCACTATTCTTACCTCATCTCTTCCGGTTGGTTTGCTTGTGCTTGCGAACGCTGCAACTCCAGCTGCATGGGGCATGACCTACCCACGTTGTAATTTTAACTGGGTATAATAAATATCATAAAGCCAAATGCCTCGTCATGCCTATACAAAGAATAATACACCCCCTGCACCCACAGGGGACCCTGCCGCGATCGACAACCTCTGTCCGCTGTGTGCCAAGGTGGGCCGGACGGCCGCTGGGCTGAACCTGTACAGGCGGAAATGTGCTCAGGGACGCCCTCCTGATGCCGTCGCTGCCAGAAGCCGAGGTCACCATTCCTGCTGCAACCGGACTGCCAACTGCATCTACGTCGACTGCGTTGAGCTGCTCAGAATGCAATCAGCTGTTTTCCAAGCAATGGGGTCTGTCCCAACACCGGAGACAAGCCGACCAGACAACCTACAAAGCCGAGAAGGAGCACCTCGCCCCATCTCGTGCGTACTGGACAGCCCAGGAGGATCTCCTATTGCGGAATTATGCCATGGACGTCATCCAAACGCAAGGACTGCTGCCACTACGACACATTGCTCGGGTGATCAAGGAACATTTCCCCCAACGTACTGAAGAGTCAGTTTACCAAAGGGTCCAGAGCTTGAACAAAAAGGCCTCTCTCTATGCTACACCGAGACCGGAACCCACTACGACTCCCCAATCTCCACCTCCCCCCTCAACTCCTTCGGACGAACCTGACCAAGCTGGAGCCTGTCGGGTGTCGCTCCTGCATTCTGCCGCCAAACTATTGTCAGAATCACACTGCCAGGCCCTGTTCACTGAGAAACTATTCTCCCTGACATCGGACCTACTCACGGGTGACGCCCACTGGCCGGATACTTTCGAACGACTGGACCTTCATACCCTGCACGCTCTCCCGCGGAAATGGAGGCCTGGAGTGAGCCGACGACCAGCTGCTGCTAAATACGGCAGGAATCATCGCCAGAAGTGGCGAGCGCAGTACGCGGAGGTGCAAGCCCAGCTTGCGAACTACAAGACAGGTGCTGAACTGATCCTCTCCGGAGATTGGCGTTAGGTTCCCTGCCCTCAAGTCCCGCCGCCCCCTGAAACTCTCGACTTTTGGAGAGAGCTGACTGAACGCCCCAGCAACCAGGATTTCAGGCCGGTGAATCCTCCCCCTGCTGTTGCCTGGACTCTGCTCGACCCTGTGGTGCGTCCGGAGGTCATCACTCATCTACGCTTGATGGTTGGATCTGCAGCAGGAATCGACGCATACTGTGCCAAAGATCCTCTACGATGGCCTGCCGCAGTGGTAGCCGGATATCTGAATATCACTCTACCTGCCAGTCATCTCTCCACGCAGCATACCATCTGACGGATAACTCTAGTACCTAAGGTTTGGCCTCCTACCCTCCCTTCTCAGTATCGCCCCATTGCGATCTCCAACATTATTCCTCGCCTACTCCATCGCATTCTTGCATCTCGTTGGTCCCGTTACTGTCCTACTACTCGCTTCCAATTTGGCTTCCAAGAACGCGACGGAACGGCTGAGGCCACAGCCCTGTTGCACGGAATCCTACGCCAAGCGGTCACTGCCCCTAAGTCTCTGGCAGTGACGGTCCTGGACGTCGCGAAAGCCTTCGACTCCGTCAACCATTCTACGCTCATACGGGCTGCAGCTGCAAACGGGGCGCCGCCCCCACTTCTCGACTACCTCTCCTCCTCCTACTTTCGATCTACCACCTACATCATGGACACAGAAGTGCATTGTATGAGCAAAGTGCGCCAGGGTGATCCTCTATCTCCTCTCATCTTCTCTGCTGCTCTCTCCGAAGCTCCCTCTTACTAAAATCGTCAGCTGGGTGCCAATCTCAATGGAAACACAGTGGACTGCCTTGCGTATGCCGATGACTTGGTCCTATTTGCTGAATCTCCCCATCGTCTACTGATGCGCCTGAATGGCCTAGCTGGAGGACTCGCATCTGCTGGTATGTAGCTCAACCCACTGAAATGCACCTCCTTCTTCATCCAAGCCCTTGGCAAGGAGAAGACCTGCTGTCTTCGACCCTGCAATGTCTCTGTAGGCGGAGTAGCCCTGCCTTCACTGGGGCCCGATGACTTTTTCACTTACCTTGGGATCCCCTTCTCCTATCGCGGGAAACTTCTATCCGCCCCGGCCTATCCTTCACGGAATGCTGCTGGAACTCACTCAGGCTGCGCTACAGCCCCAGCAACGCCTTGCTATCCTCAAGCAAACGTGCGTTCCGAAGCTCTTGCACGAACTTGTCCTCGGAACGCACTCAAAAGTTTCGATATTCAAATTAGACGAGCAGTTCGGAGCTGGTTGAAACTGTCGACTGACACGCCTTCAGGATTCTTCGATGCGACGACACGGGATGGCGGCCTGGGTATCCCGTGCCTTCCAACTCTTGTGCCCCATGCGAAGCGCCGCCGCCTGGATAATGTCCTCAGCTCGAAAGAGCCTGTTTTCAGAGCAGCCGCGAGTCTACCATCTGCCTTTCCAGGCATCCGGCTTGCTGCTGAACCAGTGCAGATGGGTCAAATGATCCTGGCCACCAAGGAAGATGCTCGGAGATGCTGGAGGGATTTTCTCTACAACTCCGCTGACGGACGTGCTCTTGCTCGCATGGCCAACTCTGCCTGTGCCAGACACTGGATTTCCTTCCCTGACCGAGTTTTCCCCTGGTTATTCCTTCGCGGCAGGCAGTTTTGCGCAGGAGATGTGCTGTGTCAGGGTCACTTCGGTCAGCGTGAAACCCTCAGTCATATTCTCCAATGTTACCAGCTGACTCACGATGCCCGGGTCTGGCGCCACAACATCGTCATGATGCCACTGGCCCAACTCCTCTCCCGCAACAACTAAACTACTCTCCTAAAACTGCATATACCGAGTGGAAATACTTACCACAAACCGGATATAGTCCTCTATACAGATGCTGGTGCAACGGTGATCGATGTCGCGGTCGCTGGAGAGGACTACATGGACCGAGTGTTTCAAGAAAAAGTGGATCGCTACTCAGAGGATGAAGTGGAGTCTAATTTTCGCTGAATCCTCTCGATGCTCGCTAACTACCCAATCACCCATATGCCTGCAGTCTTCTCTGCACGTGGCGGCGTCTACCAACGCACAGAAAGGAACCAACTCAGCCTTGGACTTACGAAATTGGACGTATCGGACCTCACTCTAGCGACGGTGCGTGGATACTTGAAGGCGTACGACGTGTACACCCGCTGGGCTGGTGGCCGACGGATAACCTGACACCCAAGACCCGCGACCGATCATATGAAGCATCTGGCTTAAACCAGCTGCCAACTCCCTGGCTAGTCGGCTCTGAGCAGTTCGGTGACCCAGGGACCAGTTGACACTGGAGGCCAACTGCTGATGTCATCGGTCGTGGAGGCTCGGTACGCTGCGTGTCGATATGCCCCCTCTATATACCTCTCCTTATCTTCCTCCCCTGGTGACTGGACTATCGGCCCTACCGGCAGTTTATAGACTGTGACTCTCTTTACTACCTAATGACTGCTGCGCCCTTTGCCAAGCTTGGACTGCTTACTACTCCTTGACTGTTCGGACTGTTCCAATGTTGCACCCTTAGGAAAGTGGATGCCCACCCTTGCTTGTATATGGACTGAGATCCCTTAACTGCCCTATGCTTACCTCTTCCTTCCAGTTGTTGGCCAACTCAGAACTAGCACGGACTCGGGGAATCCGACTGCCTCATTAAAAAAAGCATTGCGATGTCTGCTGATCGGTTTTGACGCAATTTGATTTCTGCCTAGTGCTGTGAATTTCAAAGTGAAGAAATTTAACTAAGCGCGGGTAAACGGCGGGAGTAACTATGACTCTGCCCCTCACCTCTGCCTCCGCCCCTGTGAAATGTCTGTCGGGTGGAGTGCCTTGCGCTCATTAGGACCCACGGATACCTTCAAGTATTTGGGGGTGCCGTTTTCCTACCACGGGAAGGTGACAGTAAGCCACCACTGTGTTCTCTATAACATGTTGCAGAAGGTCACGAAAGCTCCCCTAAAACCACAGCGGCGCCTTTCTCTCCTGAAGCACCATTGCGTACCGAAACCTATGCACGAACTGTTCCTTGGGGCTGTTCATCGTAACACGCTTACGTGGCTTGACATCCGAATTCGGCAAGCGGTAAGACACTAATTGCGGCTCCCCACTGACACGCCGACGCCCTTCCTGCATGCGGCTGTTCGAACGGTGTTCTTGGTGTCCCCTGTTTGGTAGTGATGGCTGCGTTTGCGAAGAAACGGCGACTGGACTCCGCGCTCTCCTCTCAGGAGCCTGCAGTACGAATGGCTGCGACCGTTCCTTTTGCTCTGCCTGGAATGAGAATGGCTGCTCAACCGGTTCGCCTGGGCCAAACTGTTTAAGCCAGCAAATTGGACGCCAAAGAATACCGAAGGAAGTCTCTGTACGAGTCCGCTGACGGCAGACCCCTTCTTCACTTTGCGAATTCCACCTGTGGCAATCATTGGATCTCCTCCCCTGTTCGAGTATTCCCTTGGTTGTTATTGCGAGGCATCCAACTTCGGGTGGGTGTCCTCTCTACCAAAGCCCGCAGGTCCCGTAGGACAGGTTGCGAGGGCGTGTTGTGTCGAGGTGAATGTGGCCAGCGAGAGACCCTATTTCATATTCTACATTGCTGCCATCTGACGCACCAAGCCCGTGTCTGGCGTCGCAATCTTGTGAGGCGGCTGCTGGCACAGCGTTTGCTGAAAGACGGGCGGGAGATTCTTGTCAAGCCCCATATCCAGGAAGGAGTATCGTTTTGCAAGCCAGACCTGGTGTTGTGCACAGAGACGGAGCTCACTGTCATTGATGTTGCTGTGGCAGGGGAGACCCTCATGGGGAACATCTACGATCGAAAGAGTCGCCGGTACGCCACACCGGAGATTGAGGTGAACCACAACAGACGCGTCTACGAATCGCGTTCCCACCCGCCCTCCCGGCGGCCAAGGTCTGCTACACCCATCTTTCTACGTTGGATCAACTCTCCCCTCCGCCCAATCCGTGTTTTTGATGACGGAACAGCCCCTCCCGGCCACGCTGCTCCGACTCCTCCTCCTCGCCGCCGGAATTGAGGCCAACTCTGGACCTCTCTGGTACTGCTCGTTCTGCCGAGTCCGCCTGGGCCACCGCGACTGGTCTGTACGTTGCGGCTCCTGCAATGGCTGGTGCCATCTCCGCTGCAGTGGTCTCACCACGGCTGCCTATTGGTCGCCCGCCTTCGCGTGTCCCAGCTGTCCCGTGCCCCCACCGATTTCCATGCCTCCAGCCCGTCCAGTCCTGAACCCAAATCCTCTGGTCTCTGACATTGCCTCACCACCTGGTATCTTACAATTCAACGCCAACAGCCTCCTTGGGAAGCTTGACCAGCTCCTGGCCTTCATGCGCTCGCACAGCATAGCTGTGGCGGCTATACAAGAGACAAAGTGGTCAAACTCCACTAAGGTCCCTTCTCACGAGGGTCACTCGCTGTACCCTGGCGCAGCTACGCTGTGGCAACTGCATGCTCCTTCGCCAGTACCAACACCGGCTCGACCCATCCTTACCCGACTGCTGTCCCGACTGCGCAAACCATCGACGTACCTCTGCAGAGTGGCCGTGAATCCCTCGCCCAGTGCCAACTGAAGATAAATGCATGAAGGTCAACTAAAGACGTGGCTTAACACTGTCAAGTCGACGTCAAACGCCTGCGCCCCGTAACCATTTACGGCTTGCTTTAATTGAACAAACATTCGGCTTGCATTTGCGAAGAGCTCGCTTCACTATCCGTGAAATCTGTGAAGCCCATTCATCCAACAATAGAAGCTTTTCAGATCAAGTGCACGTACAGGTAAGTAAGTAGACATTTTGTCGACCCCAGGCACACGTGTTAGCAAAAAAAGAATTATTTCTAGCCAATAGAGCGCAACGTCCTTTGGTCCTCGTCTCCCCGAGAGCAAATTTAGATGAGCCCGGCAGAGAGAGAGTTAAAACGTTGCATGACTCACTCTGAATATTGTATATCCATTTAAATTCTCGGAACCCAATGCGTTTTCAAAATAATGACCTTGTGATAACGGTTTGCCCTAGTTGGTTACATAAATGACCCAACGTTTTCCGACGATAGACGCCCACTTTTTCCAAACTAACCAATATTACCCTACGTACGAGAGGGAACCTATACTTTTATGAACAACTCAGATTGGATTTCCGCAAGCCGTATAGATAGGGGGAGTGACAAATAATTATTTGCTCAGTCGCTGCAATGATGAACGTTAAAAGTACATGTAAATTTTACGCAACAAATAAGCACTAAAATCTAGGAGAAAACAATGCAAGCAATGCTTCCACGAGAGAAAGCTAGAGAGCCTGGCCTAAGACATTCGTTGAGGTGGGTTAAAAACAGACATAAGAAAACTTTCAATCCTTCGATAGCTAAGCGTTTTTCGAAATATACGAGGTAAGTTGTTGGTTCTTGTCAAAGTATGCATATGGTGATTGCGCATCATTGCGACGCGTTTCTACCATGTTATCCCAGGACACCCAGAACTTCCTCCAGTTTGAGATATGGATCCTGATAACTTCATTCTGGATTCTGTGATGGTGGAGATTATGCTTGATACGGAGGCCAATGAGGAGCAACATGATTGCGAGAGTATTCCTTCTATTCGGGTGTGAGTCATTGGCTGTTGGAGTATCTAAACATTATCGTCCGGAGTCCGTTCGGCAATTAGTCCCCCAGATCTGTAAAGTGCAGGCTACAGATTGATACTGTAGTAGGCTTATAGATTGTCTATTGACGGTAAACTGCACGACATAAGGGCATAATTAGACTTGTACATTACTTTACAAATGCTCTATTATCATCCAAATGCTAATTTATATTACCTCACACAGATTAGGAGTGCATACTTGGTGCGACTTCTTAAAAAGCACACACACGCAGTACCTACTGGCATAAGTAAGCACGATTAATAGAAATTAGCACTTTTAGTATATGCACGTACCTAAAGCAGCAGTATGTTAATTCGTACAGCTTGATGCCATATAGCTGAGAGTGCGGAACCCAAGGCGAACGCTCTTGTGCTCAGGGCCCCAAGCATGTACTTACTTTAAATAGTTTAAACCCAGATTCACACTACTTGTTGAGACCAGGGGGTAATGAGCCACAGCGTTGGCTTTATCAGCGTCAACTCTGAAAAATGGTTTCGTCAGTGCTAGCACAAGTACCACTGCACTTCTTGCTGAGATTGATGGGATATGAGCCCAGTACTGACTTTATCAGCGTCGCTTCTGACTTACAAAACAGTGAGTAGTAGTACGAGCAAATACTATCATTCAACTTCACCCTTGTTAGTAGTATAAGAAATAGCAGTAGTGATAGTAGCAGTACCAGTTCTGGCTTACTGGAGTCTGACTAGACGCCTACTACAGGTGAGTGAAGGTAGACAGTGCAGTAGTACCCACGCAAAGTCTACTATTACTAAAGACTAAGTGAGGCGGAGTTTCTGGCTCTAGCTGGAGAAAGTGGCTTACGCCTGATTCCTGCTCGATCGTATTGACCTTGTCTTGTTAGGTTAGATGGCAGTGCATCTACTTTCACTATATCTGACTTCAGTCGGCTGCTCTCAGGTAAATGGTGGACATAATCGCTTACGATGGTCGAACTAACACATAACACTACCTTCGCTAAGTCAGTTTCATTTAACATAAACCGTTGCTTGTATAGTAGGATTTCACATGTTCATAACGTGTATTTTGCTCAGAATAATTTATTCGTTGATCGCCGTGAACGCATCCGCAGAAACTTAGGAATAATAATGAACAGCATGAGCACATTTAGTATTTATAAGAAGTATAAGAAATGCTAAGTGTTTGCTAAGAAAAATAGTATTTTATCCATAATCCCGAAGTTCTGAAGGTGTAAAAATAGCTATAAATCAGGAAATAAATGTAAATCTTTTCTTAGTTTTAAAAAAATAACGTAACTGCTTTCTTTATATAAGAGGAATTTTTCCTTCGTCAAATGTTTTTCTACATATTACCATTAATGGGTAACTATGCATTAAATATTGCCTTTTAAATTCTGGCATATTTTAAGCGTTTCAAGCTTCTTCCTGTGCTCGTCCATCAATTGAGATTCCGTTCGACGTTTACTCAAACACCTTATCAATAAGATATGCATCAAGAGTATTTATCAAAAAAGTTTTTGGATCTAAATTTGCTTGTCGTTGGCCATTTGGACCATATAAAAAAACGCCTCAATACAGCAAACCACACTGTGGAGCAAAAAGAACGTCCGCAACGTAACTCTGATATTGGTATTCCTAAGATTAATAAAACAACTGTCTTTAAGAGCTTACCTCTTCAAAAGGCGTTTTAATTGAGTATTCTGCTGACGAATATATGCGTTTATTAACACGGTCCAAGGTAATGTCAAAATGAAAATGGAGATTTTTAACAATTTTTTAATATTAACCTGAAGCTAAATAATTCATTTTGACTGAACAGGAAATAAAACACCTTTTACTTTATATTGGATCATATTTCACCATAGGGGATTACATTCAGGCTTTGTTCTAAGCTTGCGAACACAAAAAAGTGGGATCATATCTATAATCAGATGTTTCCCTAATTATAGTTTACAAAAAGTATATTTCTACATGACTTACAAGGCCTGTATTACATTACCTTCGCGGTTACGTATACAGACACGTTACTGATGTGCCATCTAGGCAATTTGGCAAAACGAAATGGAACCAAACAAATGCGACTAACAAAACTTTGTTAGTGCATTTTTGTAGAACAAAACTTTACAGCTTAGTTAAATAAAAACATAATTCACGAATTGAGGCGAATGTTCGCATTCCAGGAACGTGTATATTCTGAGGAGAAGAAGAAGGATTATCGAACACTGGAATCATAATTTTATTAGCCTGAGCTTTCGGGCTTCTGAGGAGTCCAGCAACAAATGAGGTGGCTAGTTCTGGCGTTGGCAGAAAACAGCAAAAATTTTGAATGGGCAGAAAATCAATAATTGTGTGATTCGACCGTCGACTCGTTACTGCGGACTTTATCTATATGTGCAAGTGTGCGAGATCGACGTGGTGGGTGGGAATATATTTACAGAACTTAAATAATCAAAAAACAAGCAATATTCTGTATGGGTGTAAGGTCAGTCATAAATCATAGGAAACGGGGGGGGGAGGGAGGGAGGGAGGGAAGGAAGGAAGGAAGGATGGGACCACTAGTGCCGTGTGTCTGAGGATACCTGCGCAGGGCAACATATGAGGGCGCCAGCTCGATGCATCGTTTAAATGAGTTGTCATCCGTCGCCCAGGCTTCAATAAGTTCGTGGCCCGTCTTGCTGCTTGCGTGGGCAATTATCCTCGCAGGTGCGAAGTTTAACTCGTGACCCGTCTCGTAGGTGTGGGCGGCCACTTGCGAAGATTCATCACTTCGTCGAACAGCCGACTTGTGTTCCTGTATGCGAAAACCCAGCATGCGTCCAGTCTGTCCCGTGTAAATTTCACGGTGCCCTCAAATGTTGCCCTGCGCAGGTATCCTCAGACTCACGGCGCTGGTGGTCCCATCCTTCCTTCCTTCCCTCCCTCCCCCCCCCCGTTTCCTATGACTTATGAGTGACCTTTCCCCTACAGAATATTGCTTGTTTTTTTAATGATTTTATTTCTGTAAATATATTCCCACCGACCACGTTGATCTCGCCCACTCGCACATACAGCTAAAGTCCGCAGTAGCGAGTCGATGACCGAACCACACAATTATTGATTTTCTATTCGTTCAAAATTTTAGCTGTTTTGTGCCAACGCCATTACCAGCCACCTCATCTGTTGCTGTTCTCCCATTCTCTGACGATGGACTCCTGCAGGAGCCCGAAAGTTAAGGCTAATAAAATTATGATTCCAGTGTTAGGTAATCCTTCTTCTTCTCAGAAACCATAATTTGTTCCTTGTTTCTGAAAATAAATGCGATTGTAACTTACCATACTAACAGCCTAGGTACTTGCTAAAAGGCCCAGACACCTATTTCGCTGGTATTCTGCCGCTGCTTGACATAGCTGCGAGGGGTCCAGCTCATCAGTGGGTCACCCCAGCTTTTCAAATCTGCTTTCTGGTTGATAAACCGGTTTTGAAAGTTCAGCTTTTTAATCTCTGGAGAAATTAATCAATGATCGCCGTATATATCAGTAAATTGAAGATCTATGGGCTTAGACCGAAATCGCAAGTCTATATTTGTGTTAAAACCCGTCAACCCCTGTGAAATATACACATGCTGCCTTCAAACAGTCTTCAGTAGTATAAATTGACGTTTAATGCGAATCCTTTAACGTGGCCGCACTTGCATCTAAACAATTCCCGACAAACTGTTCTGGTTCTGGAAGGTATATGTTTTACACTTCTATTTATTTTTTTGAAATTCTTCCACCTAATAATGCATATAAATAAAAAATTAGTTTTATCATACATTATAGCATAGGAAATTTCTTCCATAATAGGCAAGTCCAAATTTTGTCAAAATTAATGCACATTACCCTTAATAAACTTAACTAAGAGGGTGATTTTTCTAACTTAAAGGCTTTCGCAGAGTTAAATCTACTCATATGATCAAAATAACGTGACCAAATTTATGCTTAATTACTTTGTTGATTTCGTCATGACTTGTACATGCTGCACTCGCCATACTGTGCAAACTCCTTTTCAATATTCGACGATTTCTTTAGATTTTTCTATTGTTATCCAAAATTCGGGGTTGTCAGAATTATGATGGGTATTCATTGCCCTGCTTCACTATAAGTTAATTACCTATAAGTAGGAAATAAGTAATAAAAAATACAGCTAAGATTAGCAAACTCCAAGACCGGGCCAAATCTTTTTTTGGACTGGAAACAAGTAGCAAATTTCAGTGGAAATCTGCGTAACCTTTCATTTTGGTGGTTTCCTCTACGAGTAGCTATCTTAGACTAAGCATGTGCATATGCGCCTTGTCTTTTTTGAGACAGGACTAAGCCAAACTGGAGAGTTTCGTTTTTTAATTTCTTTTGAAATTAATTTTTGTTCTTAGTATAGGTAAGTACCTTTATAGTCTATAGGTATAGTTTGAAAGTCTTTTAATATATATATATATGTTTGGGCCATACTCCACGTTATATACACATGCTGCCAACGAGCAGATGGTAGTATAAATTCATGTTGTAATTAACCGTAATTGCAGTACAGCTACTAGCTAAAAGTCCCATAGGCGCATTTCGCCGCCCCTTGACACAGCTTTGAGGGGACCGGCTTATCAGTGGGGCCTTCAGCCTTCCCTGTTTGCTTTCTGGTATGATATTCTAGTATTGTACGTAAGGTCTTATAATTATTTAAGAAATTAGTTTTTGTTCGCGCTATACATCAATTTATTCAAGGTATATAGACATAGGTCGAAAGCTAATGTATATATTTGGGCTGAAATCCATCAGCCAGTGCAGGATAACCGCGTGGCATGGTTTGTAGGCCGAAAACTGTGTCAGTGCAGCGACAAATCTCATTCAAAACCATTCTGGCATTTGAGAAGGTTATACAGGCAGTATTTGTGTAAAATAATTTAAAGAGTTCATGACTTACTGCCAACAGATTGCAAGAAAGGAAACGTTTGTTTGGATTTTTTATTAAGATATTGGATATAAGCGGACAGAGAGTGACTTGATAGGAAAATTTAAAAATTTAATCAAGTAGGCATTTCTACTGAACTTGGTTTTTGCAGCTGGCCGAAATTTACATAATTTGTAAACTTCTCTTATGTTAAGCTTTTTCCAGTGGGGATATGCTTCTGATTACCAAGTGAACGGCATGGGGGAATAAAGTTCACGTCTTATTAATATCCATTTTAAATGTCAAAAAAGCTACCTGTTAATGCTTGCATTAATGACAAGCGTTCCAATTCGAAATTAGGTCCGGAAAGGTTTTACATCCACATTTTATTTCAGACATTATTCAGACACATCAGGTAAAAATTAAAGGTCAGCATGGTGCTTTTTGCTGAATTATTCAACTTTACGCACAGAAGAGGTGTCGACGTGTCCTTTCTTGTGGAGTGGACAAACTTGACATGAGAAATTAGTCAACATAGCTTCGAAAAGCAATGAAGCTTAAATATTCCTATCGTATACGGCTTTTTAAGTTATCTTGTTTTACAAATAAAATAATGCCGTACTGAATTTGCCAAAATTTCAAAGCCTTACATTTCGTTGGCGTTAAAAGTGGCAAACGTAGGGTGGACCTAAAAATGCGAACATCTCTTAACGAAACTTTACTTTCGTTCATTTATTCAGTCAAGGCGCTACCGAAGTTTTCCATAAAATGGTTACTGTTTGACATGAATAAAAAAGTGAAACAGTTTTCCAATAAAATTATAGAAGAAGGTTATTTTGCACCCCTTTAAAAAGAAAACCATGACACATATTCAATACCTATATGAGTGTAAATTTAATGAAAACATTGGTCTGCATAAAATGTTTTGCAAAATTCAAAGCGACAAAAAAATCATTTTACATTTATAGGGGAGAGTTCCTCTTTCTCATTTAAAACTGCTTGACGCCGTAAATGAAACCGTATTGTACTAGAATGGCCGCTAAATTCTATGATAATTGGGCGACTTGGCAAATCGGGTACACAATTTTGTGCATCAGTGCAATATGAAAGGCTTTTACAGCCAAACATATCCAGTTTCGTTGTTTGAAGGCCGAGTACAGACGTTTGGGGCGTCTAAAAGATAAGTTATTTATAAACAAAAACTAAATTTTATCACTAGTGAATGGTAACTCACTAATCGTGAAAAGTAAGTAAGTAAGAAAATAAAGACAGACATTATCCACTGGATAAACTTCATAGTGTATTTGATGGGGTTGACTTCATTTCACGCCTGATTACCTTGAATATAAATACTTGTTAATAAAGTTTAGTTATTTAGTCGAAGATAACAAGTTAATTTCGTTCCTGTATGGGACAGCGAGTATGTGCATTTTGGGGAAAAAATAGTCAGTAGTATAAACTGATTTTAATAGGAATGAAGGCAAGGTCTTTCACTTTATTGTCGCTCTTTTCTTAGTCTTTAAGCCATATACATTGTTTGCAGCCTATTTTTCATAAACCGGCTATGAAGCAGCAATTATAACGAAACTTACTCAAAATCAGTAGACAGAAACAAAAATACTGCTTTCATGAATGCCCTTGGCATAATTGCTCTTTTAACGAAACGCAGACGTAGGTTGGGCTCATCTCAAAGAGACGAATTCTGAGACGAAAATAAGTGCCGCTATTTCCGAGCATTCTTCATTGTATTTACTCCTTGGCTGGTTCTTATCGTGCAGGCTTTACGGATCTAACGAATCAATGCTTCCTCGTGACTTTTTTTGTTTCTCCTTACCCTTCTAGTACTGTCAGTCGAATAATGCTGTTACCCCTGAGACTGGATCTCGTTTTTGACAGCCTCCCGGACCCTCCTTTTTTTGCATGTACCGACAGAAATGTGGACCACCCTGAAGCTGTTTGAGCATCTACTATTCAGAACTGACACGCTATATTTAGCTAACACAGCCCGAACGCATATGCAGAGCACATTTTCGTCCAGACGACAAAGTGGCCTGGACGCCAGTTCACCAAAAAGACAATCACAAATACCGTTATAAAAGATGACGTTTTTGAGGTGATAAGCATTCAGTGTCCAGAAACGATTTTCTAAATAGTCACCACCATCATAATGACTACCAAAAACGTAATTATAAGAAAAGGATTGAGCAGATTTGAATAATTCATGGGCAGTCATTTTACTGTGTACCTGCAAGTGGATTTCATATGTGCAGTAGGCTATGCAGGTATATCAACCGAAATGCGATTAAATTCACCGCTGTCAGCTTGCCTTCAGAGCTTTAGCTGTACTAAAGCCTTCCCTGCTGATATGGGTATGAATTCCCCCAAGACCACAAATTTTTCAGAGTTGGTTCAATTCACTCATCAAAATCTGCCAAACCCGTCCTAATAATATAAAAAAATATATTCGGTAAGTATCTATACAATTGAAGAACCCGCTTCTGCTACTCTGTTTGCTAATGTCTCTTCTGAAGGATCTGCGATTGATTTCGAAACGTCAGACGAATGAATGCCTTGTCCCAGCGACCATATCTTCGTTTTCTCGTCAATTCAATGGCATAGGTGTGGCGATTAGTTGCTGAAAACTGTTTAACGAAGTGACTCTGCAAATATTAGTGGTAACCTCTCTTCGAGGACCGGTTTGTACTCTAAATATCTTCCTTTATAAACGTCCGCTAAATCTAATATTTGATTGGCTAGCGTCACCTTCGAGTGTAGTTTTTGCATCCTTATGGTGATCACTAAGGGCTTAAGCGTCCTCTATGAATACTGGGGAAAAATAAATAATAAACTGAATGTTCCACTGTATAACTATTATTCAGTCATAGCATATGCATTTAAAAAATGATAGGAAATCCTAGGGCCGATTTAAACCTCGTTCGGTCAAAACATTCATGAGCAAAAATACGTTCACCTGCCAAATCGGTTGTGGTAGGTAAAATAGCTGTGACAGTTTGTACGGAAATTCTGGGAACTACACCTAGTGGTCTTAATACTGCCAAACAGCAGCCACGTTACTTCATTGTCCAGATAGAAGATTATTCTTATATTTTGGATCTATAAATGAGCAGTTGATGCGAGATCCCTTAAGGCAGGAAGGAGTATAGTTTACTCGTTAACAGTAGATACTCGAACTCCGCAATCCGGTCCCATTGTACTTGTAAGCTCTGTTTTCATTTGCAAGCTATTTACATCCAGTTTAAACGTACGCAGGCTGAACAAATTTGTTTGCTACGACCTCAAATAAAAACTTTTCGAGAAATATGCAATCTCTATGGCACGCGTGTTAACCTCAAAAATTGCATTCATGCCTTTTTTGTCTTTTTGGCAATTGTGTGATTCAAAGTAATCTTTTGATCATACAGTTTCCTTGCTATTGCATATTGCAAAGGTCTACAATTTTATTCGGTGGAAGCAGATTTAGTTTACTTGCCTTTATGGTGTATAATGCTTCAATATATAAAATTCTTATTATCTCCCACTTTTACTTTAACCCAGGCAAACCATTGTGAATAGGAAGTTGCTTTACCAAATCTGGAAATTAAGTCTACCAATGAAGCTCAATCCCCAGTTTGCTTACCTATTAGTTTATAGGACTGATCCCAAGTAACCAACTTAGGTGAGCATTTTCTAAGGCGGAGTATATAGTAGCATATAAGTGGTGGGATAGAAGTCTGCTTCATTCGATTGTATGCCCCAAGAGACACGTTTCAATCCTAACAATTTAGATGGGAGGAATTCTTTGATAGCAGAATGAGCCAAATTATGAGCACCGTCAGTTTTCTGCTGTGTGTATGCAGCGCTAAACGTCTTTTTACCTTAAGCCAGTGATTTGGAGTTGAGATGTTAATACAAGTTGCGTAGAAAAATGCTTTGCGGATTTTAAAGCCAGCTTTATGGACAAAGAGCCATTATACTATATAGTACGTCTTCTTTTACAATCTTTCCAATAGCGTCGATCTTTAGTGAGTATTTAATTCAGTTTATTTCAAGATGATGGAATAAAATCGTTCATGTAGGAGATGAATTTGAGATGTTCATCCTCAATAAATAGTTATTGATAAAACTATTAACTTGTATCACTCACCACATGGCGTCCAAGATATCTGCAGAGCTTATTGAGTTCATAGTAATCCCTGACGGCATAAACTAAGTCAGGTAGAAATCGCGTAATAGACCAAGAGGAAATATAAGTCACTATTCTCTGTAATCAAACTAGGTTTTTTATATGTTTAGCTTATTAAACCAGCCTCATGTCCTTATACTTTTTCCAACAACTAGTTGGAAATAGCTATGTACATTTTCTGATAAATTCTACTTTTACCATCGTTGACTGAAATTTCTAGAGTGGTGTCACAGACATGCAAGTAACTTAAGGCTTCAAAAAACTACGTGGGCAAAAGAAGCTATAATTTTTTAAGAATTAATTAAGGACTTGCCCGGTTTTTTAGTTCGCTTTTTCTAGACTGGTCGTGCCTATCCATGCCCGCCAATGTTTGTTGCCAATTATGAAGGCTCGCAATGCCTTCTTTTTTAGCTGGCATGAGAAGCATCATTCCGTTTTTCCAGTGCTAAAGCAATAGACTAATCAACAGGTTCTAAGAATAACGCCTATGTTAAATAAGGTGGTAAGACGCAGCCTTTCCCACGACAGGCTTTGGAGGCAACTTGAGTTATGAACTTTCTCCTAAAAGTACTCAATAACAGATTGCTGTTTAAATTTAAAACTACATATGGAAGATTCGAACGCCCCAGGAGAATTTCCGCTATTTTTGGATTAGTTAGCTAAGGATCAACTTCTTAAGGATATTTGCTGTTAACTATGGCATGGCTGAAATTGTCATGCGTAAAATTATTTTATGCAGGTTCCGTGAATTTGACCTCAAATGTTTATAAGTATTTGGTATTTACGAAACGATTTCGCCTATAACGCAGTATACATTAAAATACACACAAATATTGAGAATTTACAGTTAAATGATATCTATGAATCATATTTTTAAGAGCTCAAGTTGAATTGCATAATTATTCAAAGAACAAACGATATGCATACAGCATTCAACAGAATTTCTAACTCCTATTTTAGGCAAATGTGACTCAAATTTTAGTATCCAATCGGATATTTTTTTCGGTTTCATAAAATCAGGTTTAAAACTGTTGTTTCTGATGCTACCCGTGCGGCATAATAATTGTAATCTGCATGCCCGTAACACGGTAGGTTACGCTTTTGGTACTTTGTTTATTAGTTTACCGCATCGCGCAACATTTTCTTATGCAGAATATGTTGAGTAATTGTCTTGAGGAAACGCCGTCGACTTTTCGTCGGTGAGAAATTCCCGGCGCCGCTCTAAACGATTATTTGGGGGCACTTTGTTAGGTAAGGGAGATTATTCATTTATTGTCCCATGGACCACACTATATAATGTGTATGCTTTGGGAGCAAGTCTGTGATTAACGTTCTTGTAAACCTGAGACTATCACAGTTTATAGTGGCTTGAAAGACCGTCAATGGACGCTCATACCAGACCACTCCGTCAGTCCAGTGTACATTGTGTGTTAAGTGGCGAATCTGTTAACTGGGAGCCAGACGACGATAGGTCCTTCTAATTCCTTGTTTGGTTAAATCCTGGTATGTGCGTCAATGGACCAGATCGTGTTGTGGCGCGTGCAGACGGGTTTGTTGACCTTGTCAACTATCGTGCCCATCTCAGATCAGACAACCCATCGACTCGGATGGTGGCTTGATGCTGGAGGTGGGGAAAAATTGAGTTCGACAGTTCAGTTCTGAAGCCCTCGAAACTCTCACGGTGCGCTAAAAGCCGTGGCTTAGAGGTTTGCCAACAAACGGGATAGCTTGGACTGTGCGGTGAGCCACTTGTTTATTATGTTGTGTAGAATAGCTGACAGGTGAACTAAGAGTCAGGCTGAAATAGCTTCTTCTTAATGTGACCTTTATAGCATTCTCGTTCAGCTGGGTTCTGAGCCGCTCCCAAACTTTGTTGTGGTTTTTTTGTTGTAGTGGCCTCACCGGGGGAGTAGAAAGAGAGTGAAGTAGATTCATTGAAAGTCTTCTCTCACTATAAGCCAACGCAAGTCACCACCCATGCTCCACCCTGTTGTGGAACATACGGTGGACCTCGTCGAGGTCGAACTGGCTCAGCCCTCTACGACAAGCTAACTTTTTACTCTACATTATATCCAAAGGTATGTCATTTTGGTAGCAAAGCGCTTCCGAGTGTTTACAAAGTATTGCATTATAAATGAATCACCAGATACATTTTGTGAGTCTCGGTCAACGACAAAACGATAATAGCCCACTTGCTGGAACATGGCAGGGCCCCAAAACAAATACTCCCTTCCAGTAACATGCACGGTTCCAGAAGAACCTCCATCAATGAAATGCACCCTGCCTGGACCATTCACCTAAGGCGTAAACTTTTGTTCAGAGGTTTACGGGAACTCCAATTAAATTAACAACTTGAGCAATTGGTGGAAAAAGTAAATTTTCCGACTGAAAAGTTTTACTTACTTTTTGATTTTTTTTATGCTTTTCGACGCCCACAATAACATTTGAAATGAATGTAAGTCATCTTATCCGATTCTACAGTTAATGCTTTTAGGCTGAAGCCTTGATAAAATACCTCTCGTCTGCATGCTTCTATGGTACAAGTAACTAGAACATACATTAGATTATCTAACTGATGAAATTTCACGAGCAACATTTAAACGAGTAGTCTATCATACATTTGGTCTTCGTACTTTGACCTGTTGAATGAATTTGAGGCTCCGAAGGCCTTTGAGTAAAGCAAACTGCATTTTAGTTGAAGAAACCATGCAAGATTTTGGGGAAATTAAAGTTTGTCGGAGCTCTAATAACTTCTTTATGCTATTTAATATGACAAAACCAAGCATTCTGTTTTTCCCCATTGTGCTAAAAAAACATCAAGATCGCCTGGAATTTTTTTTAAACAAACCCCTTCCAGCATCGGATAAATTGATCATAAGTTAGTGGGAATCAGACGGAAGCAATTATAAGGTATCGCATTGTTTTCCAGAACCAAAGAATGAATCCAATTTTTGAAATATCTTTTGCTAACGCCTGAATTTTTGTCGCAAAATGCAAAAATAAACGTTGTTTTACCGCACCGCTGATTTGGGAACTTCAACAAAAGTACGCATGTTTTACGGTGTACATGGAGCATGTGACAGGATACGTTTTTTTACAGCATAGATTTTGCTAATGCGTAATCTATTTATGCAAAACGGACGGGGGATTAACAGTTGTCGTAAACTCGAACCACGCATTTAGCCATGCTCTAATTTAATTCTATAGCAGGAAGTTAGCGTAATCAGATACGAGAAAACAGGCTCAAATGTAAAAAGAAAAGTTTATTTTTATTTGCAGTCAACATGTCATCCCCACTTTTCAGAAAATTTAAAAAGACTGTTCATAGTTTCTGCTTTTTAATTTGCTGTTACCTTGAAAAGAGGTTAATATACGCAGATATTGGTCAACTGAATATCTACTCCAAGTGCTAGTTAAAAAGGTAACTTATTACAAAAAGTGTTTGAACTGACGTAAGGTATACCTTTTATCCGACCTATGTTGTGGACGTTCATTTTTTCTCTGCAATAAGTGATCCTGGTTGGGTTAGTTTACGCCTATACTGCGAACGGAAATTTATGTAAGCACCAATAACCAAAAGCTCCTTTTTGGTAAATTCGATCAAGAAGCCTCTTACTCTGAATGCTCTGGAAAACATATCGGGCAGAATTTTAATTTGTAGAAAAAAGTTTGCAAACCTTTAAAGTTGAAAATCTTCGCTGAAATTACAAAGCCGATTTTATACTCATTGTAGGCAAATACCAGAAATATCAGTAGAAGAATTTCACTTAGGTAGAGTTCAGAAGAAGAGGATATGATCATTGGAAAGCAAATATTTTATTTTTTTTACGTTCCGGATTCCGTCGAAAATCCTTTATCATAGGTGATGGTAAAATAGTCCTAGTCATGCGCAGATAGGGTAGAGTTCTTTTACTAGACTGCAAATTGCACGTTTACGATTTCAATCGACAACCTTATTTAAATTTTTTTCATTTTTATGGTGACTTTTTATGCATTTAGTATTTGCTAACAATGATTTAAAAATTTTGTATTTCTGAGTAAAGTAGTAAAAGAAGTAGTAATAGTACTTTTCATTCTTGATTCGGGTTTCAGATAAGCCTACGCTTGTTTATAAGAATTCCACAGCTTTCATTCATATGTTGCTGATGGTTTGCAGCTGATTATCAATAATTTGCTAATCGTGGTATTTCTCTTTAGTTAGGCCATCTTCTGTACACCCGATCAGCTGTAGGTTTAATTATGTTGGTCGCTGGTACATCTAAACCGGGCTTCCGTTGCAAGTGTTAGACTATGCTAATCCGAACCTTTTTTCTCTTACCGGTATTTTTGAATTCGGTGCTTCGTGCCATCACTGAGAGTCAATTCCAGTAAAACTAGCTGATCTTAATGCTTTGCCTTTCATACTTCCAACGAGAATGCTGGATTTTCCAAAAGGAATTCACAAGTCCACCCTTTTTTTCGGCAAAACTGATGAAAAATGCATGTGGTGCGTTCTACTAAAGTGGCGTTTTTATCTTACTTTTGTCAATGCTCTTATCTTAGAGGCATGCTGCTCACAGGCATAAAGAATTCCCTTTTCTAAAATACCGTGGATGTGTCTAATAAAGCCCGGACTGACAGAATAGAAATTTGCAGCAAATTCTCGAGAAATCCGACGATTTTAACTTTATTACCAGTTGAAAAAAAAATCGACAGAAGTGTCCGTTCTTTGGAAAAACACCCTGTGTAAATATTTTCATGGAGAAAACAAAACCTTCCATGGACCTTATCCGATATGCAAATACCTTGCATAATCTCTTTTATGTGTACCGCTATTTACTTTTCTACTGAGTGAATTGAAATCTAGAACCTTGGTCTACTAAATCACAACTTTGGATGAATATTATAGGCGACATTTTGATCACAAGACAGCAAATGTCACACTTTGCAAGCTGGTACTTTAAACTTCGACTTTAGCTTCCTCTAGAGTGCTTTCTGGGGGGGGCTTACTTAAAACGACAAATACGAGAGCTTAATAAATGAAGCCATTTGAAAGCAAACTGACGACTCGTCGTCATTGATGTCAAAGTGCTCCACCTCTTGTCACTATGTTAGAATACATAGTAGAAGTGGATTGGAGGTGCTATGCTTATCCCAGCTTAGTTATCCATCGAGCCACACTGCAATGCTTTGACAACTAACCAATTAGTCGAAGCAGGCATGCGGCTAGGTGACCATCAAGTTTTTCACACCTAAATCAAGTGAGTTATTCAAATCTGTCAGAATCCCTTTCTTATTAGGGCTGCCTGGTTATCATCTGGTAGATTCTAGAGTGGTTGTGAAGGACCTCCTGTTTGGGCAGGCAGCTTGCTGCCTCAGAAGTGGTAGGTTCCATACGTTGCAGAAGGCTGAACGGGAAAATTGGTCCAAATGTGGTTAAACTCGCGTCTCCCGGCGTGGGTCTCGTAGTTTGCTTGAATAAAGCATTGGCTGTACGGAAACATTGCCCATGCCGGTGTTGAATCGAAGCCACTCAAGGCCGCCGAGCATTTCATAGCTATGTCAAATTAATTTGAGAATAGCATTTTACCTAGTTATTAGTCTGTCTGTCCGTGCGCGAAACGGAAAATCTGTCGGCTTTTCTCAAGGACCTTAATAGGATGCGGTGTTCTTTCGCCCGTACTCTAAGCAGTCGCACTTGGCGAGGAAGACTGATCCGACCAGCGTTACGATACCACTTTAGTGCTCGATAATGCGTATAAGTATCGCTGGTCATCCAGTGGTAGGCCAAATTCCCACCACGTGTATTGCACTAAATGCCGGGAGGTGTAATCTGAAGGGATTTTTAAGAGGCCACCTGTTCTATACGGTGTTCCTCAAACGGTTATGCACATAGATCTAACCTATGTACTTCTGCAATTTATGCTGACTAATTAGACACACATTTGCTTCTTTATCACGTCTGCTTTACCTTAGAAAGCCTGTCATTGCAGTCGACTATAATGTCTGGGAGTAGTTTTTATAGTTCTATTACACTCAAGGTCTTCGATTATCAAGGCACCGCTCTAAACGATTATTTTGAGGCACTTTATTAGGTAAAAGAAATTATTCCTTAATCGTCCCATGGATCACACTATAGAATGCGTATGCTTTGGGAGCGAGTCAGTGATTCACACTCTTATAAGCCTGGGACGATCACAGTTTATTGTGGCTTTGACGTTTATTAACGGATGCTCACACCAGACCACTCCGTCAACCCAGTGTGCATGTGTGTTAAGTGGTGATTCAGTGGACTGGGAATCAAACGGTGATAGCTCCTTCTAATCCCTTGTTTGGTTAAATTTTGGTATGTGCGCCAATGGGACTAGATTGTGTTGTGGCCCAACATACCACTTAAGGGCTCAATAATGCGTATCAGTTATACTTAGCGCAGAGTAAACTAACGCATGAACTGGTCGTTTATGTAAAGGGGCTTGCGCCGTTTTTACCCTGCTTTCTAGTTCTAGGCGCGCCGTATCCTATGGGCAAGAGGAAGTCAGCACAAACGGGACAGGGTTTGAACGCTGTGACTGAATACGCGTGTGTGTGTTCGACGCACAGGTGATTTTCCTTCTACGTACGTTAATCAGACCCAAATTGGGCCTCTGATCTGGCATCGGCAAATTTCGCCGTAAATGTCATGCTGGGAGGGTACCATTACAGTCTACGAGTAGCCTATGCAAGAAGACATTTAGGTCTTCACTTTGCAGTCACGCGAGCCGAAAATCTCATATCTTAGGCAGATAGCACTATCGGTCAAGACGAGAGATGATGAAATAGCACTTTCTGACTCATCACCTACCATCAGTCAGTCACACCCAACCCTGAGTGGTGCATCAACAAAAGCCCAAAGCTGGGACCTCTTTCTCAGAAGTCTAATACTCTAGCCACTAAATCTCAAGGTGGAGCAGAACGAGTGAGTTCCGCTATTGATCTGTGAACGTAATTTGACGACTTATGCTTTTTATAGCCGGAAAAAGTCACTGGAGGACTGCCGGAAGGCCTAATCCTGCCAGTGACCTTCCGCGGCACCATTGTCGCTCCTTCTGTCTTAATTTGAGGTTTGTTTCAGCGGGCACCGTGGCCTCAAGCCCGGTTCAATAAAACTTATCAGCATATGCGGTCTCGCATACTTGAGCCATACGCCCCTATGTTTCCCGTTCAAATACTGCTGGCCTATCCCTTGAATTGTTAACTGATGTTTATTAAATATGAAGCCATTTAGGAAATATCACTTAACTGTGGTTGTAAAATCTGTTATTTTGTCGCGTAGTCCAAAACTATTTTAGTCACGACAGAATGCCAGCTTAAAGTACGCTCAATAAACAAATGACTTCTTAGGTGGTATGCATTTATCATAGGGATTCGAGGTGCACTTATAAATTTAACTATTTATAAGACAGTATGTACATCATATTATTTGGGTTGTGTAAGCCCCCTCAACCACCACTGGCCTCAGGATAGTTTAAAACGGCAATGGTAGTAACGGATGTTTTAAGAGTTGGGAATTTACCGCGGACAACCAGCGAAGTATGTGCAAGAAAACCCACAAATAAGTAAATTTATGCTAAATTTATACTTCTGGGCTTATATGTAACAACTAAATTCAGAGTAGTTGCATAAAGAATTAACAAAAACAAGCTCTCAATAAATAACTGAGTTTGAGCAACAAAATAGACTATTAAAAAAAACTCTGCACCTGCTAATCAACCAAACTAGATAGGGCTATTTACTTTAAACCCAAGGGCTAACGTAACTTATTTCTACCAAAGTTTGCTAATCCTGCTTTTTCAAGGCAGTTAAGTCGTATGCATACACTTTTAAGCTTTAAAGATGATACCCATTTCAGCTACGAAGATGTTAAGAATGGCGAACGTACGTTTTTATTGGGCGTCAGGATTTTACAATAATATAAGAGAGGCTAGAGTAACAATTTTTTTAAGAATCCAATTATCAGTAAGAAAGGCGAAAGGGGGGGCGTTCAACGAGCAGGGGTCAGGACGAAGGTGTCCAACAACATCCGACGCAGAGACAATAACTACTTGTCAGATACCTTTCCCTCTCCTCCCCCTCATCTCTTGATCTCTGAATGGCTTCAGTCCTATTCTTCTAATAACTGTGTACTGACACAAGCTCTGTCACTTCCATGGCCTAAACCAACACCAGGTGGTGATAGGATTTCGCCCCTACCAAAGGCGACAATCCCTCAACCAACACGCTGACATGGCCTACATGCGCAAACTGACATAGTCCGCGTTGGCCAATCGGCGCCCATGTTAGATAGTTATTGATTTTTCTACCTATTCAAACTTTAATTGTTATATACAGCGTTAATTTCCCTTGCAAATGTGTGGTCTGATGAAGAGTTGCTGAAAACAATTGTTTGCCATAAACTGACTTCTAATATTAATCATGGGAATTTTTGCGGAACTTAGAAAATCCAAAGATCCCGCGGTGTTAAAGGAACTCAATGGATTCCTAAAGTTTGACACCAGGCTTGCTGAGGCAAACGTAACAGCCAAATTCCTAGCAGAATGTATAGACCGAGGTGAATATCCAAGACAGTACTGGAAAAGTTTACGAAGAAACCATATAGCCGTTCCTATGGCTGCACTAAGAAGACATGCAGAAAGTTACCTGGAGACTGTTAACGCCGGAATTCTGGAACTTCAAAGAAACCGAAGTCAGAAAGCAGCGGTTCTCGACCGTCTTGAAACTCTAGAGACAGTAGCGTTTGAAGACTATGTACAAACAATAAGAAACGGAAGAATTGAGGCCAGGTGGACTAAACTTCTTCGAAGTGTCCAACCAATAAAAGCACTGACCATCCTCCCAAACAATCCGGAGGGGTACGTGCATAACTATTCCTCAATCCCTCCTGACAAAACCCTCATAAAGGTTCTATCCCCAGGCCCTAGATTCTGTATTGCACGAAAAAGGCTGAGACAAATAGAATTAAAAGCTGCATTTGAGAGCCTCTTTAACCAAACCTCCGATCTAAAATCTTCCATGCCTAACGAAGTTGATTATCTCAAGTCAACCCTGGTTAACTGCTGCCAGCAGTACTTAAGAAAGACTACAATAAACAAAGGCCCTTTAACAAAAGCTCACCTTGATAGCCTAAAAGAGCTACGAAGAAATGAAAATATCGTGCTAACCAGACCAGAAAAAGGATCTAGAATAGTACTGATGGATAAAAATGATCACGTCGCAAAACTAGAAGCAATTTTAGCAGACCATACAAAGTTCTCAAAAGCTGAGAAGGACAAAGATCGGACAGATACTGTTGAAGGTCAGCTGACTACGATTCTCAAAGACCTCCATAAAGAAGGTCGTTTGACTGACAAAGAGCTTGAAACACTAAGACCTGTAGGAACGACGATACGTAGAATGTATGGACTTCAGAAAATTCACAAACAGGGGCTACTCTTACGTCATATCCTGGATATGAGAAACTCCCCTTACCACACCATTGCTAAATGGCTGGTAGAAAAGCTGAAACCTCTTGGAAGTTACATTTATCCTCGAAGCCTGAAAGACACATTTGAATTTGTCAAAGCTATAAAGAATATGAACGTTGCAAGAAGTAAGATGCGCTCATTGGATGCATCCTCACTATTCACCAACGTGCCCGTGGCAGAAACCATAAACAACCTCTGCGACGTTATTCGGGACACGAACTACCAGATAGGTATGCCCGTGAAAGCCCTCAAAGATCTCCTTACGCGATGCACACAAAATAGCCAATTTCTCTGCAATGGTCAGTTTTACAGACAGATAGATGGTGTGGCGATGGGCTCACCACTTGGACCGTTTCTTGCAAAGGTCTTTATGGGCAAGATCGAAAAAACGAGTCTAGGGGACACCATCAATGACCTTGCATTCTACGGTCGATGTGTAGGTGATATCTTCTACTTGATAGACTATAAGGCTGACATTGACGCCTTGGTCGCGAAGTTTAACAGCGCTCACCCATCGCTCAAGCTTTCTGCTGAGACTGAAGTGGACGATGAAATTGCGTTCCTTGATGTCCTTCTGCGAAGGCAAAAGGATGGATCTATCCTACGCAAGGTTTTCCGAAAGAAAACCTGGCCAGGACAATACGCAACCGAGGGCTGTTCATTCGCTACGACGGAGGTGTTATTAGAAAGTATGTGAAAAGCTGAGTTTCTGTTTGTAACAGAAAAATAAATCTACCTAACTCCAGCTAAGTAAGAAGAAGAAGATGAAGAAGAAAAAGAATAATAGTAATAAGAAGATGATGATGCGATCGCTGGAACGACACGTTTAGTGGCCTGACGTTTCAAATACTCACTCGAACCCGTAACTAGAGACTGTTGCAGATAATAATTTAAGGAATAGAAGAAATTTGTCAGGCAAAACATGTTTTTCGGCAACTCTTCTTCAGGGCCTTAACTTTGCAGACAATGAAATTTTGAACATGTACAAAAATCAATAATTTCTGACATGGGCGCCAATTGGCCATTACGGACTTTTTCAGTCTGCGCAAATGGTCGCCATGTTGGTTGGGCGACCGCCACTCTTCGCTGGGTGTGCTATGCTATCGTGACTGACACCGATGCCATAAGACGATAGCATATCACCCCCAGCTAAAAGTGGTGGTCGCCCAACCTACGTGCCGACCATTTGCGCAGACTGAAAAAGTCCGCAATGGCCAATTGGCGCACAACTCAGAAATTATTGATTTTTGTACATGTTCAAAATTTCATTGTTTGCAAAGTTAAGGCCCTGAAGAGGAGTTGCCGAAAAACATGTTTTGCCTGACAAATTGACTTTTCAAGTTAACCATGGGAATAATTACCAAGAATCAGAAATGTGGAATTTACAGTACTAAATGCCCATACCAGAACATGCGTGGAAACTCTCGCGATAATCACTGGGGTTCGAACGTGATGCGATGATAGCTTGTTGATTGGCACAAAAATACGTCAGCAGAGGTTGGCCGCACGAACTATCCAACCGAGAACGATGGGCGAAACAGCACAAGAGGAAAAGTGTCTTAAGCGCGGTGGTCCGACGTCATTAAAAAACGACTAACGTGTGCCTCACCTGTCGTCAAAGTGACTGACGGGGTAAAAAATGCAGGTGATATAGCACGAGGCCTCATTTTCGCACTTTATAACAACTCTGGCAACATACCTGCAGCACTGGAGTCAATTCTGGGCCAGACAGAACGGAACGGAAAACCTTCATCGACACACATTTGCATCCCTCCTAATGGCTCATTGCCGGGCAAGGTGCTTTTCACGATTGAACGTGTTAGATTTGAGAAATTCAGGACCAATAATGACCTCTTTATCGTGCCTGTGGACAAGGGGCGTTTCATGGTCATATTGTACGTTACCAAGTACCTTCGAAATGCCCAAAGCTTGTTAGAGGATCATCAGTTATATATCTCAAGCAAATCTAACCCCATGAAAACGCCGACACGCGAAATAAATGCGAGGCTGTCGGCACTGGAGAGCTCAGGTGGGATATGTCTGACTGCCCAATGCATGACGAGAGCATCGGTCAAATTCTATGGTCCCCTAGGAGTGCATAAGCAGGGTGCTCCTTCATGGTCCGTCGTATAACTCACAGGCACTGCAACATACAGAATGGTAAGGTGGCTGTTTAGAAGACTCGAATTTCTAACTAGGACTACAGGCATTGCAGTCTACTTGTTAATACAATTCTTGGAGAAAGGTAAGCGGTTAAGTCTCCGGTCAAGCAATGTAATGTCATCCTTTGATGTCACATCATTTTTTTTAATTTCTCTTCCGCGGGACTTGGCAGTTGGGACCGTGGAGTGAATTCCACGACACAAATATGATGAAAGAGAAAATTGCCTCGGACAGACCTTAATCTACCATCTCAGGACCTACCTCACGTTTGATGGAAATGTACGCGCACGCCGATAGGTTCGCGCGATTTCGGGCTTCCTAGCCGAGGTGGTCCTACAACAATTGGATTCGTTGTGTTCTCAGCAAAAAAGGCAGTATTTTTGAGATCTGTATGTGGATTATACCTTCGTCATCACTAAATTGCTTCAGGCGCTGGCATAGTGGGGCGCATTGAGACGCAGCGCGGTGAAATGCAAAATAGGGTTGCTGAACGCTCAAGTCTTTGGTGAGTGAACTTCTACGCGCACAAATCTGACAACCAGTTCAGGTGCTTATGACACGAGAGAAAAAATTTACCAGCTTTAAATTTTGTTGAACCCTTTCGTACCTGAAGGACGTCTGGAAAGCCGTCCGCCGCCGTCTCACTCCACTTGGAATTGGTGTTGCTGGAGACAACTATCAGGCGATAGGCCAAGAGACAAAAAGGCCCACTGCTACGGCAGGAATCGATTGGAATCGATTGCTGGAACTTTCGTAGTTGGGACCTTAGAAACTACAGCAGAGCAACTGCGAGACTACTCCAGACGTGAATGGCCGAGCACGCAGCAGCAGTAAAAATGCATGACACTAGCTGTAAGGTTGCGGCTCAGATGGCGGGACCAGGCCATATTTTAGGTTTCATGAAGCCAAACTGCTCGCAAGAGGTGACAACAGCATGAGCTGCGAACTACTTTAGTCATGGTCCGCGCTAATGCCTGTGGCCACTGCCGTGTTACGCGTAAGATAGCCTCATGCGAAGGTCTCCGCGGTCTACCCTACTTGGCTATCTGCGTACCGTGATTACCCCGCAAGCGATCTTATCAGCCAGACCTGACGGCCTACACATTCACCCTTGGTTCGAACCAAAGCGGACTGTCGACGATTTGGACGGATGCCTCTGTTTTTCCAGTTCTGTTGGCGGACTCTGCAATCAGCAAGGAAGAATCAGGACGCAGTATCATAAGGTAGCCTCTGGACTGGATGCCAGTTTTCGTGCATAATCAACTGTTTACCAAGATCAGGTTCCGCCTTCAAATAACAACCAAGACGATGCCATTTAGACTTTGAGCATTCACAAATTTGCAGAACACGCTTGGCCACTTTTTGATGTGTCTGGATGCATTTTTCTTCTTCTATAAAGGCTTCTTTCCCTTATGCTATATTTCTAGTTCGAACTTTCTATTAGCTGGCCCGCTGTAAAGAAAAAAAGCATTCTTTATTAAGCTCAGTGCTGTAAGTACTACACAAGTAAGTGGACGCTTTGAAAATCTTTGATAGAACAGCCCATCGGTTATGGCAGTGAAGCCTCAGTATTCACCACCTCTTTGAAAATCACACAAGTTTCGGGGGAATTTAATTCTCAATTACGTAGGTATTACGGATAAAATGTTACTGTGTTTAGTTTTTATGACTTACAAAACTATATTAACTTAGTTTACCAATCTCGAGTAGAATCTCGCAAGTGTCAATGCTTTTCGAGTGTCAATATGTTTCGAAAATGTTTACCGCGTACACTCTTTCTTACATGCGCCGCATTAACAGCTTTCTGTCGTATGACTTCAAGCCTATAACTGTTGCACCATCAATTCGATTACTTGGTTTTAAAAAAAGAAAACAAAGTGACGCTTTCCTCCATTACAAAATCTCTGCTAGCCAGTGGTCGCTCTGTTGACATCAACACATCTTTCCGAGTTCCCGTTCGTGTACGAGCACACCGGACCTTGCGCTGCATGGAGGCAGCCTATATACGGCGGGAGAAACCCGACCTTTATAAGCAGTTTGACCATGTAGTTGATCTCCAACTGCCCTGGTAATTGCATGCCACATTTATTCAACCTTTTACTCCAGTTACTTCCTGTCCCTGCTTTTCTTCCTCAAGTTTAAAGAGGACATTACTATTGACCATTCACCGCGTTAAAAAATGAACTTGCTATTATTTATTCTGTGAAAGTTAAAAGTCCTGTGTTCTCCAATTGTTATCTTATTTGTGCAAAGAGGGGAATCAGCCCCTAAATTTAGTTGTAGAAATCAATTCTGCTGTTTCCGCTTGCTTCAACTCAAGCTAGATTACGGTTTATCTC
The DNA here is from genome assembly GCA_036362985.1 of Ligula intestinalis. NCBI lineage: Eukaryota > Metazoa > Platyhelminthes > Cestoda > Diphyllobothriidea > Diphyllobothriidae > Ligula > Ligula intestinalis. The sequence continues at coordinate 26,933,455 of JAYGXS010000009.1, read as the reverse complement.
CTAGTTGACAATGATACCTTGAAAAGAGGCTGGTACTGTCTGCTTTGGTACAGCCAATTGGGAACTGCATCGTTACTTATGAGCACACAACAGCCCTTTTGCAGATGTCCTGGACAATTTTGGAGCCAGATATTCAGTGATTCCTTAAGCAAACGCTTTCCAAAACCTGTTATCATGGAGTACTATTTTCGCCATCCTCCGGCACCCTGTCTCATTTAAGTCATCAGCAGCATCACGCGCGGAGAAGAATAACATAGGAAAGGCAGCACTACCACGCCCGGACAAACTCACCCAAGCAGAAGTGCCTGCGCCTGCCCATCGAGACTGGCGATAAACGAAGGAGGGTGGGGACGGGGGACGGGGGGAAGGTACAAAGAGCGGGTATTTCCCGCATGCGTCTCCTCTCGTCACTGCTGCACGGGGACGGGCGAAAGCGGGAGAGAACGCGGTGAAGGCATAGCAAGGCAAAGTAACGTCAGTGAGTGATAAGGCGCGGCAGACAGAGGAAACATCCCCTTCGAGCCTAAACTCATGCAAAATGCCAAAATCTGCAAAAGATTGATCATCAGCATTTGCGAACTGGCATTAAGTTGGGTTGCGATACTGATTATTATACAACCCAACCTCACGACACTTCAGTCACACCAAGATGTCGGCTTCCGAACGGGTTTCTTTCTAATCACCTGCAGAAGGCAGACTCTGTAAAAAACGGTTCCTTAAGTAGTATGCATTTAACTAACGGATTTTCACTGCCCTTATAAATACAAATATATTTTATAAAAAAAACGCACGAAATGTCCCTATCTTTGAGATATTTGGTAGCGAGTGACGCCTTTTTTTCAAATTTTATACTTAACTAAAGGACATCCTATGGTTTTAGAAAGGTTTTTAATCGTGAGATTATTTACGACTGTGCAACCCTTATTTAGTCTACATCGTATCCATAAATATATTAATGTTGCCCATAAAGAGTAGAACATGATCCTTATCTACTTAAAAAGTTATGAGAAAGATGTGATCTCCTTCACAAATTGTGGGAAAAGGGAAGTTTTCGTTGGGCAGAATTTATACAGCATGCGGTTTGGAAACTTAGAATTTAGGTGTAACGGCCGGTAGGTTTCAAAATTATTCGAAAATTGAGAAAATATTTGAAAACCGAAAGATAAGTTTGAACTCGAAAATGTTCTTTGGGATACAAATAACTTGAATGAGCGAATTTTTGAGTTTGGCGCGCCAACTCGTTTTCGGACTAACAGGAAAAGTGTAATGAACAACTAAAAGTTCAAAACTGCCGAAAAAATCAATATTGATGCAAAAAGAGACGTCATTGGTTGGTTTGGTCTCAGTTAGTTTTTTGTATGACCTCTGTCTTTTCCATCGTTCTTTGGCGTGCTTATAAATACCATCCAACTCGACATGTGCGTGTTTCAATTTATACGAATATAAAGAATGGCTTTGTGAACGAGTTTTTGAAAACATATTTGAATTAATAGGCTCAGTGAACCTCAATAAGTAACATGTATGCAGCTTAAGGAACCATTTTTACGAAGTATGCTTCCTGTGAGTAGTCAGAAAGAAGCTCGTAACAAAGCTGGAATCCTAACGTGCCTGGAATTGTGTGCGATTATTCTGTAGGTTTCGCATTATTACCAGCTTACTAAATGCCGATTTGCGAGTGATTGACAACCTTTCGTAAATGTAGGCCTTTTGCATAATTTTAAGCCCTGAATTGTACCTTTTTTCGCTCAGTGAGCAAAAGCTCATGGTTTATTGTTTTTTTTCGGCAAAGGTAGTTTAAGTAGTACACCTTATACACCCCTAGTCCCAGAATTTCGTCCTATAAAAACGGTGGTTATAGTAGTTTTGTGCGTAAGAAAATAGGATAGGCTGTAAAGGGAATTTTTAGAAGTAAGTGTACAGTGGAAAAATGAAGTTAATTTTGTTTCCCGCGGCCACTGGGAGCAAATTATTCCACATGTAAATTGAAGGTGTGGGTGGCACCTCGCGCCGCGGACTAGACTAATCTAACTTCAAAACGGTAAGTTGTAACTCGGGTAAGTAGAAGAACACGACCCCTAACAACCATTTCAATTTTTTCAGGAATTTCAAGAAACCTGCACTTTGATAATCGGCTTTTTCCGCAATACGTTAAACGATGATACAATTTCGGAAAATCTATCGATATAAGGCAACAAAATTTTTAAATACAATAAAATAAAAATGCATATTGCAGTTATTAAAGTATATTCTACTGCCTATCCTAACCCCCCACTCAAAAAGCCCACAAACACCGTTTTTAGGACAAAATGCTGAGATTAGAGGTATATGAGGTGCACTACATAAACTGCTGTTGCCTTCTTTTTCTTCTTCTACTAACGTGTTCGTTTTTGGTATTCTGAGGTAAGGCTAACAGTCAGCCTTTTCAGATTTATGGGCCACCTGGCAGCAATGAATGCTGCGGTATTCCAGGCGTTTTCTACTCCAGTCGGGATTTAGACGGCAAAAGGTTTCCTCAGCCTAACAATGCAGTAGAAAGAGACCAGGAACCTTGACTACACTGCTGCAGTTAGACAGGTTAACGTCATTCAGCGGAAGGCAATGCGGCCCACAAAAACCAATAGACTCCAGGCTGCACACTGCTGGCTTGTCCATTTTTTATAGGCAAGACAACATCCGTAGAAGACGGCAACGACGTATGCCCGAGAAGAGTTAGTCTTGGGAGAAGAGGCAAATCATTCCTGGAGTGACTTATTGTTGATGTCATTCAAGCAACAAAAAAGAGGTTTGTTTAAGCAGAGCGGACCGATGTTTTTGCACAAGTGCTGCCCACCGGACAAGATTTTTTGTCTTCCTCCAACAATGCATACAGTTCAACGTCATATCCTCGGAGGCAGTGGACCATTATTGGTACCTTCTCAAAGGGAACTTCATTGTAAATGTCCTGACAGGGTAACTTTTTACAAGAACAAGACGAAGAGGGAATTTTCTCTCGGGAACTTTTGTGGTTCGCAGTTTCGAGTTTAAAAAGGTTTGCATTTTTCGCATAGCATAAGAAGGGAAGAAGATGTGCTTTACAATCGCAGGTACCTCTTATTTATTTGACCACTCGAATGAGTCCATCGTCAAGGATAAATGTGATACCAAAACAGGCAATATTTGAGGAGGCAGTAGCTAATAATACATCAGCAATGCCTACTCGGAGTTGACTGTGCAAGGCTCCGTATGCCGGCGATAGGTCGATAAATCGATTGACTGAGAGCTCACGAGGAGCCAGTGATTCAATCAATTCGCGATCTGTCTTGCTTCTGGTGTGAGCGATTGTCTTCGTGCCTGCTAAGTTAAATTATTGATGCCTTTCGTAGATGTCGCATTTATCTCTGACGATAGATGCGTCTACGTGTCCAAATGCACAGATGAATATAGAAATGTTCGTGGCAATCAAACAACTTTCTTCTTCTTCCCTACATACAAATATACCTAAAATGTAAATAATTTGGGTTCCACAGACCTCAACAGTGAATATTATCAAAGGCACAGCTACGCGTTTAAAGTGAGGGAATTAGCAGAAACTTTGATGACAATAACTTCGAAAAGTATGAATTACGTAATTTTTCTTTGGCTGAAATACGGTGATCTGTAGATACAGTGGAGCGCAAACTGTGTAGTAATTTCTCTGCTTATATGGTTATCGCCAATCGGATTTAAGCATATGTGGTGCCCAACGCACTGTTAACTTAGGCAGTGTGGCCAAATGTGTCTGGTTCGTTTGAACACGCCGGTAGTTTTGTATATTTTCCCTCACGCTTCAGTTAGAAATATATATTTATATACATTTTAACCGACAAAAGCAACGAGCACGTGGTGCAATGGTAGTGTTGTACTCAGTGACCAAAGGTTCCTGATTCGAAACCCGGACGATCCAGAGCTGGGATCGGGTTTGATTGGCTGATGATGGCTACTAATCCAGAAATGGCCCTTCAAGTCTCCCTTGTCTCGGTTGGTTTCACTCCAACATATAAACCTTGTATATGTCCGCTCTATTTAAAATTGTTCATCTATCTCAAAATTAACTCATGCTTCAAGCGTCAGTCTGTCCACTTTTGACGTGTCTCGGCCTACGATGGTCGCGTTGGGACTATCAAAGTTGCAACCAGTCTCTTCAATATACGTTGCAAGCTACGAGTTTGTGTATAGTCTCGGAGCTGCCAGTTTGTGTTCGTGCAGGTGGGTCTGCACTTTTCGCAAAAACTGACACTTGAAGCGTGGGACTTGGATGCCAACTGCGTCAACAAGCATATAGACCTTCCCGTTGCCTATAAAGGCCTACGGTATTACGTGAGTAAAGGACAGGACAAAGTTAAACCGAATTTAAGAAACGCATGCAAAGATGGACGAACCGGAGGAGGAAGCCGGACTACCATCATTTTCTACTGTCGAGACAAAGCGCAACACCAACTGCCCTCAATCCATGCCAAAATCCACACCGAGTGCCAAGCAGCGAACGTGGAGAAATCGATCAGCTCACGGCTGACGTGTACAACCACACCTTCAAATTGCAGTTCGATAAAGACAGTTTACCCTTTGACAAAGGAGAGCCAGCCCAGTAATTTGAAACGTCAACGAACACAAAAAACTCATTCTGGTGAGAAATAACATGATCGCTGATTCTTACCCCGGAGTTCTACTTTTGCAAATTTGGTAAATGAATTTTCTCATATAAGTCATTTATGGATACTGTTGGCGAGTTGGGGACAAAGCAACTACGTCGGAGGAACCTAAAGATTACTCTGGACCTGAATGGCTGAGCATGCAGTGGCGGTGATGAAGAAAGACGCCAACTCTCAGGTTGCAGCTCATTGGACGGGACCAGGTCATATTTTCAAGTTTGGCGAGGCCAAAACTATCGCATGATGTGACAACCACGTGAGTAGCGAGCTGCTCGAGTCATGGTTCTCAGGCCCCCAGTCCATCAACAAGCACAATGACTTTGCGTTCTCATATTGCGTACTGAGACATTGCTTGTGCAAAAGAATCTGTCACGTGGGGAGGGCCGGGCCCAACAACGACAACTCTGACGAAAACGAGTAAAATTTTCGCGCAATTACTTAGCCCGCATTCAATACGGACAAGGAAATCACGGCAATTTGTGAGTCGAACGCAAAGTTTAAAGCCACCACCGCACCAATTTTTACACAAACGGTGTTTACGGGAGTTAATATTTATGGTACGCACGCGGATGACTGCTATAAACTATAAATACCGAGCAACCTGTGCATGTTTCACACCTATCTGCGCATGGCTCCGATTATCCTACCATTACCTATGATTAAGGATTCCCGACGGAATCTGAAACGTGAGGGAAATAAAGCTCTTGTTCCAGTGGTCAGTGTTCTCTTTCTATATAGTATATAGTTTTGCCAGTGGTAAACAGGTCTTACCATTTCTTTTTCGAAAACGCATCTAAAAATTCACACAAGGAGCATATTTAATTTCGTTATATTTATTCTTATTTGAAGCTGAAATTTTTGTTATCTGTTTGCTTGCAGTAACAACTAAAAGAGACGGCAGAATGAGCATGTAATTTGTCGGTCGCTTGCCATCATAAGCACACACGGCATACTTATACTTGTACTTGATACGATTGTGATCATGCTCGATGTCACGGACGGTACCCCTTCATGCGTGCCGATTGGTGGACGTAGATCTGGAAAGCTCTGCCCGATCTCTTTTCTAGTAACGGAGATAGAAGGTCCAAGGACAGCTTCCATGTCTTGACGAGGGTGTCAAGTCATTTCTTCAGTTGCCCTCCTTTTCGACGCCTCCAGTGGGGCTGTGGCGAGAAATCGAGGACAGCATAGCAAAGCTCTAGGTGTAATCGATGGAGAACGGGCCCAAACCACATCAGCCGCCTTTCTTGAATGGCCTGAAATATCCTCGCGATACGATCGTAGCGCGCGCAGACAGTCTCATTCGAAATGAAGTCGTAATACTTACGGTTAAGATGACCCTAAAACAGCGGCGGTCCAAGACCTCCAGTCTTCACTCAGCTGCAGCGCGCAAAGCCCAGTATACACATTTATAGAGGAGGACTGACTGGATGGATGCACGGTATACACGAATCTTCGTGGCGATGTAGATCTCGCGTCGGATCCGCAGGCACTTTCGAAAGGTTGCAAAAATCCAGTGGGAAACCATGTAGTTCCTGCTCTTTCTATTCGGTAGCAGACTCATTCCGCGGTATTTAAAGCTATCTACACCTTCAAGTTGGTGGCCATGTATCCCCAGGGGTGCCTTCTCCTGGTCAGGGATGCCGCGCGAGAATAACGCAGTCTTTCCGGATACATGGTATTAGCGTTTTTGTATTGTTGATGCAATCGAAAATGTGATTTCCAGGAAGAAGACGCGATTGCTGGAAGAAAAGTGCTATTCAGCTGACGTCTCAGAGTCCCAATCGAATCAATCATCCGAGACAGCATCAGAGAAAAGTACAGTTAGGTAAGCTAAATCATGCAAAGTCCTGATCGAAATTGGAATTGACAGTTAAGCATATATTTGGTCACCTTATTTTGAATTAATGAGTGGATTTGGTCATGAGAAAGCCTTTAAGTAAGAAAAACTGCCTGTTTAAATCAGTTAATTTAAGGATAATGCTTTGTGTTTCTTGTCTCCTCTTGCTCTGTATGCAGTAGTGTGTGTTAGTTCGACCATCGCAAGCGAAGATCTCCACCATTTACTCAAGAGTAGAGACGGTGATTGTGGTCAGGTAGGGTGATAGCAGGCGCGCCGCTACCTGCCCCACTCTAACCCTCTCAACTGTGTTTAAACGGCGACAAGACAAGTCGAGATGGCCGCACAGAGAGAGGGCGTAGGCCGAAGCCGTAAACGCCGCCTAAACTTAGTATATAGTGACAGTAGACTTTGTGGCGGTACTACTGCACTGTCTACTCTCACTCACCTATAGTAGGCGTCTAGCCTGATTCTAAGAAGCCAGGCCTCGTTCTGCTAAACAACCACTACTGCTATTTCTAGTGTTACTGATAGGGTGCATCTGAGTAATATTGACACTGGTTAAAGTCAGCGCAGGGTTCATATCCCCTCAAACCTAACAAGAAGTTTAGTATTACTGGCGATGGCACTGGTGCCACCACTTCTCAGCGTTGACGCTGACTGAGCCTTCAATAGGGTACCTATACCCTTGATCTGAATAAGGAATGTGAATCTGGATTTAACTGCTTCGGGGAAGTACAGGCTTGGGGGCCTGAGCAAATTAGTGCTTGCCTTGGCTTCCGCACTCTCAGTTCGATCCCTCGAGCTGTACGGAATAAGACGCTGTTGCCATAGGTGCTTGCATATGATATTTGTGCTTATTCTAGAAAGTATACTTACTGAGGCTAGTAGATAGTATACTTTAAGTACTGCCTGTGTATCTTCTATTTAGGGAGACGCACCCAGTATGCACTTCCCTGTCTGTATGACGTAGAATTGATTAGCATTTGGATAATAATAGAGCTGGGTGTCCTGAGCAAAGATGCATATGCCTTGGTTTCCGCACTTTCAACTTGATCTATCGAACTGTACGGACTAAGAAGCTGCTGCTATGGGTACGTGCCTATGCCAGGAGTACTAGAGCCAGCACGGGGTTCATGTCCCCTCAATATCGACAAAAAAGTGTCGCTAGCACTGATGCCGTCATTTGTAAACGGTGATGCGGGCTGAGCCAACGCTAGGGCTTATATCCCTTTGCTCTCAGTAGGAATGTGAGTCTGGGTTTAACTATTTAGGGTAAGTACACGCTTGGGGGCCTGTGAAAGCTCTGCTTGACTTGGTTTCCGCACTCTTATCTCAAGGAAAGTCGTTCCGCTGGTTGGAGTTCCATTGATCGTGTTCCATTGATCTCTAGTGTACTACTGTTGAAAGTGTTATTCTAGGGGGCTAATTCTAGTAACCATACTTGCTAAGACCCGTGGGTGGTAGACTACCATGCGGCCTGTGCATACATGTGAGACATTTTAGTTTAGTGTGCAGTTATAGACCTATTAGGGGAAATTAGTCAACTGAAGGTTTAGGAAAGGTTTATGCAACAAGAGCTGCGGATCTGTCATGCATTTAGGTGGTAACAAAGTGACATGTGCCACTTGTCAGGATACTTCTCTTAAAAGTGCTGTGCCTAGGCTAAAGTGCTGGTTCTCGATATCATACTTGCTAAAGCCTGTACATGCATTTAGAAATGTTGGAATTTTAGTAACAGTAGGGTTAAAGAATGTGTATTTGATGATAAGTTAATATCTGCCACCGATGCACGCTCAAATTTCGGACTTTTGTAACATCTACATTATCTAGTTTTAGCTCAGAAGTTGCGGAGCGCCGTCTGTCTAGTTGGAAGCAAGATTCGCCAGCAGTCCACTAGTCATGGAAGCTTGGAAATTTCCCTCATCAGCACTAATGGTTCAGAAATATGATGTTCATCCTATTTTATATCAATTCAGCATAACATGTGGGAATATTAGTTTATCAGCTGAGGTGATTCTGTCTCATACAGCAGGTAAGATTTTTAACTAGCTTCGCATTGTTACTGCTAGGACTCTTACCATCCCAGAGGTGTATTTGACCGGATTGCTGGCCCAAATTGTAGCGTTCACGAGAACGCAATCTGTATGATCGGTTTCACAGGATGTCTTGGTTGACCTATATCCTCATACAGACGCGCATGCATATGACGTATAGAGCGCAAATCAACTGTGGGCATCTACATAAGCATCATAACCATTTTCATTCTCATCATTTATTCAGCCATTTTGTGTTCGGCTTTTACCAGTTTGGGAATTATTTTAACACACAGAGGCTTGGTTTATAAATGGAAATAGCTGATAAAACGGTCGTAGGCTAAACCTCAGACTCGGCTTTGAGAACTAGATTTAAAGCGAAATGTCAGAGCTAGGCAAATCTAGGCTAAGGACTCGATAGCGTTTACTTAGAGGTGCATTTGTGTCTAAGCTGTGTAGTTATTTATAGCCAAATAAGTTGTAGGTAAGTTAGATTACAGTTTTGCATAGGCAGTATGGCATCTTAGCTGACGTGGCTAAGGTTGCTGGAGGTTAGTTATAGTAAAATTGAAAAATTGAATTAAAAACAATTTTAAAAAAAAGAAGATCTGGGCTACGAGACTTACTGCATATGCTAGAGCTAAAGGATAAGCTAGCGGCTGATCTAATTAATGTATTCTGTATAAAGCTGGTAGGAAGTTTTTTTGGTAGGTTTCGGTGTTGCGTATAGTGATCCCTTGCCTTGTCATTTTGTTATCGGAGCGCTCGCCGAGTAAAGTACGCCATGCATGTATCTAGTCCCCGCGTTGGTTCACTGCACCTGTTGCGCGATTCGTTTTAGGTGCATAGTGGTTAATGCAGCGGTTTAACGCAATGTCACAGTCTTATAGTTCTGTTATTGGTAGTTGTAAGAATGCATTTAAAGGATGAGATCGGCGAGCAAGTACCCTCGGCTAATCATGGTCTGGCTGCCGGCCTCTATAGTTAGCGTACATGAGCTGAGTGCCTAGCCTGTTGATTATCAGAATGTAGTGCTATAATTTTACTGAGCCTGGATTTATAGAGTATTTCAGGCTGATAATGCAACAAGGCATAGGAATAGTGCATAGATGGAGTCAAGGATTTGACTTACATTTCAGTGGGAGAGGCTGCGAGCAGGAGGGTTAGTTTCTGTGTTGGATGCCGTAGGAAATAAAGGTGGTGGAAAGGCGGCACATTGCGTCCTGAGATAACCTACCAGGCCAATACGTGCACGGAACGTTCGCTGGCAACGAGGGCAGGTTGGCAGGGCTTGGGTGTTCGTACCACTTTCCTGTTGGGTTGGTTGCTTACGAGCCGTCCTTTTTTCTTTTGCGGCAGTGATCCTACCAGATTCAAAGGTAGCTGTTCCTTCTTTTAGTGTTCTTCGCCATGCCGATTGGTCTTGCGCGAGTTGTTCCCAAGTTTGCGTATTGATTTGAAGGCGCTTTACTGAGTTCTTCAGTGTGTCCCTGTATCGATTCTTTTGTCCTCCCCCCCCCCCCTTCGGCGGGATCCCCCAACGACACCTCCGTATAGAAGTCTCTTTGGAAGTCGTTTGTCGTCCATTCTTACCAAATAGCCACTCCAGCTCAGTTGTATCTGCATCAGCGTGGCGTGGATGCTGAGAGTGTTTGTCCTCTCCAGCACCTCCGTGTCCGGAATCCTGTCTTGCCATCGCAAATTCAGTATTCGGCGGATACAGCTGAGATGAAAATGGTTTAATCTACGAACTTAGTGTGCGTAGGCGGTCCAGGTCTCCGCTCCATAAAGGAGTATTGAGAGAACGACGGCCTTGTACATCTTCAGTTTTGTGGACTGATTGAGGCCATTGCGCCTCCAGACGGACGTTTTGAGCCTCCCGTAGGTCTGACTTGCTTTACAGATCCGGTGCGCAATCTCGTCGTCCAGTCTGCAGTCGCGGGAGAGCTTGCTACCTTGGTAAGCGAAGCGTTGCACAGCTATAAGCAATAAGTTGCTAACGTTTATTTGTGGTGCGTTGCAAACCTCACCGGGTGGCGCTTGGTGCATTACCACCGTTTTTTTCGTGCTGATGGTTAGTCCAAATTTTACGCAGCTGTCGGAAAGGAGGTCCATACTTCTTTGCACGTCTTCCTCCCTCATGGTATTTAGCGCGCAGTCATCCGCGAAGAGTCGGTCGTGGGCTATGGTTGTAGAGATACGTGAGGCAGCTGTTATTTGTCGGGTGTTCAATAAATGGCCGTCAGTTCTGTAGACGATTTCGATCCCAGGGCTCTCATTTTTATATGCCTCCATCAGTATGGCAGAGAACATGAGACTGAAAAGTGTAGGCGCAAGAAGACGCCCTTGCTTTACCCCGTTTGGTACTGCAAAAGCTTCGGATATCTCCACGTTTTCAGTGACACATGCCTTCATCCCGTCATGTAACTGACGTAGCATGTGGAAAAAGTGCTCTGGGCAGCCGAATTTCCGCATGAATTTCCATAGTCCGTCCCGATTTACCGTGTCAAATGCTTTCGTCAGGTCCACGAAGGTCGTATGTAAGTGGACGTACATCTCCTGACACTTTTCTTGTATTTGCCTTGCGGCAAAGATTATGTCTGCGGTGCCGCGACTGCGACGAAAACTACACTGGCTTTCCGGTAGGAGCCCTTGTTCTAGATGGTTGTTCAGGCGATATGGAATGATGCGGGCGAAGATCTTTCCTGCAAGGTTGAGCAGTGAGATCTCTCTGTGATTGTCGCAGACTCCCCTGTTGCCTTTATGTTTGTATATGTGGACGATTGTGGCGTCCTTGAAATCCTGGGGCACTTGCCCTTGATGCCACATCTCCTGGAAGAGTGTGGTCACGTGGTGTATGATTTGTTGTCCACCATATTTGTATATTTCCGCAGGAATTTCGTCCGGTCCGGGTGCTTTCCCGTTTGACAGTTGTTCCATTGCTCTGGTGGTCTCCTCAAAAGTAGGCGGGAGATACAGATCGTGGTTTGTTTCCTCTTGAGGCAGGCGGTCGATGGCGGCATCAGCTATGTTGGAGGCGTGATTTAGTAGGCTTTCGAAATATTCGGCCCATCGGTTAAGGATTTGGGTTTTCTCTGTGATTTGCATAGTTCCGTCAGCGCTTAATAGGGGAGCTGTACCTTTCACTGTAGGACCGTAGGAAGCCCTTATCGCAGCGAAGAAATTTTTCCAATCGTTTCGGTCCGCAAATCGTTGGATTTCCTCGGCCTTTTGCGTCATCCACGCATCTCGCATTTTCCGCAATTGCTGTTGTACAATGCCACGCATTCGATGAAAGTTTATTTCCGTGGTGTCGGATGGGTGATCAAAGAACTCTTTGTGCAGCTGGTTTTTATCAGCGAGTAGGATGCTGATATCGGCGTCGTTTTCGTCAAATCAGTCCTGATGTTTGCGATGTACGTGGCCGAGGACACGCGTAGTTGTCTGCTGTATAGTGTCCCGTAATTTCCCCCAACTTCTTTCCACGGAGGGGTTATCTTCAGCGTCAACTATCTCGGCTAATCCGAGAGTTAGTTCGTTGCTAAAGTGAAGATGGGTTGCAGGCAAATTTAGTGAATTGGTATTAAGCTTACGTCGCGGAAGCTTACCTTGAGGCCTGCTGCAAAATTTTGGACGGATCCTCATCTTGGAGATGATGAGGCGATGGTCTGACACATCGTCAGCAGTTGGGACCGTCTTTGTTACCAACACATCCGCTTGGTCACGCCGCCGTACAAGGACATAGTCAAATAGATGCCATTCCCGAGACCTAGAGTGCATCTAGGATACCTTCTTCCGATGCGGGAGGCAAAAGAATGTGTTTGTCAGAACAAGACAGTGCTCTGCGCAGATGCGCAGAAGCCGCAGGCCATTGTCATTCATATTGTCGGAGCCGTGGGGACCTAACACGCCCCTCCGGGCAGCATGGTCGGCGCCGACGCGAGGGTTGAGAAAATCCAGTGGGAAACCATGTTGTTCCTGCTCTTTCTATTCGGTAGCAGCCTCATTCCACGGTATTTAAAGCTATCTACACCTTCAAGTTGGTGGCCATGTATCCCCAGGGGTGCCTTCTCCTGGTCAGGGATGCCGCGCGAGAATAACGCAGTCTTTCCGGATACATGGTATTAGCGTTTTTTATTGTTGATGCAATCGAAAATGTGATTTCCAGGAAGAAGACGCGATTGCTGGAAGAAAAGTGCTATTCAGCTGACGTCTCAGAGTCCCAATCGAATCAATCATCCGAGACATCATCAGAGAAAAGTACAGTTAGGTAAGCTAAATCATGCAAAGTCCTGATCGAAATTGAAATTGATAGTTGAGCATATATTTGGTCACCTTATTTTGAATTAATGAGTGGATTTGGTCATGAGAAAGCCTTCAAGTAAGAAAAACTGCCTGTTTAAATCAGTTAATTTAAGGATAATGCTTTGTGTTTCTTGTCTCATCTTGCTCTGTATTCAATAGTAATGTGTACGTCAAACCCCAAGCAATGTAGTATGGTACTATCACACAAATAGCAAAGGGTAACCGAAGTAAAAAACTAACAATGGATACGCGTAGTCCAGAACAAGGGAGACGATTAGATATCACTGACTGTAGACAAGGGAACGACGCACGTCCAACAGCGCCATATGGGTGCAGGGTGAAGTCAGTCTTGGGAAAGCGTATTTATCAGTGGGAGACGGTAGGGAGCGTCCGTTGCTTTACGTGACTGGGGCCAATTCATTTGGCATCCGATTGGTGTGAAAATTTACGCAGAAGGGGGTGTCGTGTTCAGAGATCCAAGCCGGGTCGGCCGGGGGCAGGGAGTGGTTTGTTCAAATGGTCCATCGGCGATGCGTCGCCGGAGGAAGGGGTGTTTAAGTGGCCCTCTGTGCATTCGCTGCTATATTGCACACAAAGGGTAACGGGGTCAAGAGTTTTCAAATCAACCAGACGCAAGAGCCTTTAAGAGAAATCTTCGCAGAGGACAGAGTGCTTGTTTTATTTAACCTCTCAGCGATTTTGCAATGACAAACTTGAAAAGTAAGCGCGTCCATGAAGGTTTTTTTCGACATCAAAGGAGTTGTTTACATTGAATGCGGTCCTCCTGTCACCACGGTGAAACAAAAGTAGTAGTTGCAATTTCGGAAGAGTTTTTGCCGTCCATAGTTGCAGCAGATGTTAAATGCAATGACAGCAACAAAGCACAAACGCCTATATGGTTGAAATTACACTACGTTTGTCGGGAAAAGATGTAGAAGGACAGATAATTCCGTGATATCAGAAGTTAGGCTATCCCCTGAGTCCACTTCATTTGGCCTCACCAGACCGTTTGGAAGACCAGGTGAATGTCAGTATGCTTGACAACATAAAGCGCACTAGGGGTTACATGCAGGGTGACCTTCAACTACCTTATCCGATCATTTTGGAAGCCCTGGTGAGTACATGGTAAGACCCCAAAATAATCGAGAATTGTTTTCTGTGGCCAAGTTGGTTGGGGGCGTTGCCTCTTCCTCCATAAAAGTTAACTTACCCTAAAAAGCAACCTGAAAGGTCCAGTAACCGCCCCTAAACACTTCAAAATTGTTCTTACTCCATACTCGCCCAACTCCTGCGAATGCTGCTGCTATTCCCGCCATTCGCGTTGCTTCATTCTGGTTACATCCAATATATATATATATATATATTGATGTGGTAATTTACCATACCCATCGCCCACGTACGTTTTTTCCGGTATTATGCCACCGCTTGACTCAGATGCAAGAGGCCGGCCATCAGTGGGTCTCTCAGCTTTTTCCTTTTGCTTTCTGATTGATATAGTGGCTTTTTTTGAAAGTTAAGCTTTATAATTGCCTGAGAAATTAACTTCTATTCTCCATATCGATCGATTTATTTGTAGATATATAGCAAAGAAGTTGTAGAGTACTCCCAACATAATTACAAATTTTGCTAATGCTGTCTGCTCCTATTTTCATCCTATGACTCAGGACAACTGGCCTCGCCAACAGTCTAAGCAACAAATTTTTTGCTAACAATGCACATATGTACAAATAGGGCACTCAAAGGAATTTTTCCTACATACCCTCAATATACTGATACTGATATGCTGCTGCATAAGGCAGCAACGAAGGCTCTGGCTCCTCAGTAGCTCCACCAGCGCTCTCTATGTATTGTCTGGTGTATAAACCTCAGAGGATGACCGAGGAAATAAGCTCAGAAATGATTAATTGCATAACATGCGAGTAAATGACTGAAAAATGACTCTATTAGGCTCAGTCCCGAAATTAAAATGAAAATTTGAGTCAATGCCAATCAACTTCTGTCAAATAACCACTCAATACCCGCTGAACAAACAAGTAGGACTGCGAGTAGTTTGAATTCAATATGGCGAAGACCCTATATATATATAGGTTCCGAAGGACATTACCGACCAAGACAAGAGGGACTAGGACGGTCATTCCTGGCTTATTAGCCGTCATCAGCCAGTCATTCCCAATCCAGGGACCTTTGGTCATTAAGTGCAACGCTCTACTACTGCACCACGGATCTGTTGGTTCTGTTGGTTGCAATCGGAATTATGAACGGTAAGGTTACGGAACGTGCTGATCCCGTTGTGCATTGGAGCTCACAGGCAGTCGCACAGTGACGTTTCATATGTGATGAAGTGGAGCCGACACAGATAAGGATGACTGGAATGACCGCGTCTAGTTTATCAGTAATCAGCCAATCGTTCCGGAGACAAAGGGATGAGCAGTTTTCGTAACCAGATCGCTGAGTGTCTTACTAGCATCAGTAAGTTCTAAACTAAACAAGAATTTACCATTTTGGCGCAGTTCAGAAATACTCAGATGTCAAGTTTGATCGTCCTAGGAGGATCAAATAAGTTTAGTAAATCACTGAAATTTGCAGGACTTTATGCCCAAGAATTTTGATTGCAAACTCGAAGGTGAGACGTGTCTCGGCAACATTTGTTCTACGACTGCTTAAATGTGGCGATCAAGTGTCTATCTGTTTCACCATAACAACGCATCTGTGCACACGGTCTTTAAAATCAACAAAGTTCCGTTGAATATGGCGTGATAACGGTTTCTCGCTCCTCCTGCTCTCGATCTTGTGAAATTCGTGCTTTCAGAATTGAAGAAAACCCTGAAATAAAAGTGTTTTTGAAAGGAGAAAAATCGTTGTAGACACTCAACAACATTAGTGTAAAGACGAGTTGTATGGTAGCTAAACAGGAATAGGAACACTCTGCCCATTTAACTTAGGTGGGTTTGTGATAAATATAAGCAAGGGTTAGTTTTCTCCTGTCTTATATTTACATTTAAAATAAACTGTAAGCTTAAGCCTACCCCACCCTATACCCAAACCTTTTAATTAACACATACTCAAACTTTTACTGTTGCTATAATCCTCGTCCTCACCCCAAACCCGACCTTAACTCTAACCTTAAGCTTAACTCTTCGTTTAATCCTGACCCTCCCTTAACTTTAAACCCACTTTTCCCGGAATATTCCGCAAAATCGCATATTTAATGGGCGGGTCTTGTTTCCCATTCCTATTTAGGCGGCCATACAAGTCATCCTTACCGCATTAGTTCCGAGGAAGATAACAATTCCTTCGATTAGCTGAAAATCCGTTAGAAGTGAAAACTGTTTTGAAGCATGTAAATATTCTGTAGGTTTTGTTTTCAACCTAAAAAATAAGTCTGAAATTATCGGTTTGGGTACACCCTCGGATATCTTTGGTATGCTACCGCAGACCTATAAAGAAGTTGGCGGTTCTCATTGCCAGTGAGGATGTCACCTACTAAGCTTTAATCCCACAATCTAATTATTGCTCGCTTGACAACTTTGCCCACCAGCACTGGCTTCGGAAAAGGAGACTACACGCGCGCAGATAAAGTCCCAGCACAAAATATAGAGGCAGAAGCTCACTGCGCTTCTTAAGTGACTGCCGACAGATCGCAGTCACGCGGTTGTTCTCCCCTCCCAAGAAGTCCGGTTTCGTCGAATTTGAATGAATGATCGGGTCTCGCGACGCCAAGGTTGACATCTATTCTTCTCATTGTTTTATCTTACTTGACCATTTGCGTGAATCTGCTTGATGGGAAATCCAAAGCCTGAAGCACGTACAATTTCCGTTCCACCGATCGAGTTTCCTCATTCTCGGTATACTAGTATTATTCTACCTGGATTTAAAAAGAACCTTATGCTCGACTACAACAATAGCTCCACTGAATATACGTTTTTACTAGGTAGCAAACGAACTTCACTTTGTAGAGTGACAAGAACAAAGTAAATTCTCGTGTTTCACTGTCCACTGAAGCAGGTGTTCAAAAGTTATTTAGGCGCTGACACAAATTTCTCGAAACTAGTTCAGAGAAGGAGATAATTTATGCTAGTTGGTAATGTTTTACTAGAAAGGAACATATTAGCTGACCCAATTTTCAAACGAAACGCGTCAAACTTTGACCTTACATCTATCTAATCTGAATAGCATATGTTATGTACAACTCCATATTGTTCGAAAGTAACATTTCGCCAAAAGATTGTATAAATTCGTTTCACTCAATTTGTAAGAGGTCGCAGTTTTTTGTGTTTATATCAGAAGGAACCGAAAATTATGAGATAAAGGAAATTCAATTACAAGGCATCTTGCCATAATCATATATGCAATATCCTAACCTAAGATGCTGTTAATTGCTTGCTAGGCATCAAGTATGATCTTTATGTATTAAGCAGCCAAATAAATATCAGACATTTTTTCTATAGTTAGATATGGCACTAGACAAAAACTAATGATAGATTTAAAAAATACGATATATTGGGTTTGAAGAATCTGAAGATGGATTAAAAGGCAGCCCCTGAAAATTTTTCACACAAAGGGATGCCTATGCAGTTTGACGATTGCCTAGGAAGCCAGTTTGCAGGATTGCCTAGGAAGCCAAATCTCGCATTGATTCATAAGTAATGTGCATAGGGTACAACATAAACAATAAAACTTAAAAGGTACAACATATGGTGAGCGGATGCTATCTTAAAAGCTATAACAAAAGGATAAGAGGCTATCGCCAGGGACGAAATCCCTTTTATGTCCGATAGACTTTACTCCATTTTTAATTTTAAAAAGATTTTTTGTCCGGGTGCTTTTCATTCTATCAAATGTCATTTATTAAATCCTTATTTTATTTTTTAAAATAAGAAATATAAGAAATGTTTCGACAGAAACAATCTACGGGCTTGAAGTGGCCATTCAAATCTCGCTTGCCTACGTCAGTAATATTCTTCTGCTAATGATTGTGTTTGTTATGTGAACTTAAAAACACGGCCTAGAACACCGTACTTGTCTGAAAGCGCCCTAATCCACATATTTTTCCAAGACATTCAGCAGCTGGCCTAACTCATGGAATATGCGGGTCAAAAGCTGAGGGGGGTTAAACGCACATTTGAGGTTTTTTATTTCATTCATCAAATAGAATAAGGCTATTCCATAGAAAACGGTTCAGTTCAGATAAATAAATTGAGGAAACGTTTCGCCAATGCTGGACGAAAATTCCATGTTAATGCGTGTTGGGCTATAAAAAACTTTAATAAATACCAGAAATGTTTCGATTATATCTGTTCAGGGAAAATAAAATGTTGTTTTGCGTTCATAAAATTGGGTAAGTGCAAGTAGGGGATAACGCCTTGTTTTCAGGAAAAGACGATCTGATTCAGCTTAAAAAATTCTATTTTCATAAGTACCGCAATTCTTTAGGGCCAAAATTGATGAAACATTCAGTTTCAAAAAGCCCGTCATTATATCCTTACCCTTTCAGGGCGATGAAATTTCAAATACGATCAAGCGACGGTTGCACTGTACTATCGAAATGATCTTCAATTCAGCAAACACGTCTTCGTAAGTCCGACTAAAGGCATTCCAGGAAAA
Source organism: Ligula intestinalis (assembly GCA_036362985.1). Taxonomy (NCBI): domain Eukaryota; kingdom Metazoa; phylum Platyhelminthes; class Cestoda; order Diphyllobothriidea; family Diphyllobothriidae; genus Ligula; species Ligula intestinalis. Next base: position 26,915,003 of record JAYGXS010000009.1, on the reverse strand, counting down.
CGGGTAAAGGATGCCCTGCCATTGCACGCCACCTCAGATTGTGTGCACGAATTCACATGTACTTGCGGATGCAAGTACATTGGGCGTACGCAAAGGCAACTGGCCACCAGGGCCGCTGAGCACTTGCCCAACTGGCTTTTAAGCAAGAAGACAGAGTACCACGGTCCTCTATTACCAAATATCTACTAAACAACAGTCATTCTGTCGACGTCAAAACAGCGTTTCAAGTACTTTTTCGGGCCCAAACAATTCGAATCTTACGCTACTTGGAAGCAGCCTATATACGGCGAGAGAAGCCTGACCTATGCAAGCAGCTTGACGACGTGGTCAACCTCCATTTAATCTCGTAATTGCTTACTTCGTTTTAATCCCCATGTAATTTTCGTTTATTTTCCTTCAATCCCCACCCCTTTCCTTCCTATATGTTGATTAATGCATTGTCTTTTAGCTGATCATGATGTAAACTGAACTATGACTCTTGTTGTTGTGTCATTCATTCTGCGAAATTTCAAACGGTTGCATGTCTTCTTCATCATCCTCATGCAGCGACAAGCTGCAGCTGGAAAGCTGTCACGAAATTTATCGACGTCAATAAATCCTGCCGTATACGCGTGTTTTAAATTTGTACTGGGGAACAAACGTTTCACAAACCTAGGAAAGTGAGTTCTTTAACGTTATGAAGAAGATTTATCCCTTATTTTTAAGGAGGTCAACAAATGGTTCAACTTTCCTACTTTTTTTCTTGACTTAGCTTTTGAAAACGGTAAAGTACGCTCGTATCCGATGTCGAAATATCTAAGAAAACCTCTTTTTTAAAAGTTAACTGTTCAAAGAATTTTTTAAATTAATCTTTGGCGCATCAATCTGCAACTTTTTTTGTGGGCGTTTATTTTTCTCGGCAATGAGTTGACATGTTAAGGTAATTCTACACCCACGACACATGCGAACAACCGCATAAGAAAGTATGCCCAACAACTCATTATTTAGGTAAATGCTTTTGAAGTTGAAGTTTTCGGTAAACATGTAGAACGAAATCAGTATTAATGTACAATCGAGTACACAGCATTTCAAAAAGGGTCGGAATCTCGTCGTAATCATACTCTGGAATTAATTACAAAGCTATTTGACCAAAGGAAATTTCTCTCAAGATCAGCATGTCCACATTTTAGTTCACAACATACCTTTCTACTGTGACGTCCCAACTAACAAAATTTAGTGAAGATTTGGTTGACTCGGTTCAACGTATCGCCAGGAGGATATTAATTAAGAAACCAGTAGACATTTTTGCGCGCCATGTGCTCTCCGCGTTCCAGTGCTTTTCGGACTCTTCAATATACCATACTCTGTATTGCGCACAATGTGGAAGTGCAATTATCCGAAATGTTTACCAACGCACTACTTTAAAACGTAATGCTAATTGAGCTCCCTTATTTACTCGTTTTTTGCATGAACAGACTTTCTTTACATTTACAACTGAAGTTCTCATAGTGACCCCGAATTTTCACTTTTTCTGAATTTTCTGTTTTTCGAAAAAGCTTATTTTACCGCAGCCTATAATATTACTTGATCCGCCACACTATGTCTTCCTTTTTATAAGCATGTTTACCTTTCTACTGTAAGACCTTGGGGAACGTACCTTGGACTATTTTTAGGTAACGGGAGGTTTCTGATAAAAATCCTTGGATTTCATCAGTTATGCAATCTACTGGCTAGTGCTGCATGCAAAGGTTATGACGAAATTTAACTGGGTAGTTAAGCATATATTTGGCCAGGTTATTTTGATCCACTGAGTGATATTGATCATTAGAAATGTTTTTAGTTCAGAAAACTGCTCTTTTAGTTAAGGTTATGGAGGGTAATGGACACGAATTTTGGCTAAATTGTGAGTAAGTTAAGATCGAAGAAATTTCCTATGTTATACATTACGACAGAACCAAACGTTTTATTGATATGTATTATGCTCAAAAGAAAGAATATCTTCGGAAAATTGAGTTGTACTCGTGAATTTTCGAACAAGTATCACGTGTTCATCGTCAGACTAAATAAAATGTGAGGGCTGGGAAGGCCACACTAGGGTCTGGGGGCAGAGGTTACAACAAACTGGGGGGATTGGGTGGGAGGGTTATGGTGATGTGCTTCCCGCGGCGATAGGTTGTGCTGGTGAGGGAAGGGGGTGTTAGCCTTTTGACTATGGGCCACGTGTTCGGGGGAGGGGGGGCTGGTTCAGAGTCAGAGAAATTCCACTTGACCGGGCACGGAGAGCCTGTTGTTTTTTAGACTGCGCCCAGATTAGTAGACCATGCACGAAACCCGGTATAGTGTGAGTCAAGTTCAACGTGCCTATGGCTACGTGCTCTACGGCTACGCTCTACTAGCCGGATTTGAGTGCCAAGCTTCAAGGAATTCTCTCGGTGGTCGCGTATGTATTATGCTATGGAAGAACTTCAAAATAAGTAAGCAAAATCTAAAACGGGGAAATTAAGTACAAAGTTGCCCACATGCAAATGATGCCCAATTTGGGGATCACGTTTAGTTTCAAAAACAGGAAGCAATTTCAGTTTTAAAAATTATTCTTTGCTAATGTTTGGAATTTTATGCCATAAAATGCACTTGTTAATCTGTCTAACAAAATTTTTTGACCATACCGATAACAATGACCGTTTACTTGAACTTCATTAATTGGACTAATTACCGTAGTCATTTTCGTAAGTGATTTTCGGCATTTAGCACACTCAAACAACGTTACCTTTTCCGATTTGCTTCCTGCAGCGAACTCAACACGGTATACTAATGCTACGAGGATATGTTGAGTTGCATTGGCCATCCCGGAAGTAAAGGCAAAATCTTTGCGAATTAAAATACATTTCATGTTAAACAAAAAGGAAGTGCGCCGTGTTATGTTTGTTTTTTGTGTGTCATGCACCTTACCGCAATTTTCACTTCTGCGACCGCCCAACACAGGGCCTTACAGTAGGTCCAATATCTCACGAATTTTAAACAGAATTATTAAATGGAAATATGTTTTCGACTCAAAGTAGGGTTGTAATATTGTTTATCATGTAACCTTATCTCACAATAGTATATTATCGACAGGATGCCGGCATTTGAACAAGCTTTTTTGACCGTCTGCAAAAGAATGATCTTTAAAAACTGGCTACTTAAGCAGTTCTCATTTTCTCGTTTATTTTCGACGCCCCTATAAATTAAAATATATATTTTATAGAAAACGTCGGCCAAAATATCCCTCCTCGTACTCATTTCATAGTCAATTACGTGTTCTTAAAATATGCGAAAATGACCGGCGTATTTTGAAGGGTAAAAGTGGTTCATGTTCTAACATGCCTGACAGCAGAGTCTGAGTAAAAAGGAACTCGAACAGCGTCATTTCGGTATGCCATATGGGAAGCCATAGCTTTCCGTAATTTTCCGCTTAAATAATTGCAATTTTTCGATACCCGTCCATTACAGTTTTACATTTTTCGTACGAAACTGACCTGTCTTACAATCGCACCCCCACCCAAGCAGGCGATGAAGTGCGTCTTGCGAGTTGGAAATATGTGATTTGGCCAGCATCTGTCCCATAAATTGCCCGGTTGATCACTGATTCCCTACCAAGAAGTAAGTGATTTGATATTTTCAGGGGAAAATACCTGCCAACTTTACCAGTTCCCTTCCTACATGTAGTCTGTGGTCATAAATAGTATACGCTGAACGAACTCCTCCGAGCGCGAATAGTCCCAGTCGCAACAGAAAAGAAAAAAGGTCCGTGGCTCAATGACAGCGTTTTGCGTTGACTGATCCCCAGCTGCCAAAAATTCATGTAGCCTCTTTTAATTGATTTTTCTCAATAAACAAACCAAGCAAAAATTCCAGTCCGTGGCTTCCTTAAGGCTAGTCAAAAGCGTGTTGTCAGTAGGACCATTTTACAAAGCCAGCTTATTTTACCTCTATCTGAGTAAAGGACATTCTTTAAGACGAGTCACATAGTCGGACCAACCATCTAAGCTGTTAAGCTGGCTATGCATTTTAACTTGAATACATTGCATATCTAGAGAGAAACATAAAAACCGGCGTTTCAGTGTCCTCACTTAAAAGCGGACCAAGTTGTTGGGCAGGCTTAAAAGGTGCAGCAAGGATTCACTTAAATTATGCCGCCTTATAATGGCGGCTTATGAGAAACAGAAAACACAGCATGAAGTCAGAGCGCATGCAATCTAGAAAATTTATATTTCTTCTTATCTATCTCGGGTTTTCCCCTATAAAACATTGTGCGTTTTTCAAGCTTGACCTTAAAAATTTTAGACTTTCTGTGTGTACGTACTCTGTCTTACAATCCCGGCAGAACCTTTGTCCAGACAGAGGATGTGGGTTGCCTTGGGAGTTGGGAGAGTGTAAATATACTTGCCCATTTGACTGGCGACTCGAAATCACGAACTTGGCGATCTGATATTGTCAGGAACAATTTCATTTTGTGTGTGCTAGTTCCTTATCATTTTAGTCTATGAAGGTCTGTCAAGGTATATATGATTGTATTTTATTTTATAGTGGGTAGGAGTTTCCTTGGTAGCAACGAATTTTTTTATTTATATTTACATGCCTACACCCACGCTTCTCCTGCCGTATATTGTATGCATGTTTGTATTGTTTCCCGACGAAACCCTTCTCTTGCTAGTTAAATATCGCACTGGATTCAAAAAACCCGGTTGCCAATGGATCCCTGTTGGAATCTTAGGCCCTGCATAACTGAGGTTTGGTATGGCTGGCTGATGACGGCCAGAAACTGTCATCACAGTCTCCATTCTGTATTACTTGCTTATCTATCCCGGTTGGCTCTCTACTCCACCGAAATGAACTTAGTGAACCACCAATGACTCTGATGCATAATATTCAGTCGGCAGCCATTTTGTTCTGTCCAATTAGAATCGTCTGTGATGCTTGCGCAATCTCTAGTTCAGACGCCATATTTTGTTTCATTTTGGCAACTTGCATAAAGTATTGTAGATTAACATTGCCTACAAAGACAAGCGAGACGGGAATGGTCATTTCTACTTCATTAGCCGTTAGTAGTCAGTCATACCCAACCCCAGGCATTGTGCCACCCCAGGCTCGAACATTTGACCTGTTGATCAGAAATCCAACACCCTAACCACTTAGTCACGAGGTCCATGTCTTGTCGTTTTGGATCTAGATTATTGACATTGATGGATGAAGACTCACCGACTGTTAAGCTAACTCACTCGTTCCGTTCTGCTTTCTGGTTCACTCGTGAGCCGCAGTCGCACAACGGCTAGTTTTGTAAGCCGGTTGAAAATGCTAGGTGGTGCATCACCTGGCACTGTGTATGGATGGCTGACGATGGCTAATGAGCCAGAAATGGCGATTCCAGTCTTTTTGTCTTTGTAAACCCCCAAAAAGCGCTGTGCGGCTGTTAGTTGGGCTCGAAAGTGAGTCCCATGGCAGAAGTAAATTCCGCCAACCATCAGTAGTGATCATCAAAAAATGCAGAATTGCCTTCCTATCCACTGACTTTCGTGAAATTTGAAGTGATAAATGTTCCTTTGGACGCTGGGATTTTGTACAAAAATACTAATTATACATAATATTTAGTTGTCTTCCGTGCATAGCCATACCATCGCTCACTTCACCCCAGCGACGGCAAATAGGAACTGGTGGGTAGCGCAGGATGGTTGACGTGTCGTATTTTGTGCGGCTTATCTATTTTCCCCTTTATTGAATGTTTTATTTTCAGACCGTTTCAAGTTTGCAAGTCCGTCATGTCAGTATAAATGCAAGGCAATTGTAACTTTATTTTTTTACATTCATCAAAATTTCAAATCACCTGGAAGTTCAGGACTGTCATTGTGTGTATGCGTGCGTGTACGCATAGTTTCGCACTGCACATAACTAATCTCACGTCCACTGTGTGAAAAGAGTGGCACTGGTTAACGATACTGTTGCCACACGCGCAGACAGACGGTGATCACCTGCAAAACATACGTCGAGCACTTTGGTTGTTTTTCTCTTTGGTCTGTCTGTTTGCGAATTATGTAACCGATCAGAAGTGTGGGTGTGTGTTTCTACCGTGGCGCGGCCGTCGCCGTCGCCTGTCTAGAGTTTTGATACAAGTACCCCGTGCTGATCAAAGTAACGGGAGCCGGACTCCTCCGAGTCATCATCCACCTCATTGACGCCGGCGTCGATGAAGTCCTCACAGTCTTCGCCACCCTTTGGTGGCAGCGGCGGCAGCACGGTACGGAAACAGGGCAGTTTTTCTGGTGGACTGCCGAGAAGGCCGTTTGATGCTTGTCTGCCCGGCAGGAAGCCTCCCCTCTGGTCCGCAAAGACCGGCGATGGAAAGCCGTAGGTGTAGTTCGGTGGTGGGAGGGGCGGCGGTGACGTCGGGGTCTCGTGAGCGCCAGAAAAGGAGGTTGTACAGGAGGAGGAGGAGGCTGGGGGGTAGATGCGACCGTCTCGACTCAGTTCGTACTGGCGGTTAGTGGACGAGGAACAGATGCCGCCACCTCCGCCGCCACCGCCGCCGGGGCAAACAGAACTTCCGCAGCCCCCGGATCCGTAGCTGACGGAGACCTCGGCCGAGACAAAGGCTCTGGCGGTGTTGTGGTTGTTGTTAGGCGAGGCAAAGTATCCGCCGCCAATACTGCAGGTTCTAGCCGTCGGTTGAGCCATCTCCACCTTCTCGTTGTTTGTACAGGCTGTTGCGCTGCTCACACCGGAGTCCGGAACGCAGTGCAAACCCGCAGCTGAAAACTGACTGCTGGTCGCGAACTCAGAAACCTGCAGCGACTCCATGTCCTGCAGGGTACTGTTTACTCGAATAGAGTCATTCACATATTCATTGGGTTCACCCCTGCCATGCGGAGGTGGCGGAGGAGGAAGAGGAGGGGGCGAATTATAGGCGAGGACCAGCGCAAAGTCCTCGACTGGAGCTCGACGGGAGCCGACGCAGGCGGATTCACAAAGCAGCATCACTAGTAGCACAAACTGCACAATAAAATCCCCTGCTAGGATGCACAACTCACAGGCCAGCCATGTGGTCAGGTCTGGCCACTGGTGTTGTGCTGTTTGCTGATCTGTCCTCACCAGCTGGGATAGACGGTGAACAGTGTTAGTTGCAGTCAGCGGAAGCCAGCCAATGAAGGCGAGAAGAACCACCAGGCCGACTAACTTTGTCTCCCAAAGCAGGCGAGTAGTGACAGTTGTAGGCAGCGTCCTTTCATAGCCTTCCGGGAGACGAGCCAGCCAGCAATTGCTGAGGCTCATCTGTGTGATGCGATAGGAAAAGAGAATGAGAAGTACTAGAAGGCAAAAAGCAGGCAAGAGGAGACCGAAAGTCGCCAAAATATACTCATAGGCACTACTGCCGACATTGTTTGTCACACACCATGTGTACTGCGATCGCAGCTGTTGATTAGAAGCCAGTTTCTTCAGATGTATCCGGTAATTCCAGATTTGCGGTATGCAGAGTATCATTGAAAATCCTACGATGCAGCCGGAAACAATGAGGGCAGGACAGAGTTGTCTAAACTGGGCGAAAGAGGCCTGTCGGCAGGAGGATGCTGCAGGGGAGGAGCCGGGCGTCCGAGCACAGTCGCCTCCATGATCCGACCATACCTCGGCAAACTGCCGCCGCTGGGCTGTCATGCGGCAGCGGAAACAGCAGGGTAACTCCCGCAGGGTGTGGGTACAGTTTGATGGATAGGAATCAAATTTGTCTTTTGGGGGGCCTCGGAAAATGTGATGCATTGATCGAGCGGCACGAAGGAATGGTTGAAGCAGGTACTGGGAGCGTACTGGTCTGCCTTCGCGGTCTAACACCCTGCCAGACAGGTGAACCGGTGACTGGGAGACTTTATCCACAACATAGCCTGGGCAGTTCCTCGCGGCAGCTAGGCTACTAAGCTGTCGTGTGAGTATGTAGACTGAAAACCAAATGGAAGCTATACGCAGGGTAGTCTGGGTGGTAAGTATAGCCGGCAGCTGGGCGGCAAACATTCGGCCAGTTGACTGGGTGTGGGAGATGTTGCCAGTGAAGGCGGGTTCCGCGCCGAAATGAATCAGTCGAGGCAGAACCGAAGCCCAAAGCAAGCCGGATAGCATCATCGTCAGGATGCATAAGGCGATGAGACAGTTGCCAGAATGCAGCCTTCTGACAGGGTTGGGATTGGGATTGGCCACCAGCTTTGTGAAACCGATCGCGTTAATTAGGGCCAGAAGGAAACTGCACACCGGCAGGGAAAGAAGGGCAAAATGAGCAACGCTTTGCAGTGAACCATAGGCAGTATCCGAGCCCACTTTCAGCACAGGGAACAGGTAACTATCCTCCAAGAGGTAGGCAGTGCTAGAGAAACTCCAATGCTCCCCAACAGGTAGATGTGTCATAGTTTATAGGTTGTCCGGCCGTTATTTTTGAGTCCACATGTGATGAGGCGCGTGTGTGTGTGTGCCGTTTGGAGTCCAAGGTGCTCGGATGAGAAGCTGATGGCGAGTGTCCCACCCATGCGGGCTCGTCACCTGTCGCATCTGATTGGAGGCACAAAGTAGCGAATACAAGCGCCTAGTTGGGGCAGACTGACCAATAAGAAACGCTCTTCCGTATCGCCGTTAGCATATTGGACACCAGTTACCGAGGCTAAACGCGAACGCCAGACCGGTGATGTTTGCACACCAAACTAACGAGTCTTTGGAGCCACATGGGGCGAATGGTACCCTATAGTTTACTCAGAGAGTTTTTTTACGTTTAATGACATGCCGGTATCTTGGAGAGGGGGGGTGGGGTTAGATAGCATTTGACGACAACTTCGGTAAAGAATACATTTTCAGTCTAGACTAATTGCACTAATTGCAAGGCAATTTTCATGGCCCTTAGTCGGACGTAATCTGAATTCAAGACGAAATATCAACTGTGGAGTATAAGGATAGCGTCGTCTCTATAGGTTTAGAAAAAGTACTTAATACCAATATTCATTATCATAAGTAATGATTTGTGATTTTAAATGTAATGAAATCGGTTTGTTCTGTTGAACAGTAATTATAAAAATATCTTTCTATGTGACGAAGGAATTGTAAAGCTGCTTATTTCCAACTATGCGAAAAACCTAATAGGCATAGTTACCCCTCTGCTCGGAAACTTGGCAGAGCAACCTCAAGAATTTTATTTAGGCCGGTATTCTCTGTATTCTTCTCGCGTATTATCTGGGTATTATTTAGGCTTCGGCGCTGTTCCCTGAAAAGCAAATAAAGGATTGTTAGCATTTTGATTTCTTGCGATGAAACATCCTCAATGCGAAAGTTCACCGGATACTAGCAGCATCGTTTAGGTTGATTCTGTATTTTTAGAGCATGCACGATTTTACATAGATTTCTGAATTACGATTTCTTAGACGCATTTGCAATTCTATTCCCATCGAGAGCTGAGCTGTGTCATTCTACACCGACTGACTTCTTGAGCAAGTACGGCAACTTACTCTTTACGTAAGGGATTAGAAGGTCTTCTGACAATTGGTCTTCTGGCCTGCTAAATCATGCTCGCAGCAGGAGTCCTAAATAAGAAATTAAACCCACATTCCACTGCTTTTTCAACGTTGCTAACATCGTTTGGAAGAAAAATATGGTATAAGAAGGGACGCATTTAGCTGCATGCAGTTGCAACACGTTGAAAGCAGTCAATTGAATTAAACATTACTACTGCTATTACATAATTGTTTAACCTCCTCATATATAAATGGTTAACTTTGAGTAAATCTTTCAGAATATAACTTCACGGACTCAGTCGTGGTGTTTAAGGGTTGAGGGGAACTCCATCATTTTCGACAGTACAACCGCGTAACAGGCATTAGCAGACAACCGGCAGGCAACAGTACATATATCTTAAATTATTTACAATATTAACAACACAGCCATTAGCTGAAAGACTGGACAAGTAACTCACCGGTATTCTTCCTGTTCATGACACAGCTGCGAGGGATAAGTTCCATCGGTGGATCCTCCGGCGTAGCCCTTGTGTTTTCTTTGAAATACCGCCGTTTTTATGTTGTAGCTTTTAACTCTGCTTATAAACTAATGAGCAGCATGAAGTAAACGGTTAGAACTTAATTTTCTTCTAGATGGTTTTAGTTTCCTAAAGGACTTATCTGTGAATTTCGCACAAAAGCCTCTCAGATGCTGAAAATCCGGACGAATTCTCCCTCCTTTCTGCTTCATCTCAATGGCATTTCTAAACTACGTTTCTGCCAAGAATTTTCCTATTTGTATGATACTGCTGAGGATTGAAACAGTCTGCAATCCTTGATGACAGGGCTTTTTTTCTAGATCAGTTCTGGGGTGAAAATAGCAGAAAGCATAATTCGACAGTTTCCTTTTGAACAAAACTACAAATTCCTTCTTTCGGTACATTCTGCAGGTTGCACTCAAGACATTTAAAAAAGCAGACCTTTGACTGGTATGCACAAGGATATTACGTTTGGGTTTTGTCCTAAGTCGCCAGGTTTTTCTATCTCTCCCCCCCCCCCTCCCTGATTCCTTGGCATGCTAAGGTCTTGCTAAATGCCAAGTCTCGCTCGTGCCCCCAACAGCGTAGGGATGTTGGGGGTGACATTAAAACAGACCTTCAGTTGGGACTGCAGAAAACAACAAGAGTACCTACGTAAGCCCTGGTTACCGATAGTTCGGTAGGATTTCGATCCTATGTGCTAGGAGGAGCCATCGTAGCCGACTCGTTCGCATGCCACCCTGACGAGTCTTTCCCACACCGCACTATCGATCCGCGTATACGCTGAGCGTGTGGTGATAGAGCGTAAGCTGCCACCACCCAACCACACGGATGAGTCGGAAGGCCAGTCGAGATGCTAACCCCTCAAGCGCACTAACGGATTGATCCAAAACTCATATATTCCGATTTTGCCTTCAATACGCGCTGGTAATACGTTCACGGATGTCCATTCTGGATTGGAGGAAACGACGAGGGTGACTACATAAGACCCGACTACTAGCAGCTCAGTATCAGGTCAATTCCATCATCTAATTACACAAAACTCAAGAAAGCAGTGCCTGTAATTATCGAGTATTGCCTCCTCCTCCTCCTCCTCCTCCTCCTCCTCCTCCTCCTCCTCCTCC
>JAYGXS010000009.1:26891860-26903860 GCA_036362985.1 Ligula intestinalis | reverse complement strand
CCTCCTCCTCCTCCTCCTCCTCCTCCTCCTCCTCCTCCTCCTCCTCCTCCTCCTCCTCCTCCTCCTACTCTCCCCAACCAACCTTAGCATTGCTTCCCTTCGTTCAAGCAGCTGAAACAGGGTTTGCCAAAGAAAGTAAGAAAACAAGTTCAGTCGCATCCACAACGCTCAAAGAAATAGCAGAAGCCCTGCTAAATGCAGCTGACAAGGTTACCACCATTTCGAAGTTAAATGAGAGCTGGAGCATTTCTGAAAAAAAGAACATAAGAGCATTTTGCTCATATCTGCGTTTATAAAGTTTTCAATATGATCCACCAAAAACTATTTAACACGTCTAAAGGAATAAGAAACAAGAACACACTGATCATTTTTCTTCCTGAAGTAAACAATTTTAGATTACGAAAAGACAACCAAATATCAGGCCGAAGTCGACCAAGTCATAGTAGCTAATGGTAACTTCATCGACTTCAGCCTGCTTGTGGATTTTGCTGCCAATACGGGACCTGTTTGTTTTGGGAAGCCGATAGATCGGCGTGTGCCCCTTCTTACTTGAATAAATATCTGACCCGTAGCGACAGACAATGACGGTTGGTGATGTGCTGCAGAAATTTACTTCAATCGAGTATTTATGCGTCATCTGCCCCATGTAAGAGCGCGGGTCCATCCTGCGAGTTAAGCACAGTGACTTCATCTCGAATGAGACAGTCTGCACCTGCTGCGATCGTATCGCGAGGATATCCCAGGCCATTCAAGAAAGACGGCTGACGACTCGATTGCTGAGACAATACTTTCATTCGCCTGACGTTTCGATATCCGTTGCGGATTCATCTTTATAGACATCAACAGAAACGGAACCGTTTCTGCCACCGTTCACCCCACGAGGTTCGCTATGTTGCCCTCGATCCGGCGCCGCAGCCCACCTGGAGGCGTCGAAGAGGAGGGCCACTGAAGACTTGGCTCGATAACGCCCGTCAAGACATGGAAGTAGTTCTTGGACCTTCTATCTTTGGTCTCCGTCGCCGGAGAAGAGACTAGATGAAGCTCTCAAGGTCTGCTCCCGCCAACTGTCCCGCAGAAGTACTGTGCGTGACATCATTCAGGCCGGCTAGATCAGGCATGATCACAGTCACTACAGGTACTGACCAGGGTTATGATTGGGTAAATGACGAGAGAAAAAGTCTGAAACATACTGTATGAAACTACCCGCATTTCTGGTTACCTCTTCTCTATGAATAAATGAGCCTGCGCTTTAACCTGCCTTACAGTTTTGAGGAGTACCACAACCGTCCAACAAAATAAGTCAGAAAACTTTGAGTATTGACAAAAATATTAGAAAAGTTTATTTGGCAAATATGTTTTCAGTAATTTATCCTCAGGCCAGTCCATTTTCAGGGCTAATGAAAAGCGTACAGTTGGACGGGGTTAATGAGTGTCTTATGATTACAACTCAAGTTTTCTTCGGAGGCTGCGGTAGATTATGAGATTGCGTTCCTTGATGTCCTTCTACGAAAGCAAAAGGGTGGATCTATCCTGCGCGGAGCATTCCGAAAAAAAGCTGGACAGAACAATGCATAAATTTTCGCAGGTTCTCCTTTTAAATATAAAAAAGAAATCTTGTCCAGGTATTAGCAGCAACGTTGCAATGTGTCTGCTCTCCAGAAATTGTAGAAGCAAAATTCCAACAGCTCCTGGTCAAACTTCTTGAAAATGGATACGCAGAAAGCTTCATCCTCAATAATGCTGACGAACGCACCAAAAAGCGTGATACCTTAAGCGCAGGAAAGGACGACAGGTTTATAAGACTGTCTTTCCTGGGCGATGCAACAAGGGAGCTGATAAGACGACGTCTGAAGACTGCGATCACAAGCGCTTTCCCCTAGGCGAACTTACGCGTAGTCTTCACAAGCTCTCCCCTCCTACGATTGGAAGGTAAACACCGACTCCCGTTGAAGGCCACATCCATGTGCATTTACTCTTTCACTTCCTCCTATGCAGCAGGATACATTGGCCGAATAACGAGGTGTCTGGAAAGGGGAGTTCGTGAACACATATCGGCCTGGCTAAGTAAGGGTGAAACTAGATCGATCTCGAGTTCTATTCTCGCACAATTCGTCGATAAGAATAATTGAGTCGATCGCGATGAAGTTTTTCAGGTTGTCTACTGGACACCAGTCTGAATATCGCCTCCATACCCCGGTGACAGTTGTTCACTAGGTGCAAATGACAGTAATTATCACTCCACGTACCTGACCCATGACCAATGTTAACAACCTCCCCTTCTCCCCTCCCCCAGTGCAAAGACCTATACACGCCAATTTTACCATGCGGGCGGCGTGAAAACAATGTAATGTTGTAATCATACGACACTTGAGGATTAATTGCTGAAAACATATGTTTGCCGAATAAACTTTTCCTGTTAGCCATGGAAATATTTGCAGGACAAAAACAACGTCAAGAAATCGCCACACAAGTTTTGGCGCCTGCCCTTTTTTGAGGGGGGGGGTGGGGGGTGGGCACGAATGACTTGACAGGATCACCAGGCTTGCTGATTCCCTCTCTCGGCGGTCTCGACAGAGGAATTTAAACGCGGATAAAAGGTCCCCGTGGAGGTGGCGGTAAATAACGATTCGGTGCGTCACTGTAGGACAGCAGACAAGGGAGATGAAGGTGGGGAACTCCTGCACAACCAGCAGACTTTTTGTTGGACGAAAGCGACTCACCGACCTTTCGTTTTCGTGTCGGGTGCTTGATCATTAGGCTCTGCGAGTAATAGGTACGTCCTCATCTATGGGTTTCAGAGCAAGCTTACTGTTGCCTTAGCAACATTATGTGAGACCTGCTATGTGGACCAGTGGCAAAGAAACTATAAGTAGTTCGGCCCCGCCCATCGACCTAAATGGTTCCTGCAGATAACATGTGCCCTGACAGATTCATCATAAAGAATAGAGTGGAGAGAGAAATAAGGCCCACCACACCCACTGCGGACAAGAAGACGCTATTCCTCAAAGTCCTCTTTCAAGTTTATGTGGTAAGTTAATTCCTAAGAAGGCGCCTTGACCAAGCCGTGGCACTAACCTTCTCAGCAGTGAGAGTTCCGGTGTTATTCTCAACCAACCCATCCTGTATGGCGAATGTAAGAATAGGTTACCAGCTCAGACCACTTCCATGTGCATCTACTCATTTAATTGCTCCTGTGGAGCAGATTATATCAGTCGCACGGTTCGGCGCTTATCCGAAAGAATACGGGACCATCTCCTGGCATGGGTGAGCAAAGGTAAAGTCAGGAGTATTAATAGCCCCATTCTCGCCCATACGGTCGATTCCAGACATCGTGTGGATCCAAACGAAGCCTTCAAGGTGATTTATAAGGTCCCACTAAACTGTCCAAAATCCCTAGGTCAGCGTTTTCTAGCAACAGCAGAAGCAACTACTATCAGGTTGAGGAAGCCGGTACTGTGCGCACAAAAGAACCTCCTGCAAACTCCGAGCTTGGCATGGCCGATGGTCACATCACTGCCTGCCTTATTTTACGCTTTCTCCCACCCTTCCTCTTCCCCTGGTCCGGCTTCAACAGACCCTCATCGCCGCATAAGCAGCCGCCTATTATAAACCCCCCTCCCCTATTCCCATGATCAATTTACATGAAGTGATCAACGAAAATTGTCCGCACGTTTACCTTTTAACCCCTTCCCATATAAATGCAATGGCTCGATGAAAATTGATCGAAACCCTACGTATGCCTGCGCATGTCTCAGACCTGTTTACGATAGCCTACGTAGGCTTGTCAACTACTCTTCTGAAAAAGTTAATGCATAAAGTACAGTTAAATTGGCCAGTCGTACAGGGTTAAGTGTCACTAGGGCATACGGCAGGATTTGATATCTCTGGCAAAGTCTGTGAATTTAATCAGCTCACAGTAGTCAATGCCATAAATAGTAAGAGGCAACTAACGAGGACACAAAGACGCATTACCATTTGAGAAAAGGAAGCCTGGTCGAACACCGGAATCGTGATTTTATTGGTCTGAGCTTTCGAACTCCTGCAGGAGGCCATCGTCAGATATGCGAAACAGCAACAAATGAGGTGGCTGGTTGTGGCGTGTTTACAAAACAACGAAAATTTGAACGCACAGAAAAATCAACAAATGTATGTCATGGACGCCGACTGGGAGGAAATATTTACGGAAATAAAATTGTCAAGGAAAACAAGGAAAAGGAGTATGGAGGTACCTGAGCAGGACAACTGGTGGTTGATTGGTCGTCATTCCCCCTTCCCTACGACTTTTAATTGACCCTTCTTATAAATGTTGCTTATTTTCGTTGACCATTTAATTTCTGTAAATATTCCCACCCAACACACAGATATGGCCTACTTACACAGACTGACATAGTCCGCAGTGGCCAGTCGGCGTCCATACCATACAATTGTTGATTTTCTGCACGTTCAAATTTTAGTTGTTTTGTACACACGCCACAACCAGCCACCTCATTTGTTGCTGTTTCGCATCTCTGACGATAGACACCTGCAGTAGTTCGAAAGCTCAGACCAATAAAATCATGATTCTGGTGTTCGAAAAAGCTTCCTCTTCTCAAACTACACGTACCTGGAATGCGAACTTTTGCCTCAATTCGTGACACTTTACACTCTTATGATTGCAGCCAGCACATTAATTAGACCTTATCCCAAGAGAAAGACGCATCTCGCACAAGGATGCAACAGAGACGTCTGCTGAATATGGGATTGGTAAGGGTTGTTGATAGAGGGGATTAAAGGAGTTCGAGAAAACAGTTTAGAAGGAAAAGATGCGATCGCTGGAACGAGCAATCGATTAGTCCAACTTTTTAGATTCTCGATCGAACCCATCATCAGAGGTAATAGCAGATAATGATTGAACTATGGCGAAACGCACCGCTTGCCGTTAAACGGGCACGTCAGAATGGCTGCTAGTCCTGCAAAGCAACCTAAAACGTTTCAAGCCGATTATAAGGCAGTTGAAATGCCTCTTTACAAACACGGGCGCAAAACATGATTTCTGGTTTCTTCTGGCAGGTTGGGTAATTCCTATACTGCCATTGGGAATTCTGAAATGTGTATTCGGCTCGGAAACAATTATTTAATTAGGGGTATAATCGTCATTATCGTGAAGCCTGATAGGAAGCTAATTCTGTCACATCAGGATTTTGGCTTATAACCCGGCCGCGTGCAACAACTATATCCTATTAAAAACGACCGCTTACATAGCATAAATTATATTCATTGATTTTCCATGTCCACTAATTACCGTTGCTTACGAAGTAGACAATGTGGCGCACATTCATTGTATAGTTGTGTGAGCACTATGCAGATTTTTCCTCACTGCTTAAAAATGTGTGGCTTTCCGCAGACGGAATGTCTACAAAATGCTTAGTTTTTCGCGACACAAGAGTCCCTGGGACTAGAAGTGAACTAAAAACAGGTAAACACTGTCTTATATTTTTTCTAGCCGACTTCATGTCGTATGTGTTTTTTTCAAAGGCAAGATGGCTCGACCACTGAATGCGAGCGCAAAGTTTGGCCATGTTTGAGGGCGGATAGGCTGTCCTGAAATCACGTTTTAGACCTGATCGACCTGAAGAGTGCCGGTCAACAAGCCTAGCCTCTGAACGGCACTCTTCCAGTTCGAAATAGCCTTCTTCCTCCAAATACTGCCTTCTTACTGCCAGATGACACGACTAAAATGTAAACAAGTCTGAGACATGCGCAGATAAAATGGTTTGTCAGGGCAACAAGTCGCGACAGATATGCTGTAGGGCTCACTGGTACCGCTCCTTTTCTGGCGTCTACTTTGAATGTTGCAAAAACTGGAGGAAAAAGGATAAACAAAAAGAAGAAATCAAGTTTGACGGGCGTCAGTTTTCGAGCATTCATCATCAGGCATTTACAATCGTATGAGGAAGGATAGTGTGAAAAAAGGGTTTAAACATCCAATTAACAGTAAGTACGGGGGAAAAGGTTGAGGATGTTCAGGGCTCAAGAGTCAGAATATAGTCCTATCAAGGGGTTGGGGAGGAGTGGGATGAAGGTGTCTAACAATAAATTCGTGTCGAAGCAAATTACAAGGACTTTCTACTGCCGGCTTTTGATAACTACCCACAGCAGGTATTCACGTCGTTGGCCGAAATATATGTCAAAAAGGCTGTTTTTGGGTGACAACTGGTGCGAGGAAGAGCGAATAATTTAATCAAGTGGATTTTTTCCTGATTAAACTTCAACCCCTAATCGGGGGACATCAATTGAAATTAAAGTGTGCATAGGTTGTTGGACTTAGAAGTCCGGTCTGCTACCCAGTCAGGCTTTTACTGTTATACTTGAATCCACGATCGCCGTGAATGAGTCCCAGGTGTTCGCTTTTTGCCGGCCATTTCCGACTGGCTAATTACAGCTCCTCAATCGCGTACAACGCCACTTTGAAACGGTCAAGCAATTTACTGATCGCATCCTTAATGAGGTCGCACACCCTGTCCACTCTCAACTAATGACTGCGAAGTCTTCCCGTCACATGCGTCGAAGCTTCCGTCATAGGTCTTGCCGCACATCAGCATATCAGCACTTGGTACTCCCATTCCTAGCACACTACCTCACGTGTGGAGAAGCGGAAATTGAGAAGTTGAAAGCCGATCTGTCTCCATAGTAGATGTGGATATCGTGTAAAACTTGAATTGTGAGTATAACGACCTTATTCTTTGCTCTCCGTGAAAAAACGCCATTTTTTCACCGAAAATTTATGATGTTTAACCTTAAATAAAGCAAGATTCTCTTCTTCTTCTTCATAGGAGTCTCTCTGAACCTCAATACCTCAAAACTGCGATAAATTGAAGAAATATTTGAATATATGCAAAGGTTAAGATTGATTGTGCACCAGACATGTTTGTTTATTATTCTGACTTCAAGTGTACAGCCGTCAGAATAATCACCCACATTGGAAACAAGACAAGGCGAGAAGTGATTGGGGCCAGGTCTACGGATGAGAAGTCCATCGATCAACTTATCATTTTGGGGCCGGCATACAGAGCCCTGCGCAGTCACCTTCAACTTTGCCTCACTGATAACTGATTGGCCTGAATCTCCTATAATTGCCACCAGTTTGCTGCTGTTGGTGCTGCTATCTCCGACGACGAACATCCGCAGGAGTTCCAATACTCATCACAATAAACAAACTGTTCCGTTGTTCAACCAGTCTTCCCCTTTACCCACGCAAACACCTGAAGCACGAGCCTTCGCCGTTTCAACATTAATTAACCTCCAAAATGATCCCGAGTCGGCTTAGATGCTAAAATAAGCTGGTTTTGAATTCACTTGTTCTTCTCAGAGCCACAGCAAAAATCATAATTGAGAATTAATAAGTTAATTAAGCAGGAGTATTTTCTGTTAGTTTACGGCTCTCGAAATAAAGTCAATCATCCCATCAAGGTCGGATCGAAATAAATGGCACTTACTTGTTTGCGCAATGGGAAGGGGCACAGAGTTTTAAACACATCCACATACAGTAGTCGCCGGCTATTAAGCCCATGGTTAATAAGCCCAGCTGCTTATTAAGCCCAATTTGGTCTGGGCCCGATGTGGGCTTACTAAACGGCGGCCACTGTATTTAGCCCACGATTAATAAGCCCAGCCGCTTATTAACCCCAATTTGGTCTGGGCCCGAGGTGGGCTTAATAGCCGGTGACTACTATATTACCTACTTTGTTATCTGCCATACTGACTGCGTAACTACTAACATGCACGTTTTGCTGGGCGTACAACCAAATAGGTTGTGCATCTTAAATCAGTATATTCCATTAAGAACCTAAGAGTACGTCTCCCTGCGTTCATAAAACAAGACTATGTCATTCGGTCAAAGAAGATAATTTCTATCGGAATTTTAAAAAAATTCGATACGAGACTAAGAAAAAAATGAAGTGTATGCCGTGCATATTCTATACGCATGACGTCTTTAAGCTTATTCGCCCCTATAATTTAATGCAAAGCCTTAAAAACTCCATGGTGCCATACCTCAGTCAGAGAAAGGAATTTCAAGCTTTTTATGCTATAAAAAATCTAGTGGGTAAAATATATGACTAATTTTTATTGCATTTTTTCTTGTAAGGGAAACTGTTTGCCTGAAAATTGCACTCCAAAAACTGGTGGCAGTCATCTTTACTGTGACAAAAAGTTGCATGGTAGCTGCTATCCACTCTTCTTCCTTTCACAAAAATTATCAAATGCAGCATTGAGGAAAATATATGAAATACGTTTTCCAACTTACGTGCTTCGCTGTAAACAGGGCAGCCCACAAATTTTATAGCACAACTACCATAAAAGTACGATGTCCAGAATTGGGTTATTATACTTTTTATTCCTCATTTATTCTTATTTTGAAACGCAATATCTAGAGAAAAAAATTAAACGTTTGGAAGAGTCAAAGTCTTTATTAGCGGCAAATAAAACGAGAAACAGTATGGTGAGTGCTGCATACCACATGCCTAAGTTTGTAAAAGTTTGGTCATTACTCGCGTACCGGCGTAAACGGAATTACGACAACGTAGAAATAATAACGAGCAACATTCGACATACGAAGTTCTTACAATAAGTATGAGAAGTACTTAGTGTTTTTTAAGAAAAATGAGATTTTCCCGTTAATCCCCAAGTTTTTGAGACGTAAAAATTGCTATAAATTAGAACAATAAATTTAAATCTTTTCGTAAGTTGAAAACGGAACGCAACCAATTTCTTTATATAAAAAGAACGCTTTTTAATCAAACTATTTTATTCATATTACCATTAATGGCTAAGTTTTGCAGAAGATTAATTGGCGAGCAAACGCATACTTTCTATAAATTCAATAAATTCTCATCTTCGTGATCGCCACAAACGAAACCGATAGTGACGCACTCTTAAGCGTGGTCAACCAAGCCCTTCCATCCATACAGTTCATGTTGGAGATGAAAACAGCAGGTTCTCTCCCTTTCCTGGACGTCCTCCTTAGTCGTGGACCCGAAGGTAGCGTCCGAAGAAGCGTGCATAGAAAGAAAACCTGGTCTGGACAATATACGAACTTTAGCAGTTTCGTACCCCATTAACAGAAGTGAAATCTAGTTCGCTGCTTAACGCAAAGAGCTAGAAAAATTAGCTCTGAAGACACAATTGAAAAGGAACTCAAGAAAATTCAGGACTTACTCGGTGAGAACGGATATCCTGAGATATTTATTGCCAAGAATATGGCAAAGAAACGAAACCCACAACACTCACTGTGGAGAAGAAAACATTATTTCTCAAAGTGCGCTTCCGAGGAGACGTGACAGGTGAACTCCTGAAAAGACGCCTTGACGAGGCCGTGTCACGAACTTTCCCAGCAGCGAGAGTTTGGGTACCATTCTCAACTAACCCGATCTTCCATGGGGAAGGTAAGGACAGGTTACCGACTCAGACCACCTCCATGTGCATCTACTCCTTTGCTTGCTCCTGTGGAGCAGGTTATAGTGTTCGCATGAGCCAGCGCCTATCCAAAAGGATAAAGGAATACCTCCCGCAATGGCTAAAGAAGGCTGAATTCAATACCACCAGAACCATCAACAGCTCTATTCTAGCACACATGGTGGATTCCTGATATCAGGTGGACTCCAACGAAGCCTTCAGGGTGATCTACAAGGTCCCACCAAGCTACCCTAAGTCACTGCGTCAGCACCTTTTGGCAACAGCAAAAGCAACTGCTATCTGGTTGAGGAAGCCAATTTTGTGCGCGCAGAAGAACCTGCTGCAAGCCCCAAATTTAGCATGACCAACGGCCACCTAGCTACCGACATTTTCCCCGAGCCTCCTTTTTTCCCCTCTTCTCCCTAATTACCGCTTAATTAGCGGTTTGCTACTACCCCACCCCCTACCCTATTCCATGGACTAATTTTCTTGTAACATTGAACGTAATTTACCTACAATTTACCTTTGACGCATTACTCCCCCCCCCCCACCATATAAATGTAATGGCCTGATGAGAATTTATTGAAAGTATACGTATGCTCGCCAATTACACTTCGAATTTCTGTCATGGTATAACTTTTTATTTAATATCGTCCTTTAAATTCTGGCATAATTTCTTGCGTTTTCAGTGTCAAAACCTTTAAAATAAGATTAATATCAAGAGCATTTACCGAAAAAATTACTTTGGATAATAGTTCTTATGAAAATGGCCACTTGGATCATATTTAGAAATGACTTAAAACAGCAAACCACATTTTCCGCAAGATAACTCGAAGATTGTTATTCCTAAGATCAATTAAAAACCTTCTATAATAGGTTATTTCTTTAGAAAGTGCTTCAACTGAATATTCAGCTGATGAATTTCTGTGCACATTACCTTTTTCCAAGGGAATGCCAAAATGAAATTGGAACATTTGACTATCTTTTTAATTTATCTGAAGATAAATGATTCAATTTGACTAAAGTTTAAAGAACTTGCTTAGCTGTTTATAATGGATTATTTGCCTCCACAGAGGAATACTTCCAGGATCTTTTATAAGCTTGCGAATGCAAAAAAGAGTGACCATTTATAGGACCATTTTTGAAATAGTTATTATTCCTCTGTCTGTTCCATTTCTAAATAGCACATCTTTTGTTCAATTAGCATTGTTTTACGCGGTATTACTTGAAAAGCTTTGCAAAGAATACAGTATAGTTGCAGTTTTTACGTATTCAAGCTGTCAGTCAACTATTTTTTAACGTGAAAATTTTCTGCAAAGTCAAAAATATCAGTTTTGAGAAACATAATGGGACTCAGTTTCTGCCGAGCCTTTCGGTGCTGCGCCAAAACACCTCATCAGACGCGGTGACAAATGGACGCACTGGACATATATGAGCCTTAGCATATTAAGATTTAAAAACTAAGGCATACACACGTGCTTAACAACATTTTGGCTTCGCACCCGTCGTAACGGCTTCTAGTTTAGGGCTATCTAACAGGATGATTAGCAAGCTTCAGGGAACAAGCCAGCCTACACCGACAACTTATCAGGCTTAGACACTAATCGATGCTAGCTGATGGAAAATAACCTGGTTGCTTGCAGTTTAATTCACTTGCGTTGCGTGAGCACTATAGCCACCAACGTTCAAGTATGCAGAGACATTTTCCGTGTGAAACGTATTACAGTACTATTAGTGTCTACGCAAAGTATAACACGCAAATGCATGTCGAAATGGTTCTGGACATTTAAGACATAAAAAGCCTTTGAATATGAGGAGGTATACTTTGCAACCTCAAAGTGACTTGCTTGCTTTTATAGCCTGACTTTCGAAGGGGCCAATCCGGCTACTAATCGCAGTCCAAGACGTCGTATTGCGTCATAGCGTTCGCAGTCGTTATGTTTCTTTAACTTTGACTTCACCATCTTTCGAGCGCTTTTGTCGAAAATGTTTTCGAAATCAAGACAGAAGTTTTTGCGAGAACAAAAGTTAGAGCTTTCGGCTAGTTGCGAAAACTAAGTGGGCAATAAATCAATCAAAAAATAATCAGAGCACCGAAAAATTGACAATTCTGGTCGACTTCGGGAGATATGTGCGTCTGCGCTTAACGAATATCCGCAAGTTATTGTCATTCCATGGGATAAAACCGCATTGGTTTAAAAATTGCAAACAAACAATAGTATATCGCATTAAATGGCTGGATTGACCTGGGCTAGAAGAGCTAGTAGGAATAGGTGGTACAACCAAAGAGTGGTGCAAGTCAAAGCCAATATATTTCAGACATTCCAGAAGATCGGTTTTAGAATGCACGTTCCTCCGACCATCTGCAAAAGCCGCATTTTATACAAAATGGCAAATTATGCAGTGTACACTTGTCTATTTTGTTCGAGGATATTCTTCCTTCGAATATATTTTATAATTATATGCTACTAATATATATAATATACAATACAATTTATGAAACATATTTTCCCAGGAAGAAATTTGAAGCAAGCAAATATGGCAGAATTTATTCGATCAAATAAATTT
>JAYGXS010000009.1:26848859-26886860 GCA_036362985.1 Ligula intestinalis | reverse complement strand
TTTGGCAGATTTGCTTAATTTGAGTTGACCCAAGTGTGAAAAACTCTTGGCGTTTGGCGGGATTTGAACCCGCAATATGTTTAGGTATAATCTTTAAAATTTTATTTTTACTAACGCGATAGGAACTTATGTTGATGGCAGCCCAAGATAAACGGAGCTCTAATAATGAAGTAAATGCATTCATTATGGACGATTGACATGCGCCATGAGTTTCCAAGATAACTTTCTAATGCTATCTAACGGAATGGATACCAGAAACTAAGAGTGGTTCTGGTGGATGATAAACAGAAGTCCTGCGATGTTCAAGTTCACAAGGCAACCGAACTCAATCTTGCCGCGGTATTTTCAGCTCCAAGTCGATAAAGAACCTGAAAGTACCTTTGTAAGTAAGTATTACCAACTGTTAGACCTGCATAGACATCGACGATCATAGTGAACTTTACGTTCTAACCAATTGCCGTGCCTAAAATCAAATGACTCAAACACAACTCGCGTGCAACACTCGGAAAGGAGCACTGAGCAATAATACTTGTAAGTTTCATATCAGACAGCTGTTTCTCTTTCCGAGTTAATATGATTCGAAAGCTAAGACGACTAAAAAATGTTTCTTTTTGAAAAATTAATGAAGAAATTGTCAGCTTCTATCTCCTTTCCAGGGAAGTAAGTTAGGATGAGGATATTGATCGCCCCAGAAAGCCTTCCCTAATGGCCAGTGTGATAGTTGGCTTAGGTTGAATTGCTTCGGTTGAATTGAAAACGTTCATCAGCCAAGTACCGTACATTTCAGGGTTTAGCGAGAAGTTGTACCCCAGTAGCTTGCAATTAGCACGCTGACTAAAAGTGCATATCTAAAAGCTAAAAAGGCAAAGCGCTACGCATCCTGCAGGTAGACGTCTTCGCAGTGATTGGACGAAAGCTTTTTGCATATCTGTTCTGTCATCGTGCCGCAGCGAGCGTGTGTGGTGTGGCGGTTAGCATGGCTGCCTTCCAAGCAGTCGATCCGGGTTCGACTCTCGGCACACGCAGGTTTTCTTTGGCTGTTTTTAAAAAGTTCCCCAGAAATTATTCGCTTTATTAGAGTACACCAGTATCAACTACAGTTTATAGGCACAGACCACAAGTTATGGAGAATATTTGGGCCGAAGTTCATCAGACACAGTGGAATGATCGCGTTATATTCATTAAGCTACCAACGGACAGTTAAGACTATATGAGACACAAAAATGTCAGTCTGTGCCGATCAACCTTAGTTCAGATTGATTTAAAATGTAATGTTACTGATGGAGATAATGCAATCAATCTTCAATATCCAAAATTAAACATCATTAAAGCGTAAGCTACCAGACCTCCCATATAACTAAGTATGCCTAGTAGTTATTTTGATGGATTCTAGATGATTGCGCAGGAAATCCTGCCTGAACAGTCAGCTTACTATATCGATAATTGTGGATTCCACACGTGCGCTGGGCTGGGCGGGTGAATCGACCCAATTGTGATTAAATTCACGGTTTTCGGCGTACCTTCTTAGCCCAATTGGTAGAGCGTTGGCTGTACTAATGCCTTCCCTGCTGCTGTGGGTTCAAAACCTACCGAGGCCATGCATTTTTCAAAAGTGCGGCAACGGAATTATTCCACTCTGCCACCCTTTCCCCTCCCCCCTAATAATTCAGTGAAGTGCTGTGTTTTAGCTTTTCTCAGAAGTTAAAAGCTTACTTGGAATAAATCAGTCTGAACTAAGGCTCGTGGGCGAAGACCACATTTGGTAAAACTGCCCATCAACCACAGTGGGATTTGCGCGTAATATTCATTTACCTTTCAACAGGCGACCAGTTCTACATGATGAAGATACATAATACACATGAAGTTTTTTTTCAGTTTCTCAAAAATGAATCGCTACCTTGGAGTAAATTAGCCTGAATCAAGCTTTATAGGCGCAGACCGAAATTCGCTCTCAATATTCCGGCTCAAGTCCATCAGCTATAGTGGAATACCCGAGTAATATTCACTAAACTTCCCGCAGGCAGCCAGTAATACATGACGTAAAATACTGACAGCATATCTACTAGCCGAAAGCCCAGATACGTGTTTCATCGATATTTTACAGCGGCTTAACACAGTGCATGTAGGATGAGCCAACCTCCCCCCCCCAACTGCCCCGTAGCTCTGTCATGCAGCGGCAAAGTTTAAGCGAATCACATGCTTCAACTTTTAGCTAAAACTTGGGCTGCCAGTATGGCGTATAGTGTAACCCTGTTGGCAGTACACTGTGCCCCTAAACGGGCCACGCGATGGATGCGCTGGATCCCAGGCGGGAGGAGGGCAGATCAGGGCATGCCAAGTGTTATTCGGGCTGCACACCCCTAAAAAAGGCTGCGCATAGGGGGAGGAAGCGTGGTGGCACGCCTAGATGCAGGCTCACGCCGCACCAGCCACCTGCGCCCGATCCCGCCTCCGGTCTTCTTCACTGCGTCCTGACACCGGGCACAGGTGGGTGAGAAGACACGGAGCGCAGTAGCTGCAGTGCAAGCCCATTATCACTTAAGATTACTCCAAATGCGATTCACTGTCTCTGCACCACCACGCTGTGAAACACACGATGAACCTTGCCAGGTGCGAAAATTGAAAATTTGATCATTTGAAACCTCTCTCTTCGAACTTATTCTAGAAGCCCTGCCTTAACATCCAAACATCCTAAACAATCCAAATCTGATTCACTGTCCACGCACCATTACGCAGCGGAGCATACGATGGACCTCGAACATCCACGTACCGAAACCAACGGCCTCGTCCGGAAGTTCAACAGTTAAAATCCCTCGCTTTTCAATTACATTTAGCCCCAAAGGACCTCATAACCAATCGCCTTGATATGGTTCTGCCTCCGGAGTGGGGCGAGCAAGAGGGAAGTGCCGTAGATGCAGCGCAAGCCTGCCTCAATGTTGCGATTCTTCATGTACGGACTACCAGTTCCTGCTACTGTCTCTGATGATAGGGTCGAGAGGGAAACCGAAACGTCAGCTGAATCAGATCCTTTTTCTAGTGATCGCGTCTACTTCATCTCAGCAATGACTAGTTGGCGAAAATCTTTTGTTTGATATTTAAAAGGTGACGTACGGGAATGACAAGGAGGGGAAACTTTTCAAGAATAAGAAAAGAGTGTCTGCTCAGGCTCTTCTGATAGATGCCCCTAAGGCCGAGTGGAGGTCGGTCACCCTCCGCAGACCATAACACACACCAGTGTAGTAACCAGAACCAGTCCAGTTATGTTCCTTAAAAGAGTATGGAGATCTAAGACGATTATGCATTTCGTGGTATTTATCAGTACTTTATCATCTTCTGCCGGCGTGTGCCGATACATCTCTAGGCGTTTTTTTATTGTCGCAGCGGAAGTTGCTACCTCCAGTCATCTGAACTCTCAAAGCCGTAGTGCATGCATTCAATCATCCTTCTATGGGTCTTTGCTACTCTCCGGTGTCTTTCCTGTACTGTGGAGAACCAAGCACTGTTACCACTCCGGGGGGTTGGAGAATGTTCAAATTGGACTTACTAGTAGGATTAAAGTCGGCAAACGCATCGTTTTAATTATTAATCGTCAGACTTGTAGAGTCACGGTAGCGCAGTGAAGAGTGTTGGGTGAGGGTGGTTACACATGTGAAATAGGGGGGAAGGGGCTGAAATCTAGTTCTGAGATCAGTAAGCAGAGGAAAATGGGAGTCGTGGTGCGCTATGTTGGTTTTTCGCCGCTGTAAGACAACTAGCTTGATGCGGATCGACTGTTGGTCACACAGAATCGGTTCATTGGGACAATATACAAAAGGAATACCGGACAGGGAACTTCTCTGGTAAAGTATATTATTATTTGCTGTATGTAGATTATTTTAACCGGAGTGGATAAGGCGTATTCCTCTTCACCACAGAATTCGAGCCTTCTCGAGGTCCCCCTATTGACAGAACTTAAATTGGGTCAAAGCAAAAACGATTTGTATTGGTAGATAACGGTAGTAGGTCTAGGGGCTTTGCGGTTTGTTCTAGTAAGTCCTTATTTATCCTTTGTATTTCATACTCAGGAACAAAAATGAAGATGCATTGGTTTAAACTGACGATTTTATGGGACTGGTAAAAGAGGGGTCGAAACAGACGTTTTTGTATTAGTAGGCATCAGCATTAGGCCTTATCAAACACAGAACCCACTGAACAAAGTGGAACCGACGAAGTAAAGGTAGGATTGAATGGCCTTTTGAGCTTATCCACCGTCATCAGCCAGTCATACCCAATCCCAGGCATGGATCATTCGAGGCTTGAATCTACGACCGCCTGGCTAGAAGTTAGACGCCCTAATCCCTTCGTCACGGGCTCGCTGCTTTGCGTTCATCAAAAATATACATTTATACAACATGTTAGATAAGCACTCATTGATCAATTACAGGATTAACTCGTCCCGTTGTGTCATGGCAACCGCAGAGCGGCTAATGATATGGGTGCAATGACGCAATGATTACAGCGCTGAACTTCTAGCCAACAAGGTCGCAGGTTCGAGCCTCGAGGGTAGCGACCCCTGTGTTTGGGCATGACTGGCTGACGATGACTAATAGTCAGCGAGCCGCGTTTAATTTAAATGTGCGTATAAGCTTTGACCATCTTTGTCCCTCGCTGTGGCTTTTAGCGTTTTAACCAAAAATTCACTGTCGTATACTACCAGCTTCTGCCTTCCGGATATGCGAGCTCTGTAGTCTGTTTAGGACACTTTCATATTCTTACGAACAGCTGCATTTCGGTTCAAGCAAGGCGCTCCACTGCTCCGGAATTGGCATGAAATAAATGCTGCGAATTTAAGATTATACGAATAGATACGAATACGTGAATCCCGGGTTCCTGTTGCAAAGACCATGAACGTTCGATCATTGTAATAGTTGACTCGTAAAGAAGCCCATCATCAGATAATATTTACGTGCAAGAAGTGAACAATTTCATAGTCGTACAGTAGAGGAAGGGAAGGGGTAGTGTCCGTCATCAGGGGACTCCTACCGCCTAACTCTCACGGGATGGTT
Source organism: Ligula intestinalis (assembly GCA_036362985.1). Taxonomy (NCBI): domain Eukaryota; kingdom Metazoa; phylum Platyhelminthes; class Cestoda; order Diphyllobothriidea; family Diphyllobothriidae; genus Ligula; species Ligula intestinalis. Next base: position 26,881,815 of record JAYGXS010000009.1, on the reverse strand, counting down.
GCAGTACTCATCTATGGCCGGGAACTAAACCACAGAACCCGGCTGCTTAGGTGTATCAGGTGATGGCAGGGGGAGGGGGGTGTTAGATCGTGAGTGAGTATTTGAAACATTTGGCGGATAAACGTGTAGCCAATAAAAATGCAGAAAAAACGACTAACAGACTAGGAGGCGTTTCAATGTTTTTACGTATTTTATTTATTCTAATATTATTTTAGATTATTTTTTAAATTATTTAAAAAAGGGGAATGATGGGTAAGAGGTCGTCTACTTCAAATTACTTGTGGTCCAACTTACCGTTCGCCTCACCGCACACCTTCAATTAACATGCGCACTAACTTACAAGAAGCCTTGGATGGGTTTTCTTCGAGTTTTCGGAACCTCTTCAGGACAAATTGAAATATTAAAACGCCCACCAATATATTGGACGGTCATGCCGCACGTTCATTTGTTGAAATTGTCCGTCACGTTTGTGCAAATAGAGTCTCTATTATATCAGCGTAATTTCCTTCTACAACAGCTTTACGGAGTAGTAAGTGGTTACTGCCACGCCCAACCCGTACGTCTGAGTGAGAGTACTTGAATCATCTGATGGAACGACGACATTGATGACACCACATTGCACCCTTTTGGTGAGTTCGGGAGAACCAGTTGTGTACGCAGGATTTGAGTAGGCTTTTCAACTGGACAGTAAGCAAGTTCGAAAATGCCTAAAAACGGATACTTATTTGGCTCTCGACGTAGCACGAAATAGAGAACGGCTGTTCGGGCGCCTCAGCCCCGCTTGCACACAGCAGAAGTCTGCGCTCTGCTCTCTGAGTTCTCATTTTCTACGGAGAGGAAGACCGCTGGCCGACTGTGCAATGCCTCTTATGAAGGAAGTTAGTTGGTTTGTTTAGTAGCCGGTCAGTTTATAAGCTGCGCTGAGTGCGGTCAAACCTGCCTATGCTTTGCAGTGGCCACAGGGGCACCACAGCAAAGCGTTACTCCCGATGGATATTCTAACGGGATCTGGTGATACGTACGCAACCACTCCCATGAAGTGAACAGCGTAACAGGACAGGATTGAACACGGATATGTGAACCCCCTCCCCGTGAAGTAAGACGCAGGGTCGCCTGAACCGTGGGAATGGTGGTAATGTGGGCTTGCGCTAGGGGAGGAAACTTAGAGTTCATAAATACATAACAGGGACGAAAGTGTACTTGCCTCGATCGACCAAATAAGGGAGACTGGAGTGGTTACTGTTGGTTTATTAGCCGTCAACAACTAGCCCAATCTAACACAGGATTTTCAATATGGACATGCTGTGGTTCTATTAAAAGAGGATTCAAGCAAAGAACTATGAAGGTAAGATGCGGTGAGCCTAGTGATCTATATTATCGTGCTTACAGCAGCGACTGAATCATTTACCTTGTCAGTGCAATCTACCGAAATATTCAACTTGACAGTTTTATAACTTTGGCGGACAAACAAGAGTGGTTCTTAAAGGTTTTTACCCTATCCAATTCCTATAGTCAGCAAGTAGGCTTACATACAAAACTAGTTGGAGCCCATAACTTCCTGGGGGCTCTTTTGCTCAACTATTGGTTCCTTTCCCCTCTGTTTCTCTGCTTCGTAACGTTATTTTTTGGGATGATTGGCGCACTACAGGAATCGCAGTTGACGCCAAAGCTTTCAAATCACATGAATCACAGTAACTGCCCCCGAAGAGAAAGTCATGTGTATGCCTCAGCGGAAACGCATCAAGAGCAGAGCAGAAGTCTTTCCTCATTCTACTATTAAAGCAAATACTTGTAGTTAGTCCCACACACAAAAAATGCGACATGACAGGTGAAAAAAGCAGCGTATTTTGTGACTAGTTGTGACTAGGCTGCCATGTTGCGGCCTGCAATTAGGCTGTCGACATCAGTCGCAGGTACCGACTAGCCGACCATTGTACTATGGGGACTTTGCAGTCCTCGTCGGGGGGCAGGGATGACTAAGGGTTTGTCTTTAGTCTGCCTTACGGCCATCAAAGATAAGGCTGGACTCCATGCCGCGCCATGTTTTTGTGAAGACGGTACTTTGACCACTTCTGCTTTCCCAGAGAGTTCTTCCGGGAAGCATACATACGCGACTGTATGAGCTTCAAAACGTATTTTCTCTCCCTGAGGGATGTCTGTGCAAGTAATTAATACTCCTCAGCATGAGAAGGTAAAAATTACGCAAGTCTGGTATCCCATAGATACCAGGGGGTATCCCTGACATTTACAGCATGTAGGTTGCCAAACCCGGGCTCCTAAAGGAAGCTGCTCTATCCACGCTACCTCATCGGATGTTGTGCGTTGTTGCTCTACGCCAGCACAAAGTATCACCGTTCCATGCAAACTGTTTCTCACTTATTTGATTTACACAAAGGTAAACACTTTGAGCACGAATCAGGCACTGTTTATATCCGGGCAATTATTCATACGATCAGCTGCTGCCAACTAAATTTGCGAATGTGCTCTTATTTTTCTTCCACTGGAGGACATTAATCTATGAGGGGAAAGCGAAAAAACGACCGGCGCTATCTTCGAGTATGCTTTATCTGTAAATATAAATCTTCTGCTATAACATCTTTAAAACCATTTTATTTGCACAGGATATACCTTTTTTAATAAAGTTTGGCCTTAAGGTATAAGTAACGTGTGTTATGGCAAAAAACAGCAAAAATTGTTTATTAAAACGCCTAAACATAATGTAAGATGTGCTGGGATGGTCTAGCTTTAACTAACAAATAAGGTGGCAATGACAGAAAGTCGGTGCTGGCCTTATAAGAAATATTTCTGCATTCATGTCGCCATCCAGCTCAGAATCAAATGCATGCTGGAAATAGTCACCGAGTAAAGTAAGGGAAAGTTTTTCTTTTTCAGTAGAGCCATTGCCGACTGTATTCTGAAAATAAGAATCGCGGCTGTAAGCCTTCACCTGTCAAACGTTCTGTAAAGTTTCAACTGATTAACCGTCGTTGTTAATCTGAGCATGAGCTCAAATGCCGTCTGACGGTCATCCCTGAGGCGAACCTCATTTTTTCATCGAGGGGTATTCATGTTTAGACCAGTCCACAAGTACGACTGAAATCGCCATGCTCAGAGAAGCCGTCCAAAAATTCGTTGCGCTGGTAAACACTTTCAAAATCCACCTTTATGTGAAAGTTTTGACAAGGCCAGGCCATAGACCTACTCCGGTGGAGTAAATGAGTCTGAAGGCTGAAAATTGCAGTGTATTCATCGGCATTTCAAACACTCTTCCAGACTCAGCGAGGTTTGTCGTCACAAAAGTGCACAATTGTATTGTGGAGGGAAAATATCCCCAAAACGCAAAGTGAAGCTGAGTTATGATTGCATCTTCCACCTCTATTCCGTTATTTTGACACAAAGCGGCATCTTGACGTAAAGATTTACTCTCACGATGTTGTTATCCGTGGAATTCCAAAAAAGTCTTGTTGAGTCCATGTTTACCCTGCCGATTCCACGGCCATGCGTTACGTGCACTAAGTGGACACGAAGGTTCGAGTTTTAAACATTGCTACTTCTCCTAGAAAAAATCAAATCTGTACCCACCGTAGTAGCGCTTTCATTACAGCTTTTGACTTTCCATTTAACTGGAGGTCTCGTACTTTCAGTATGACGTTGTAACCGGTGTATTTAACTTGTCCTCCGTGGAGTATTAAGTGATTCTCACAAATTTCACAAGTTAGGTCACCGCCGTAAATAAACCTCTACTTTCACATAAAAACCAGTTTTTGTCATTTCGAAGTGAATTTAGGCGACAGCTCTGACTCAGCACGTTTAAATGGCAAATAAAATTCTCTAATGCCGAGATATCTCAGAACGACGTACCCAGAGTAACTGGATCTAAACAGTTTCTTTGAACACTGCATTTTCTTTAGACCATTTAAGCATTGGTTGATTGTAATGAGGACCCATCAATCTTCCGAAATCTACAAGACAGCTTAACGCTTAAGCTGAGTTGTCTTAGGATGACTGATAGTTTTTTGTCCTTATGAGACGGATACTGGTCTTAAATAGAGGCCTTGGAGTCACCTCAGCAAACAAGGTGGATGTCGTCAGCTGATGCTTAACTGGTTTTGAACTTATTTGCTAGACTGCGTTGATTCCAATATAGGTGTTACCCCTGTAGTGCGAAGAAAGGGACACGATCGCTAGAGGAGAGCTTTATTTGCCTGAAGTTTCAAATTCTTATTCACAACCATTATCAGAGAGAAATTCGGATAAGGTGATGGATTGTACCGATGTTTCAGAATTTAAAGAAGGCAGTTTTTATGCTATAGCATGCCTATTAGCTGCCCAATTCACCGCGGAGAGCAAAAATAACCTATAAATATTGCGACACCTGTGCCATTTATTATTCTATTCTGACATTGTCTCTGATTGTGGATCTGGGTGAGAATCTGAAAAGTCAAGGTAATAACGCTCCTGTTCCGGTGATCTTGTTCTCACGACTACCTCCAAGAACTTTTCTCTGCTTTCATCTACATACCCCAATGATTGAGAAGATCAAGTGAGAAGAAGAAGCGATCGAATCGTCTTCTTCTCAATTACTTCCTGGGACTCGCATGCTCGTTTGTATTACCCGAATGATGCCTGTGTGTTCCAAACTCGGTTTGCTAATACATATCTAACAGGTGTAGGGGATTCAATTAGGAATGCTCTAAAACACAATGATTTACCGAAGAGGCATACAAGAACATAGCGAATTCCGCTCTGTTTATTTAAGGATGGTAACAGAATCGAAGGGACTGAAGTTTGGTTTTCATCAGAATTCAGTTGACCCAATTGTGAAAAATTTGTGGCCTCGGTAGGATTCCAAACCACACCAGCAGGGAGAGCTTAATGCAGTCAACACTCTAACAACGTTCTCTATCAATAATAATAATCATAATAATAATTTTATCAGAAGGTCCCTAATGATAGTTTAGTGCAAGCATCCGAAACGAAGGCCTTATTGAAGTTAAGTCGTGTAGAAATATAGTTTTTTGTTTACTTTAGGTTCACTTTTTGCGTTATTCTGAAACGGAAAAGACAGGCGAATAATATGTATTTCAATCAATGGCAATGTATGTTGCCAGTTTTTCAAATGCTCGTAATTATATCAGAAAGTGGAATTAATCCATTTATGCGAAAAATAATTCATTATAAAGAGAAAAAAAGTTATTTCATCTCCAGTCAAATTTAATCGTTCATCTTCATGAAACTTAAAGAAACTCTCAAAATTATCAAATTTCATTTGGACATTACATTGGAAAAAGTTAATGTACGCAGAAGTTCGTTAGCTGAATATCTAATCAAAGCAGTATCTAAGAGGTAACCTTTTATGGGAAGTATTTTATTAATCTAAGGAATAGTAGTTTCACAACTCCACTGCGGACAATATTTACCCTCAACAATGTGTTTTGCTGCTTTGAGGCATTTCTGCATATCCAAAACGTTGTCATATTCATTAAAACTAACATCAAAAAACACTTTATGTCGGTAAATGCCCGTTAAATCTATCTTAAATTTATCAATGAAGACAGTGAAAACAAGGAAAATTATGACACACTTTTTGATGCCAATCAATAAATACTTATTCAGTAAGATTAAAGTAAACAGAATGTCTTGACTAAAGAAAAGTTCTTTCTATATATAGAAAGTGATTGCTTCAAGTTTTCAATTTAACACAATATCTAAATTTATTGTTCTAATTTATAGCTCTTGTTTACGTCTCCAACATCACGGGATTATCGAGAAACAAACACTTAGTAATTCCTATAGTTCTTTTAAGTACTTAATATGCCTAATGCTGTTCATTATTATTTCTAAGTTTTCCTAAATGCATTCACAATGGTACTCGAGTAATGATCAAACTTATACAAAGTTATGGAAGTTGCATGGTCTTTGGCGACTACTGTAGTGTCGAAAGTATTCTTTCTGTGGAGCATAACCAAATGCAGATGCCTGCCCAGACAGATTGAATGACAATCCCCGAGGATTGTATGAGGTGGTGGCGGAATGAGGGTCAGACTGCAATGGCTGCTTCTAAATCTAGCCTTTACGACTCAGTTGGTAGCCGGGCCGTCTCCTTTCTTTGCTATTGATTTTCTTCTTGGTTGTATTGTTCTAAAGTGTGCGGGCCTGCGCGTTCTGTATCTTCTTTGCTTTGTCTTCGCAACGGGCCGATATGGATGAGGGAAGAGAGGGAGGGTGGTAGATGCCGCGTATGTCTACTATCCCCTAAAACTAACTCACGCGTAAGTCACCGTCCCTGCACAACCCTGTTGTGGAGCCTGCAGTGTGTGCGGAGCCTAGCCCAACCAAATGCCAGCATAACCTTACAGGCTGTCCTGAGGCGTCCTGCCTGTGGCCGACTGCTACAATGATTCCTTTGTCAATGCGGACTGCTGCAAGGTCTTGTGTCTTTGCTGTGGCTGTTCCCGTACGATTACCTTAAACCACTGGACCGCAAATATACGTGCGCACACGCACGTGAGTCCACGCGCGTACCCATTTAGCCGCAGTTCCTCAAGGGCCACTTAGGTGCGCCACACGGCAGGTGACCTTATTCCAATGCGCTTAATCATGCCACAAGCGAACGCGCTTAGCCATCACTTATAAACAACTGTCACATCGCAGGCAGTGAGCTTGAACACGGAAAGGACACAGCCAGTCAACAGAGGCCCAGGCTTCACCCCGCGGCGGGACATTCAGCCCTGGACAACGCCAGCGGCACAACTGCCACCCGAGATAGTAAGTCCAGGTTTTGTACACAATAAACTGTCCTCCCGGTGGCTTTCAAAGTTACGCCCTTCTTATTGTGTCCTTCCATGAGGATTCCAAAGGGCGTGATTGGACGGTGACACCCCACAGAATTCCCTGTTACAACACGGTGGACCTCATCGAAACCGATGACCGGGCATTCATTTCCGCACCAGTCAACTGATCGGCGTGTTTGGTCCGCGTCGATGGGTATGTAGCGACCTTGTACTCTAACAGGTGCATGTCCCGATGTCTGGCTTTCCGGTCGTGGCCTCAATCCGCGTAGACCTTAAGGGCGTTAATCTCGCCGGACTTACTAGCGCGAGACACAGGCCACCCACGTTGTCCATCAACTATGTCAAGCAACATGTCTTCCAATCAATCACAGGCCGACCTAGCCAATGAAAGCTCTCGCTCTCTGTCTTCTGGTCCGACTACTCTCAAACCTCACTTGGGACCCGGTAAACCTACTGAGCGGACGTGTCTCTCCCAAGTCAATCTACTCTCCTTTCCTTTGTGTACAGGATAAAATATTCCTACTAATCTGGCCTTTCACGCTTTATACTATCTACTAGCTTATATATGTTTGGATACGTTCCGTCGCCTATTATCTGAGTGGACCACATCATATCCCACATGTACTTCGATTTTTCAGTCACTACCCCCAGGCCCATGACCGGTCGTTTTGATATTGTCAACTGACAGTGTCGGATAGTGGCTGAGAATGGGAATAGAGAATTAGTTGGACAACTCAGCGCTTTTTCCTCCCTATAAACGAACTGACGCGCTTGAAGTTATCATGGTGCGCTAAAAGCCGTGGCTTGGAAGATTGCCAGCTGATGGGATAACTCGGGCCACGCATTCTGCCTGTGTGTCTTGTTGTTTGGAGTGACCGACTGGCAGACTGAGAGTCAGCCTACAATGGCTCCTCTTATGGTGACCTTTATTGCACCCCCATTCCCTGAGATCTGAGCCAGGTTTAGCGGCACGTTTAGAGGCGACTCAGGTCGCGCTAGCCACCTATGCTCTCTCTCTCTCTCTCTCTCTCTCTCTCTCTCTCTCTCTCTCTCTCGCCTCCGATCTCGTTGGCTTTACCATGACACCTGGCTCAGGCGGGGGGAGGAGGGTCTATAACGGTGCAAGTCTACCTTCACTAGTAATTAACCTCAAGCACAACGCACCGTCCAACTGCGGTCTTTCAATGGGGCACACGTTGGACCTGGTCAAACTGTTGTCAGTTTCGTGTACTGATGCTGAGCTCGAGAATGCCTTGGCTGAATACAGTTCTGATTTTTTTAAACTAAAGCACTCGTTAATGGTGACCAGAGTCGGCATTCTTTCTCGATTTACGTTCCTGTTGGTGACCACACCTCGCAACTGTACCTCTCAAGTCAGGTGGTGGGTTTACAGAATTAAAAAACGACGCCAGTGCATCGGTGCTCTGTTGCATAACTTTATGCCATCGACCGCTGCACATTACGCGTTCACCATCCATAACATGGATTTGAGCAGAGAGAGAGGGTGCCGATGTTCTCGCGTCGGCTAGCAGCAGCAGCAAGGGTGCTGCGGCGCCGCGTGATTATTCAGAGCCGCAGCCCTCGGCAGCAGCCACGGAGCCAGAATGTGATTTTCCGCTCCGTTGGTTCTGCCAGCACACGCATAGAAGACGCGCTAATAAGGTGCGGGATGAACAAACGGACTGTCTGGACTGTGGGGTGGGAAAAAAGTTATTTCCCTGTGCGCAGTCATTTGCCCCCCGCCCCCACCCCGTCCCGATAAGTAACGACTGCGTATCTGGAGGGGAGTAATAGGGGTGGGTGACGACGAAGATGGCGACGACGATAAGCTGGACAAAAGACAACGCAGAAGCAGGAGGAGGAGGAGGAGGAACATGAACTCCCCTGGGCGCAGACCTTAGGCCAGGGCAGGACACCAGGTGATTCACAAGGCTGTAGGGTAACAGTGCCAAGAAATGGACAAAGGTTGAAAAAAGTCGCAAATGACGGCGGAACTTGGAGGAGACTTCTAAGCAATGCGCGGTACGCATGAGAGGCGGGTTAATCCACTATTGGCCCCGCTCAGAGCGGGTCCTGTCGAAATGTCCTTAATTGGGGGCTTAAAACCGTGTGCCGTCACCTGTAACAAACGTAAAGCATCAAATGAACTCGCCGGTAACTCGTCATGCAGGACTTGTTTTTGGCCTGACCAAGGCGCCGAAAGTTTTTTTAACGAACCTTAACTTTTTAGCGGTGAGGTAAGCGGTAGCTTCACTAGTTGCATTTCTGTCGCTAAAAGCTGAAAAAAAGTGAACTGTCATATTAACTGTGAAATGTTTTTACCGTGATCCCGCCTCGATCGCGGGGGTTATGTTCAAGCGATCGGTGACGTAAAAACCAAAATACTGGAATAGAAACGTCCCACTCACTTAGAGTAGGTGGCCTACCGACCAATTTCAGGAAGGCAGCATATTTTCGTGTCTTAACCCTAAAATGCAATTAAACCGTAAATTTAATCTCAATCGTAGTCCTATCCTTAACCCAATTTCTAGAGTTTGCATGAAACCAAATCCAGACTCTAAATATAATCTTGACCCTAACTCCAACTCTGACCTTAACCCCCGACCTTAAGCCTTACTCTAATCTTAACGGTAAGCCCCGCCTTAATCCTAAACCTAATTCACCCGCAATTTGGCGCATAGCCACATGCATAGTGGGTGGTTCCTGTTACCCTGTCCTGATTACGCAACCATACATCTTCTACTTTAAGATAGGAGGAATATCCTCGTATCTAAGTAATACGGTATAAATAAGAAGTTTACGATGGTCGCTCCTTGAAGATCGAATCCATGGCCAGTCTCTGCGATGTGTGCTGCAAGTTGCAAGTTTGGATCCAGTCTCCGGGTCGCTAGTTTTTGCTCGTGTAGGTGAGTCTGCAATTTGTGGCCTGTTTCTCCAACGTAATTGCAGTAGCCATCGTGGCAAAGTATCTTGTAGACTACTGCAGAGGTTTCTGTAGGATGCAGTCTGTCTTTAGGTCGCAGCACCCGGCGGCGTATTTTCGCTTGAGGTCGATGGGCTATGCTTACGCCAGCAGGTTGCAACAGTCGTGAGACTGCTTCGGAGACCCCTTTTATGTAGGGAGTGGCCCTCCAGGCTTCGGGTTGCTGTTGCACTGGCCGTCGTCTGTTCACTCGGCGCTTGCTTTGTTTTATAAATTAGTTCGGAAGAGTTCTTAAAGGTATTTTTGCTCAGCTCTGGAACACGAACCTTCTCATTCATTTGGGAACTAAAAAATTGCTTTACTCTTAATCCCCTACTATATTCTAAACCCAATTCCTTGCGGTTACGTCAAACCGAACCCAAACTCTTAAGATAATCCTGACATTAACCCCAACGCTGACCCTAACCTCGATTTTAAACCTTGCCATTAACTTAACCCTAATGTCCACCAGGATCCCGCATTTTATTTCCTTTGGAATTTTGAGCAAATCCACACCCACTGTGGGCAGTTCCTGTTCCCACTTCTATACCATACAATGTATCCTTACCTTTTATTCTTATATATATTAGAGCGCTTATAAACCCATCCACATTCTTCATAACATTACCCACACAGTTACCAAGACTAAAAATTTGTACTTTAATTCCTGCAAATATTCCCATGTTTAACTTGAAAATTTTCATCAGCAAACATCCTCAGGCCAGTAAAATTGCAGACATAATGAAAGTCTTATAGTTGGACAGGGTTGCTAAGGGTCCTATGATTGCAACTCATCGTTTTCTACGTGCCCGCATGACGAGATCTTCGTGTAAAGATCTGTGTACTAGGGAGAGGGGGGAGGCAGCGGAGGAAATCAGGATAGGTTGTGATCGCTGGTAATGGGTCAGGTTCGTGGAGTGATCATAACTGTCAGTTGCATGGAGTGCACGACTGTCATAAGGGCGAGGGGGCGACATGCGATCACCATCTGGCGTCGGCGTCGGTCACGGAAGCGGCAAAAGTAGCTTATGTAGGCCCACTCATATACCCCTAGTGCTAGCATTTTGTCCTGCAAAAACGGTGGTTATAGAGTTTTGGGGTGGGGAAATAGGAAAGGCAGCGAAGTAATCTTTTAGAAGTAAGTGTAAGCGAACAAATAGGTTCATAATCGAAGTTGCTTCCCGCGGCCGCTGGGAGTAAGTTGTTCGGCATGTAAATTGAAGGTGTGCGCGGCGCTTCGCACTGTGGGCTATACTTATCTTACTCCAGAACGATATGTTGGACCTCAGGTAAATTAAAGTAGACGACCTCCTAACCACTATTTCAAATTTTCGGGAAATTCAAGAAACCTGCAATTTTATAATTGGGTTTTTTCCCAATAAGTTAAATGATAATACAGCTTAGGAAAACTACAGATATAAATCAACAGCACTTCTGAGTACAGAAAAATAAAAATGCATTTAGCTTTTATTGAAGTGTATTCCACTGCACGTCCTAATTCCCCACCCATAAAAACCTTTAACCCCGTTTTCGTAGGAAAACATGCAGGGAGTAGGGATTAATGAGTAGACCTACATACGCTACTTTTGCAACGGAAGCTAATGTTTCTGCTAATGTCTCTAAAGAAGGACCCACGACGGATTTCGAAATGTCAGGCGAATAAAAGTCTTGTCCCAGCAATCACATATTCTTCTTCTTCTCAATTACTTCCTCGGACTCGCATGTTCGATTTTTGGCAATATCATAGATCGCTCACACCCCAGTTTATCTCTCCCCAGTCTCGACGACCACAACAGGCTGCGCTCACCATGTGGGCGGCGTGGAAACGACGAATGCTAACCACAAGACATTTATGAACTCCGTCAACCTCTCACACTTTCATTATCTATGTTGCTGTACCAAAAAAACATGTGGTTGATGACTTGACGTGTCAAGTTTAACGTGGGCATACGCACAGAATTTAAATATTACAAAAGGATGAAAAAGGATAAAAACCTAGAGGAGTGGGCAGGTGCTATAAGCAGTAATGGAGGGGGGCATTGTCCTTCCGGGCTTTGAACCTCCTCATCCTATTTATTTTGTCCTAACGGGCTTGGCAGGTGGAGTAAGAAGAAAACGAAGGGTTATTGTTATCAGTCAAACCTGTGAAGTGGGAGATAGAGGGAGGCGGGTCGCGAGGAGCAGGCCTTAAAAAAGCAGATGGGTTCGATGACGATGATGCTGATGATGGCGATGGTCAGTAGCACAAGTTATTCAGCCGCCTGAAAGAGCAGGACGAAGGAGAGGCGAAAGGGGCTACCAACACCGATATGGATGACAATGATTCCGACAGCCTGTAAACAGGCCCACGTCTGGAGGTAGGTGAGCTCCGCAGACTCTGCAGGTTGAGTCATCATTCCCCTCCCTCACTCCCTCCACCCCCACCTGTTTCCATTAATGCAAGCACATTTTTCCGATTCAGCACAGGAACCTAACTACCACCCTTCAGTACAGTTAGTGTGCTGAGTTTTATAATATGTGCTGTTGGCTTGTACCGTCAAGGTTAAAACTGTTTGCAAGCATTTGTGCTAACTGTTGGGTTTGATGCAGTGGCTGGAAAGCGTTTCACTAGAACTGTTTGTTTCTTAAAATTTAAGGCTCGCGCCCTCTCTGGCAGTAATTTGACATCTCATCAGGAACCAACAATAACGGCTTTTAGCGTACCGTGATAGCTTCAAGTTTATGGTATGGAAAGTGCGCTGAGGGTCGATCTCACTCTCTCCTCCACCGCCTAGTTGATCGATCGTCTGAGGTGGGATGGGCGCAGTCGCTGACAGGGCTGGCGAGCCCGTCTGCGCGCGCAACAGCACGACCTGACCCCTTTTACACATACACCAGGATTTACACAATAAGGGACTTAAAGGTACCGTCGCCGTTTGACTCCGAGACCACTCAGTAACCATTAAAAACACAAAACACACATTGGGCTGATGGTGTTTCTGGTAAATGCGTCAGGTGGCTGCCTTCTCAGCCGCAATCAAAGATTTACTACGCATATCACAGTTGTACAATCGATTTTGACTATTTTTGCCGTATGCTTCAGCATGCTGAAGACAAGTGCAGTGACTTGCGTGGGCAGTAGTAGACTTTCGCAGCATCTACCGCACTCCCCCTTTCCTCACCCCTCTGGACCCGTTGTCAATAGAGAGTCAACAAGGCCTGAGGCGAGATCGGACGCAGGTGACTGGCGTGACCGAGGCTGCCCCTATGCGTGCTTCCAACCCCCATGCTCGGTATTTGTTATCTGCACGCATCCTAACTAACACTTGTCGGACCCTAATCTGGTCCCATGCTGGGTCAACGCATCTACCACACGGTCAGTTTAAAGGGTATATGGAAGAGAAGACAGAGAGCGAGGAAGTATGAAGCCACCACTGGGAACTCCATCCTCAGTGCATTTTTCAATTAAATAACTCGGAAGCGTTTTTACATTGTTCGGGCTTGGGGGGATAATGCGGTCCTTCTCTGGATTAACAGTCAGGTCGCAATGGGTTTCTTCCAATATGGTCTCTCTATATCGTTCTTACTAACAGGAGATCGTAGTAGTGTTTACTTCAGTCTATCGTGCGCTTTAAAATAAGAGCGTGTGTGGCTCGCGTAGATGGGCATTTAACTTTGTCAGCCACCACTCCTGAGCACCTCTCCCCGGCCGTTTTGACGTTGTCTAGTTATTGGATGTTGAAGGTAAAAAGAATGTAGAGGACACTGCACAAGTCTGCCTCTAATTCGCACGCAGGTTCCCGTTGATGCGTTCACCCCTTCCGCTCTCCAGTCCCCCCCCTGCCCTTCGGCGGACGTCAGCACTTGCAGTGGCTTTCGAAATGTCAGAGAGGTCAACTTGGACAGCCTCGGCCTGACTTTCGTCTTGCGTTCTGATCGTTATCCAATCGTACAGCCAGGTCATGACGCGTTGCGGTGAGCTGGCTGGCTGAGGTGCAGTGCACGTCTTGGCGTATATAACCACAGCCTAAACGTGTGAGGACACGACTGCGTACACACTTGCATCAGCACTGGAAAGACATTCGGGCTATCCCAGTCAGTCGAAAAGGTTACCAGACTCTAGTCACTTATTTCTGTTCGAATTTGTGGAATACCGGTGAGAGCTGAGCGCTTGGTAGGAACACAGCGGAATGGTCAGTTCAAGCAACTACAGTAGACTGGCTACCATATGAAATGTCAACCGAACTTCAGAAATGCACTTCAGATTATCTAAAAAAATGTTTGATTAGGATTTTTTAGTCTATTTGACTTCTCTGCCTCTGTATCCAGCAGTCACGCCTATTTCAAACCCAATAATAACAACTGTCAAGACAGGACGGTATTAGTAAGCGAAAATAGCAAGGATAAACAATCTACAAACCACAACAATGGACACACCAAGCCAAGGGCGAAGGGAGTCGGCCAACTCGCCTGACTCTATGCAAGAGAACAACACAGGTCAAACAACAACGCTACGCATGGCGAAACTAGTCTTGGGAAAGCGCTGTTGTTTTAGTGGAAGAGGGGATATGGCTCTGGCTTTACATGATTTCAGGAGGCAATTCATGTGGCATCAGGACTGGTCCGAAACACCAGCGCGAAAAGGAGAGGGGGAGGGTCCGTGAACAGAGACAAGGTGAATGTGTCCACGATGGGGGTTAGCTGGAAGATTGGTTCGTGAGTAGCCGCAAAAACTGGGTTAAGAAGGGGGAACGGACAGCTGGCTCTCCATCACAAATTCACGTCACGAGCTTTCATCACCGGGAATCGAAACGAATGGTTCTTGCATCAGCAGGGAGCTGACAACATTGTGGGGAAAGGTGATAGCAAGCCAGGGAGCCGAACCGGAGAGCTGGGTGCAGTATTCAGTCGTATGCAATCGAATGATAATCGTAAACACGGGAGGGTGGCCAGCATTCGAGGGAAGCAGGGGCACGGGCACATGGCTTAGCGAAAGGAGGACAGCTCTCCCAAGGAGGAAGCAATCATAGGTAGGTCGAACAGGATTTTTGCTGAAGAAAGGACGTGGAGAATTTAAAACTTGCTCAACCGGAAATAACACAGATTGTAAGACTAATTATCTTGCAGCCTTACCGCAAGATATATCAGTCACATCAGGATGCCGACTTCTAAGATCTGTAACAAGCGGCTACTTAAAAAGTGTACGCTTTCCCATTGATTTTTGACACCATTATAAATTTAGATGTACTTTATAGTGGACATGCATAACAGTATTATTTCTTGTAGACCTCTGGTAGAAAATTACGCCTTCTTTGAATTTTATACTTGAAGAAAGGATATCATTGGGTTTTTAGAAAATATCTGTAGGAAAGGAGGATAAATTTTTGTTTTACTTGACGTTTAGGTGGAAAAGTGATTATACCCACGGTCTTCGAAGAGTGAAGTCGATTGAATTGTGAACGAGGGTAGGACACCAGATCAGGGTGCGGAACCCGTAGAAGTTACGTCGACCGACGAGCCCCAGCGATAGTGTCCCATTTGTATCCCCACTCCTGTCCCCGCTGTACCGTATCCACCCGTCGCTAACAACTTTGGCCCCCTTCTCATTCCGTAACGTCTCCATAGATTGTCTTCTACCATCATACTTTCCTCTTTCTCAGAATTTTTCCCTTGGTCTGATTAGTGAGCAATCTGCAGCATGATCAGAAAGACAAAACCGAAATATTCCGACAATAAGGAAGTATCTGTACCCACAGTTTGTTCGGCGTCGAGTACGATACTTCGATTAGAACGCGCCAGCTCTTCAGACACTCGCACACCATATTTCTACTTATGAGATATTTTAGACAGCTAAAAATCATTCATAATACACCACATCCGTAAACGTATAACCTTGCCTGTAAAGCATACAACATGATCCTCATCCATTACAAAAGTGTATATGAACTATCTAACTTCTTCCCCAGAGCGCATAGAAAGTTGTGCTCTTGATTTGGTAAAATGAATGCAACCTATATTTTGGAAACTTTCAGTGCAAATGGAACAAACAATAGGAGCCAAAATTATTCAGAACTAAGAGAACTAATTTCTAAACCAAAATATAACTTTTTTAAGTATAAAATATGAAGAAAGCTTACTCTGCTACCAAACGAGCACAAGAAATACTATTTTTTGCATTTTTTCTACAAAGCATATTCGAATTTATAACAGCATAGAATATCAACGAAGAAATAAATACCACTTAATTAGTCATTTCATCAAGTCTATCCTCTATACAGGCGGTCAGAAAGACGCTCCTTCAAAATTCGGTGCCCTAACTTGACTGGGAAATCTAGAAATTAGGCTACAGGATAATCAAACTTACAATATTAATCAAGTCCTTCATTCGGAACGAAAGCATATTTTATTATTTCGATTGCATTCGATGAGATAGGAAATCTACTACAAACGCATAGTAAGAATTAAGATGGGGAATTTTGCGCAAAGTCGCCTGTATTACGGAGCGTTCCTATTCCGCGTTCCTGCCAAGAGGATGACCAAAAAGTATTCGTATCATGGTTATTATTCGGTTCGAATTCGGTGAGAGCTGAGCGTAAGGTGGGGACAGAGGGAGGTGGGCACATCAATTAAGTATATATTTTGAGATATTATAATTCCATCCACAGGAACATCTCCTGAACCCCTACATAAAAGTTTACTTTCATCCAGACGGTCCTTTCTTTGCATCTGCATAGATAATTCTCTTGTTGAAAACTACCACTTGAGCAGAATGTACGTTTCAAAAATTTCTTGACAGCCATCTGAGTGGCCCCAGTCTCCGAGCCGTGCAAATAAGGGGTGAGCAGGGCACGCAGAAATCCGGTTGGTTCAGGCAGTTGATTGGCTAAATATGAGGGTCAACACTGTTGTTCACTTCGTATGGACCTTTTTTGCGAAATCAAAAAGACTGCAGAATTCTTCGTAGCATCAAAACAGAGCGCGATTTATTTAATTATCATGTATGCGAAAAGAAGAGTCTACCTTAATTTTGTATCCTTAGTTATCTGAGTTGATTCTGCAAACAAGCGGTCAAACTTCCATGGCCACTGAAAGGTCATGGAAAGGCCTAGGTGCAGCAAATCTGTCGTTTTTTTAAAGAGCAATAGTCCGAGCAAAATTTTTTTTTTTCGCTTCTATTCATGTGTACACGAGGTACGGTCAAACTGGAATTTTTTTTTGATTTTCAACTATGTTTGTGCTTGGATCGCGTAGTGAGTATCATGCCTTACTTATGCATGGCACATGAGACTACGAATAAATAGAAAGGTTCAAAGCGCTACAATCAGCACTCAATAAAATACAAGGAGGCATACAGTTGAGGAGCGATGAGCTGACTCTGTCATAAAACGAAACATTTGGAGAGCGCCCGTACACACAGACCTTCTAGTCCACTCGTACGCGGTCAGTGTTTACTCGTAGCCCTCTACAGCGGGAAAAATTGTGTCCACCTAGCTATGCCTGTAGGCGCATTCTGTAGCTGTTGCGTATCAAACAAAATAGCTTGGAAAGAAAAAAATATGTCGACCGCCTACAAAGTAAACGGCAGATGTTCCGCAGAAATATTAATGCGCCACCTAATCACTTGACTAAAACGCATAAATCACACGGCAAATCAGGCGTATTTACGTTTCTTATTTTCTTCCGGAAAGTCCTTACGGAAAAAATTCCTCGCGTTATGGCTACCCAGGAGCTACCAGGCCCTTCACAAAGCTGAGATAAACAAAGCTATGTCAGGGAAGAAAATAACTTTATGGTACAGAAATCAAGGGTACTGCAAAAGCATTTAGGATTACGCAAGTACCCAGGTGTTCCATCTAGAAAGGAGACTGAAACAGTGGTTGGCAAGAATTTGTTAGAAACAGCCCCACAGTAACAACAACCCCGCGTTTGTGTAATATGGGAGCGGCGGTAAAAGGGATTATGCGGGTGGGGCATATCAAGGAGAAGAAAATATGGTAAAAAAAAACTAAACAATAAACTGATAAAATAAAAACTAACTAATAAGCTGAACTAAATTTAACAAAATAAACTAAGCTAAACCAAAACCAAACTAAAACTAATAAAAACTAGATAACTAATTAACTAATATTTCTATAAAATTAACTAAAAATATATAATTAGTTAGTTATGCATAGTAAAAACAGTGTTATTTATGTGGAGTCCTTATCCAGTGGTTATTAGGACTTTTAATCGTATATGATATACTTTAATCGGGGATGTGACCACTGGAACAAGAGTTTTATTGTCCTGACGTTTCGGATTCCGTCGGGAGTCCTTAATCATAGAAAATGTTACAATACTCTGAGTCATGCACAGATAGGGGTGAAAGATGTACAGATTGCATGTTACTTATAATAAATAGCGGTCATCCACATTTGTAATGTAATTATCCACTCCTGTAGGCACCGCTTGGGCCTTAATTGGTGCGGTGATGGCTTGAGACTTCGTGTTCGACTCATTAATTGCCGTGATTTTCTGGTCCACGTCGGATGCGGGTTTGGTAATTGCGCGAAAATTACGCTCGTTGTCGTCAGAGCTGTTGTCGGGTTCGGCATTTCCCATGTGGCTGATTCTCTTGCTCAGGCAATGTCTCAGTACACATGAGAGAAACGTCAAATCATTGCACTTGTTGATGGACTGGGGACCTGAGAACCATGACTCGAGCAGCTTGCAGCTCATGCGGTTTTCACCCCTTGCGAGGATTTCGGCCTCGTCAAACTTTAAAATATGGCCGGGTCCCGTTGAGTGAGCTGCAACCTGGGAGTTGGCGTCTTTCTTCCTCATCGTCACTGCAAGCTCAGTCATTCGCGTCCGGAGTAATCTTCCAGTTTCATCACTTGGGGGGGGGGTGGGCCCGACAACAGCTCTGACGACATTGAGCCTAATTTTCGCGCAATTACCAAACCCGCATCCGACGTGGACCAGAAAATCTCGGCAATTAATGAGTCGAACTCGAAGTCTCAAGCCTCACCGCACCAATTAAGACCCAAGCGGTGCCTACAGGAGTGGATAATTACACTAAAAACGCGGATGACCGCTATTTATTATAAGTAACATGCAATCTGTACATATTTCACCCCTATCTGTGCATGACTCAGAGTATTGTAACATTTTCTATGATTAAGGACTCCCGACGGAATCCGAAACGTCAGGACAATAAAACTCTTGTTCCAGTGGTGGCATCCTCTTCTTCTGAACTGCTTCCTAAAACTCGCATATTCTCCTCTATTAATCGGTAACGCCTGCTTTTATGGCTCATTATAGAGGAGACGGGAATAAGAACGCCCTGTCCAAGTAATACATGCGGCCCTGACAGTTTGACGGTTGATTTCAACTATGTCCATCGTATGCTCTACAATAGAGTGGTGCAGGGACGGTGACGCGCTAGATTATTGGAGAAATTGACTTCCGCGGGTATCTACCCCGCTCCTTCTTTCCTCGCCCACCTGGGCCCTGTGTTGAGACATAGACAAGAAGGCTGGAAACAGGTTAGGGCAAAGGAAACCTCAACCAAAAGCTTAATCTTAACCCTAACGCTGCTCTTATGCTAACCTCAAACCGATACCTAGCCCTAACTTACCTTAAAGCTGACGTAGATCATAGACGAGCGTACTTTACATGCAAGTATTCATTTGGCGATCGTAGGTCATCAGTGTGGAGGGAGGAGAAGTGATAGACCCTTGGAGGAACTCCGCAGTTCTCGGGAAGGACCGTTGATTTTCGCTTGCCGCACTGAACAAATTGAGTGCGGGAAGGGAATTAGTCCCCATGAGGAGAGCCAGCTCAGCCGGGAGAGCCACATGCAGGCGTTTTTATTAAGATATAGATGACTTGGGATAGTATTAAAGGCCGTGGAGTAGTCAAGAGATGCGTAAGCGTACGCATGGCAACCCTTACTTATATATCCTAGAGCAGAATTGACCACACGAACAACAGCGTCTAGGGTACCACGTCTGGCCTTATATTCAAATTGTAGGGGATTTAAAAATTGAGTTGAATGGTGCGATTATGTCTAAGGCGACTCGTTCGGCGCGTTTCAGTTATGCTGAAGAGTAGACAGTTGGACAAAATGATTTGGGACCTAAGTTACGTAGCGTTCCGGATTTTTGGGAGGATTATTGATTTTTTTATTTGTTGGACACTTTGGAGGGGTTTGGTCCACCTAGTGGCAGTTGTTCACTCCATGCACGTGACAGCGATTTTCACTCTACGTACTCGACCCATGACCAATACTCACAGCCTATCCTAGTTTCCCTCTTCCGTCAGCGCACTGATCTCTACATGTTAATCTCGCCATGCGGGCGATGTGAAAACGATGAGTTTTAATCATGAGACATTGATTTACCCTGTCAAACTCTAATAACTTTATTAACAATGCAATTGAACAGGCCCGACTATGAATTGCCAAAAACATATGTTCGCCAAGTAGATTTTTCGAGTTAAATGTGAGAGTATTTGCCGAATAATGCGTTTATATCTTTCGAGTTAGGGATCTACCCTTACTTAATTTTAAGTGTTCATCATATAGGAGACGCTATGGTTTCAAGTAACGGATTATTCCAAAATAATGTAGGTTCGAAGGCAAAATAAAAAACCATAAATTGCAGGGAAATAGAAATTGGCGGAGAATGGCGTGATACTTAGGCCACTCGGTCAGCAAGTTTCAGAAATGCAAAAGAGTACGTAATTGGACAAAATGATTTGGAAGCAAAGTTGGTTAGTGTTTTCGGATGAGAGTGATCCCTACTGCACGTCAATCGTCAGGTTTCTTGGACTCTATGAAGGACAAGTTGATAAGGTGGGCCAGGGCAGGAGCTATCTGAGAACAACCAGATTTGAGAGCGAGGTTCCCGTGTAAGAACAGACAATGAAATCCATTCAGTTGCCCTACTGTACCAGCGGCATATTAAGTTTCTCCATGGAATTTATGGTAGCCTAAGCTTTCTTTTGTTATAAAAGTTTAACGTTTGCTTTTTCAAACGATATTGCATATTAAAAGGTTCCTTGTCCATCTAAACTAAAGGTAATCGAGCAGTTGTTTAAATTTCGGAATATGCAGTCTGTCTTGCATGACAGATGATATTCTGCTGAATTCCTCGCATGTTTCTCATTCTCATGTTATAATCCTAACTCTTAATACCCACCCACCCACCCCTCCCCCCCACCACCACCTCTAATTTTAGCGTGAGACCACCTGTAATGCGGGGGTATCCATGCCCGTGTCCCACTGGGTATTCGATTAATAGAGGATATGTTGCTCCAAAATGCTCCCCTGATGCACCAACATCTCTTGGAATCTACTCAGTGGGATCTAAAACTTACAGCAGCATGTAAATTGGGTCGTTGTGTCATTTCACTTGCTGTTCAGCCATAATAATGACGTTGTTAGTTGTTGAAAAACGTTCATTGATCGCTAAGAGGACTCGCTCGTCCAACTCTGTCCTGGAGCTCATTCTCGAGCTCCGCTAGTAGCCGCACAGCGGCTAGTAGATTAGGCAGACAACAGTCTCTGCAAAGACACTAGAGATTAGAATAGCCATTTCAGGTTCATTAGCCACCATCAGCCGGTCATACCAAATCCCAAGTGATGCACCACACGAGACTCGAACCCGCGACCTTTCGATCAGAAATCTAGCGCTCTAATCTTTCAGCCACGGGCTTGTTGTATTGTCGTTTTAGATCGATGACATTGACAATTTTTAACTAACGTTTGCCGATCGCCAACAGAAATCCCTCGTCCCACTCTGCCTTGGGGCCCCTCCTCGACCTCGCCAGCAGCCGCACGTCGACTAGTAGCTTAAACAGCTGGCATTGCCTATCACTGCACGTCTCTTTCAAACATATTGCAGAGCCTATTACCTATGGCTATGCATTAACGTGAATGCTGATCAAGGTGCGTCTAACACACCAATCAGTTTTTCTTATTGTAATTTTCACTGTTTAATAGGAATTGCATGAGCACAAATAAAATGTGAGTATTTACCCTACCGTTACTAGACTTCTCAGATTGTGAACTAAATCCCTGCTTCCAGATTTGCTGATACTTTAATAATATGGCTGAAAGCGGATCAGGTAGGAAGGACCTAGTCGCTTAGACACAGTGCGTCAGCCAGTTTCAGTTTAAGCTTCGGAGCGACAACTGCGGGGAATAGTATAACCGCAGCTTTTATTTCTCACAAGGTCATGACTTCCCAAAGCATATTTAGCATAAGGTATTGTGATAGTGTTTGCGCTACGTACTATATTACTCTACTATATTAATATTACTATTAATACCATCCTATATTACTGTACTGCATGTTGCCTTGCGTATATGTTAAAGTAAAAGGATATTACAGTAGTCGTCGGCTATTGAGCCCACGGCTAATAAGCCTAGCCATGTATTAAGCCCACATCAGCTTTGGACGGAATTTTACATAGCAAAATCCAACGGCTACTAAGCCCAGTTGCCGGCTAATGAGCCCAATCGCCGGCTACAAAGCCTAATTTTCCGGATGTGATTTGTTTTCATTTTTCAAGTTAAATTTGGCGACACCCTTTTCGGACAGCAGCAGACATGAGGGGTGAAAGGGACAAATCCCTCACACGAGAAAGCCGCAGGTGCAAGAGGCTAACGCACCCGAACCGCAGCGCTGAGGACACACACAAACACACACAAACAAAAAGGGAACAACGCGTTCAGGCTCACGCTAGACGATGCCGACATGCGTGACCCCAAAGCATACCTAGGTCGTCTGGCTAGCCTCCCTAGGTCTCGAAAACACAGACAAACACCATACTTTACTTGTACATAACCAAGCTCTACACATAATACAGTACGTATGTAATGTATAGTGCCTATCCTGCGTTTGCTAATCAAGAACTAGGACTCTCCGGTTAATGCGCACGCCGCTTATTAAGCCCTATTTGGTCTGAGCCTGAGGTGGGCTTAATAGCCGGCGACTACTGTATTGGGGAAGAAGCGAATTTCCTCTTGTGGAAAGCAAAAATGCAAGCCTGTCAACTTGTCAAGCCTGCCTAAAAATACTTATCCGTCCAGTGGTTTTACCAATAAGCGCCTGCATCAGAGATGGGTCACTGTTTGTCACCGCTTTGTTCGAATTGCCTCCCATCCAGTACACTTTGTTTTCCGATTTTTTCGCTGACATCCAACTCAGTACAATAATTGAAACATGACTCATCCGAATGTATGGTCTCGAGGCATTCTCAGCCTTACTGAATGGCAGACATCATCAATGCGCGAATTATGTCCCGAGTAAGGGTGTGTCCAATATTTGGGGTACTAACAACCACTAAGGATAAATGGTATTGTCTACTGCGAAACGATACGCATGTGTGTGTGTGCATATCGAGTCAGGCTTCCCAGCCTGCCCCCTTTTTCACAGGGTATGTTGTAGACCTCTTCCATCTTATTCAACTAGCCAACTCTACCCCCGGGATGTGTGCACTCTGCGTGTATAATGCGGCCGTCGTTTTTGACGCCACTTACGGCCTACATAGTCTTAGTACATTGGAGAGATATGGAAAGCACATCCTGGGAACGACCTCCTTATGATGGGCCTGTAGAACATTCCGGACCATGGCATGCCACCCGTGGATTGGCCGTATTTTGTGCACGAGAATCCCCTCGGTCGAAAAAGATGTCGAGTTGTCGGTGGACAGTTAATTGGGCCGCGCGCGTCAGCATGGGCAGCAGCACGCGTGCTCAATTAGGTACTAGACGCTGATTGGTTGTCTGACTTAACGCGGATGATCTGCGGCTGGCTTAGCCTGCTGTGTTCTGCGTGGCAGATGCGCTGGGTCAACATGGGGGGGGACGGTGGGCAGATCAGGTCATGCCGCAAATTCTTCAGTTTGCGCTCCCTTAACAAATGCCGAAAATGAGGGTGGGGGCAGTGTTTGTACGCATAAATGAAACTGCCAATTAAAAGTTTCCTAATAGAAAATGTGAAGGCATTTCGATCACAGAAATCATAGTTTTACTTGTCTGGACATTCGGGCTCTTTCTAGAGTCCATCGTCAGAGCGTAAACGGAAGACAAGCAACAGTTATAGGCGGCAGGGGCCAAACAACTGTTATGGAAGGAAGAGGTGGGAGCAGTCAACCACCAGTTCCATCAGTCCGGAGATGCCTACGCATGTCGATGTATGCCGACGCATGATCGATAAATCGATTGACTGAGTTTTCATCAGACTCGTCCAGACTTCAATCAATTCGTGGCCTGCTTTGTTGCCGGCGTGCGCGATTACCCTCACAGCTGCTAAATTAAGCTCGTGACCGGCCTCGTCGGTATGGGCAGCCACTTGCGACAATGCGTCACCCCATCGTACTGTCAGCTTATGTTTGTGTATGCGCGAACCAAGTTGGGGACAGTTTAGATATGGTATGCGATACACTACGCCTGGCTACTCATTGGGATTAAAACAGTTCTGATTCGCATGACCCGGCTGCGCATGGTAGCCTTGGGACAGTGTGCAATTCCGATGCCTAGTCCCGCAGCAATGCGCTCAGTCAGTTCCGACACATCCTTCATGTATGATAGCGCAAGCCATATCGTACGGTTTGGTCCTGGTTGGGTCCTCGGAGGTCGAGCACGTAGGCATCGGCTTATAAAGGCCTTCGGATAGCCATTCCGCATAAACTGCTCGCGGATTTATCGGGCCTGATCTGCTTTTTCTTCTCGGTTACTGTGATGAGTCTGGGTTCATTTGAACAGTGTTTTCTCCCAGCTTCGTGAAAATTGAGAAGCTGTGTTGTGTTCGTCGCCTTCCTGTAGTCCGTTGTTTTGATTTCGCCGTTGGAAGTTCGCATGACGAGTACATCGAGGACGGGTAGCTGCTGATCCCTTTCTTCTTCCCTCGTGAATTTTATGTCTGGAAAGATCGAGTTTAGAAGATCATGGAAATTCTGCAGCATGTTCCTTCTGTCTGCGATTCAACTGCCTCGCAGCGCAGACTACGGCTTTCCAACAGATCCTGACGAAATAATGTCTGCAGAATCGATTAGATTTTCAAGATAGAGTATTTTAACAAACAGAAGATTTTAAAACTATCTCTTTTGAGACGCCTTGTAGGGGCATTTTTGGCTAAAGGAACACCCGTACACGAAAATCCACGGTTTTCTTCCAACAGGTCGCTTTGCAGAATTTGTGTTCACCTGAAGCAAGGGATTACTGGTAACGGTGCTGTTTATTTGGATACATTGTGTCCACTTAAGGCGAATCAACCAGATAAACAGCTCCTTACCATCTGGACTTAGCCATCTGTTAAAAAATACGCAGACTTTACCTGTGGTTAAATATTTACTGAAAATCAAACGCTTTGGATACGCCCCGGCCACTTTTTATACGTCCCAGTCAGTCATTAGGAAAATTGTTATTAGGGCGTTGACGTCAACATAATTTTCTACCGGTGTACCAGTGTTTACCACTGGTTATAATACTAGGTTATCGCTCGGGCAAAAGTTTGTCAAATGACTGAGTGGTCAGATAGTGTTTTTCCGTGGAAATCATTCAAAATAACAGAGTCCACAAATTGCAGTTCGCTTATTATTTACTAATCCACTATCCACTGTAGGAAAAAACTTTATCGTTCCCTCTCGAGGCCGTCTTAGCAAGAATTGATTGCAAGTTGTCGTAGTAAATATTTTGTTCAGACTAGAACGAAGCGCACTCTCTGAGAATATATAGGAGACCAGTGTTTTTAACAATTTGGGCGAAATGTTGGAGGAGTATATACACGCCAATCATTCTGTGAATGGCGAGTAAATGGCAGGAGTTTCCTTGGCAGTGGTGGAACAAAACTCCACATTTCAGGTTTGTCGACAGTGATTCGAGCTCGATTTGAGGTCGACTCGAGCTCGATCTGAGCTCGATTTGAGCACGATTAGGGTTAGGTTAAGGGTTAGAGGTTAGGATTAGGGTTATGGTTAGGGTCAGAGGTTAAGTTTAGGTTAAGGGTTACGGTAAGGGTTAGGGGTTAGGGTTGGGGTCAGGGTTAGGGTTAGGGTGAGTGTTAGGGGTTAGGGTTTGGGCTAGGTTTAGGGTAAGGGTTAGGATAAGGGTTGGGGTTAGGTTAAGGGTTAGTGTTAGTGTAGGTTCAGTGTGGGATAGTGATATCTTATGTAAAAAGCCCAAAGTTTCTGCTTAATATTACAAAAAGTCTTCAAAAAATCAATTATTACTGAGTTTTGGGCAAAGGAAAATTTTCGGAATAAAACTCCACATTTCCAAGTTTTTCGACAGGGATTCGTGCTCAATTCGAGCTCAATTCGAGCTCAATTTGTTTTTTTGCGCCTTTTTTCGATTTACGCGCCCAACGCCGTTGGCCCATAGCCACCGCATTAAATTATTTCAACAAAATTTTACGACTTTTTTTCTTATTTTCACAAAATCCAATTTTGGTAGATCAGTTTTACCAACACAAAAAGCCTTCTCACGGTTACCGTATGAAAACAACCTACGGCTTGTTGTATCCAAGACCGCTACCAAGGAAACTCCTGCCAAGTAAACTTTCGAATGATAAATCCACTAAAATTTATGTTGCATATGGATACCAATAAAAGTGATGATGTAAATCAAGTACTTACGTCATTGTACAGATACGATTTAGAGGGAATCGACACTGTAATAAAATTGTACGGCCTATCTACACAAGTGAGGTGAATGCTTTCTTTCCAGGCGCGTGTATGAGTAAGGAAGAATTCAAATCGATCACCGGAATTATATTTTCATGTGCCTGAGCTTTTGGACTCTTGCTGGAGTATGTTAGGAGTCTAGCCTGACCAAAGGGTAGCAGCCTTGCGGGCTATTCTGAGGCGTCGTGCCTGCCACCGACTGCGACAAAAATTCTTTTGTCAAGAGCGGACTGCCTCCAAGGTCATACGCCTTCGCAGGGCTATGCCCGAGAGAGGACCTTAAACCAGTTACACATGCGCGCGAGCTTACGCACGTGCCATCTGGGCTCACTTCCTTAAAGGGCCAACTGGTTGCGTGAACTTGCCCCAATGCGCCCAATGAGGCCACAAGCGAACACGCTTGAAAAGCACCTATAAGTCACTGTCACCTCTCAGACAGTGAGTTGCACACGGACTCTGAGGACACCGTAAATCCGCTCCCGATTGCCGAGCTCATCCCGAAGCGGGGACATTCAGCGTGCTGGAGATCAGTCAGTGGCAACTACCACCCGAGAAAGCAACTCCGGGTTTTGTACACAATAAACCCTCCTCTGGGTGGACTTCAAATTTACGCCCTCTTATTGTATTCTTCTTCGGGGATTCCAACGGGCGTAATTAGACGGTGACATCACCAAAGTCACCATTATAACAGGGTCCGTCGTCAGAGATAAAGGTGGCGACAGAAAAAAGCAACAGTTATAGGACGACAGAGGCCATTCATCTACACGCGACGTCAGTCTGGAGGTGACTGCAGAGGGTTCTGTATGCCGTCGTCAGATCGATAAATCGATTGACTGAATTCTCATTGGGGGGCAAGGCTTCGATTATTCATCGACTTGCTTTGCTTCCGACGTGGGCGATTATCTTAGCGGCTGCGAATTTAAACTCGTGACCCGCTTCGTCGGTGTGAGCAACCACTTGTGATAATGCATTACCCCATCTTACATCCAGCGTATGTTCGTTTACGCACGATCCAAGCATACGCCTAGTCTACCCGGTGTAATTGCGAGGAAAGTTTAGGCACGGTGTGCTTTATACTACACCTGACTGCTCACTAGGCCTTAATCGGTCTTCAATTATCATGAAGCTACTGAGCTTGGTAGCCTTGAGCCGGTGCGTGTAAGTCATTTCATAGTTTCATGTTTGGCATGTGCTTTTCATGCCTGAATTTGTATGTTACTTTAAGTCAACTAATAAAACCACACTTACCATATTCGACTTCTGACGAAGTGACTTTTGTGAGTGCTGTGTTATTATAGTAAAGTTGCCCCGCTTTACGGCGCGGATCGCAACCATCTCTTTCGGTTCCGCCTTTTGCCAAACCTTCTACAATCGCATTGTTGCTGGACCTCTACAAGTCTATCTATCAAATCTATCAACAAGAACCTCGTCTACAGGTCTGTCTACGACTGCTGTTGGAGGGGGACTTGCGTGAGTCTCTACCATCTTTTTCTTCACTGGTGTTTTTCCATTCTTCTGTCATTTTGTTCAGCTCTGTAGTCTACAGTAGTTTAATCACAACTTCCTCAGTTTTGCGTTCTACAGAAGTCGCCGGTTAGTAAGCCCATGGTTAATAGGCCCAGCCGCGTATCAAGCCCAAATCAGCTTGGGACGGAATTTACATAGCAAAATCCGCCGGCTTATAAGCCCAGTCGCCGGCTACAAAGCCCAGTTTGCCAACAGGATAGAGTGAGATTCTCATCTCTCTGCGTGCGCAACGCGGTCTACAGGCATCAGATTTCACAAAATTCGACGATTTCTGGTGCCTGGAGAAGGACACCAAAGAGCAGTTAAGAGTGAAATTTCCTCCAAAACAACTGACAATCGACAGTTTTTTTAAACGTGTCGCAAATATTTTTTTGCTTTTATTATTACGTAAAGTACAGAAAAACAGCACTATTTTCTTGTACATAACCAAGCTCTACACAGAATACAATACGTATGTAATGTAAAGTGCCTATCCTGCGTTTGTTAATCAAGAACTAGGACTCTCCGGTTATTGCGCCCGCTGCTTATTAAGCCCAATTTGGTCTGGGCCCGAGATGGGCTTAATATCCGGTGACTATTGTATTGTTTTTGCTTTTTGTTCGTTTTGTAGGCTTTAGTCGTAGTTAACATTACATGCGCAATTCCGATGTTTAGTCCCGCAGCGATGTGCTCAGTCACCTCTGACAGGTCCTTGATGTATGGCAGCTCATGGCATATTGTACGAGCTAGTTTTGGTTGGGTCTCCGGAACAGGAACACGTATACATCGGCCTATGAGGGCCTTTGGATAACCATTCCACGTAAACTGGTCGCGAAGATATCGGGCCTCACGTGCTTTTTTGTCCGGATTGCTGCAGTGAGTCTACATTATTTTGCACAGTGTTCTCACATTGCTTCGTTTTATCTCGGATGATGGACTTCAGACGAATAAACCCATAATTCCGGTAATCGCCCCTAGTAGCAATTTACGTCTATAGACAGCATATAGACAGTGATTCAAGTGGCAGTACTTTTCCAACGGGTAGGTCTCCGTCACATCCCACTTAAACCAGTAAGTTACCAAAAAACCGTAACTTTCTTCCTAGGCGTCGGTCACCAACATTTCAGAAGTTGGCAAATTGTGACAGATAAGAAGCTGGACGACTTGAGGCGAGATCAGCTGAAGATAAAGAAGTTAGTCGTCAGCTATCTCAAAAGCTATACGAAGTTCATTGCGGACTTCCAACAGAAAACCTTGCAGCATTTCGAGAATTTGGAAAGCTGTCGACAGGGAGCATCGACCAGCCAGGCGGATGCGAAAACAGCTGAAAAATTTACACTCTCAAGGGTGGAAACCCTAGAGGACTACGACCGCCTGGATGCACGATGCGACAACGAGGCTTTCCGCCGCCAGCTAGTAGGTTAAAATTCATTACTAACATAGGTGTATCAGATTGCCTACCTTAGAGACCTCAGAGGGTCCAACAAAAACGTCTTTGCAGACAGAATATTTAGAACTCTGTTCTGCGACAAGATAACCGCCGAGGTCCTCTGTAGTGGTGGCTGGGATGATAACCCAAAGCGGTGCTTTACCAAGTCGAAGATTTACGCTGTTGTTGCAGGTAATGTTTCATACAAAACGCTTTCATCTCCTTCTGTCGCAGACATTGCAAGGAACTGGTGCCGACTGCACAGTCAGGACCTGGCGCTTGTGCCGAAGGCGTTCCAGCGAGCTTTCAAAAAGGCCTACGATCGCTTTCGCCGTAGGGACTACTTAATTCCCAAGCGATTCAGGGACAACGGTGAGTTCATTCACACATTTCCTTAACTCATGCTATATATAGTCCCCGTCAATGTTTCCATATTCTTAATGTGTCTATGTATGTTTGATCTTTTGGACTTCAATCGCACGGACGATGCAGACCGCGGCCCCAGCTCCAGTACCCCTAACCCCTTCCAACTGAAACCAAATTCAAGTCAGAAATTGTAAATAGTGTCCCCGTTCTTTTTTACGTTTTTTATGTATTTTCTGCCGTTTTTCTACAATTTTTGTTCCGGCCCCTCCTCCACTACCAATTTTTTATGCTAACTACATAATATAAATTATTCCAGTCCCCATTTGTACATAGCCCTCAGATTACTTTTTACGTTTTTGAATACTTCTACTGTTTTTTTTCGATATTATTTTACATAATACAATATTCTATCATTTACACGTCTCCAAAAAAGTGCTCTTCTACTGCGTTTCGAATTAGGGGGTTTTTGCGAGGAATAGGGTAACCCCTGCTCGGATGAAACTTATGGCTCTACATTGCAGAGCAATTGTAAGGTTTGGAATCGGACACTACATTGGATGCAATTCGAGCTGGAATTGAACCCCACATTTGTAGATTTGTCGAGCTGGAATCGGATTCGTGTCGAATCCGATTTGCTAATAAGGTATGGAAGGTCTATCTAGTTGATATCTATTTATAGAGATGCATAGCGATCGACGATAAAGGCAGCTTTCGCTTGACAGTCGATCCCTTTCGTGACAAACCGACCCATTTATTACGTTGAACCCCCCCTTTCATTTATAATGAGCATAAGTCGGAAGACGTTTAGCATTATTATTAGAAAACTTCATTCAAATATTATTAAACTAAATATCTACGTATCTGTACAAGGCGTGGTCCCTCTGCAGTCTGCGTACGTTATTGTCGACGTTGTTGTTCGACATCCGTTGAAGGCCCAGCTGTTGTTTCTAGAAGTCATAAGAGCGTTAAGTAGGTATAAGTGGACTTACCCGTTGCGTACTCGAGTATGCATATACGCAACCCTGAAACAGGGACTTCGAATTAATCCATACGAAGTACGCATATTTTTACGTAGTTCTACAACATTCTTAGATACCCTAATAACAAGTGGAATCCTACTGGAGTTCTACGGGAATCCTACAAGTCTACGCAGTAGGACTCTACGGGAGCTCCACCTGAAACAACATGTAGGATCCTACGGGAGCTCTACATTGGGTCTACATGTAGACCCAAAATTTTCCGCCGGACAGGGGTTACCTCCTTTATCGCGAAAAGCCCCGTTTTTTAGAAACGCTGTTGTAGACATGTTATTGAAGACATTTAATAGTTGGAAACTTTATTATGTAAGAAAAGGGTAAAAAGGATTCTGCATATCTATTTCTCTCTTTTTTATATATGGTTAAAAACCCTGCGGGAGTAATATTATGTAATATTAATTTAGTATGCTAAAAGTGTGATTGAACCTGTGGCAAAATCAGCATAGATTCAAACCCATGGTGTTTGGTTTGTGCTGGAATCGGCATAAGCACTTCTCAAGCGCAACTTGTCGCCAAAAATGGGCAGTTCGACAATACATTGGGGTATTTTGCCGATTGTTGTTAGTTTTCCCCTTTCACGTTCATAACGGACCGGTTATTCCTGCATACTGTAAATTTATTCAATAGCGTAATAGAAAGTACTTCGAGCTTGTAAATACTTCTTACTAGAGATGCTCAGTTTCTGAATGACTGGTCAGCTGTGAGCGGCACATCTTGTGGGGAACGCGGCAAAAACGTGCCTCCAGAGAGAATCGAACTCTCGACCCCTGGTTTACGAGACCAGTGCTCTAACCACTGAGCTATGGAGGCTTGGCTTGCAGGCTTATTTTTTTGTAAATAAACCTGATGCGCAAAGTTTGCGGCCTATGCGCGTGGCCTACGCGTGTGGCCTATGCGCGTAGCCTGTGCACTAGGCTTATGCGCGTGGCCTATGTGCGCGTTTCATTTTACGTCTGTTAACCAGCCCCTTTGCAAGATCTTCACAGGCCAAATTTTTAGCTGTCAAATAAGGAGAATAAACTTCAGCCGCAGAAGGGCGACAGACTTCTTTAAACTTTCAGTACTAAACGCTAAACTCATCAACTGGTAACAGCAACTCTTTGTCAGGCGTCCGCACAGCTGTGTTATATATTTTTATTTTTGAGTAGTGCAGAAATTTTTGACTAAATCGTTAAGCCGTTCTTTGTTACAATTTTCTAGTGATGCAAGCGAAAATACAAGTTCTAGGAAATAGCTGATAAGATGGAAGTTCGGTGGGAAGATAAGGAAAAGAAGCTAAGCACAAGCACAGGATATCGTTCGCACTTATGCCCTGTAAAGCTGACACTTTTTACTTTTCCTCGAGAAAATTATCTTTTATTCTCTACCTAGCTGTGTAAACTAAAGGACATATTTGGGAACATAATAGTCCTCACCGGAACGTTCTCAGATTTATATCCTGGAACTCTCACTTTTGCCAACTTGGACAGGCGAGGTCGGGGTGTTGCGGTCATTGTAACCGAGGGGGGAGGTAAGATGTGAGCGATGTTTATGAGTCGAGTACGGTGAGTGAACATCACTCTCGGGTACGCGGAGTGAACCATTGCCATCAGGGGGGGAGGTTGGGGTGGCCAGTGATCACTACCTGCAGTGGTTTTCGCCCATGAAGGACAGAGTACTTGTACTAGGACCTTGTAACACCCCAGTGCTGAAAGGTCTCTTTGGGATCGACTCGGTGATTAGTCTCGATTTAATGTGTGTCGATAAAAATATAAATCGATCTGGTTTCCTATCTAACTAGTCGGGCTGGTATGTATTTAAGTGCCCTTTTTCCCCAGCGCTTCGTTGTACGCCCAGATTAGCTCG
This sequence comes from Ligula intestinalis, assembly GCA_036362985.1. NCBI lineage: Eukaryota > Metazoa > Platyhelminthes > Cestoda > Diphyllobothriidea > Diphyllobothriidae > Ligula > Ligula intestinalis. The sequence goes on along the minus strand of JAYGXS010000009.1, from coordinate 26,849,223 downwards.
TTCTACAGGGGCAAATAAATGAGTAAATGTGGGCTTTACTTCTCAAGCCTGTGTAAGTGCATAGGTTCGATGATTGCTTACCAAAAACACGTGTCTACTGAATTCAAGTTTAAAATGGAAATATTCACAAAACCTAAATAGGAAATCTACTTTGATGTTATGGATAAAAGCTGACTTCATTAATTCTGTTCAGTCTATTGATATGGCTTAAGCTGTGGATTAAGCAATGCTCAAATAATCCGAAGTGCACTAACCCTCAAAGTAGCCTAAAGAATCTGGTTTGTTTACCATCACGAACGACAGCCTCTTCCACAAGTTTTCTTTTCCGATGGATTTTTTAAACACAGCCCTATAATATGACTGT
>JAYGXS010000009.1:26819733-26848459 GCA_036362985.1 Ligula intestinalis | reverse complement strand
GCCCAGAATTTGTGAGGCCGTGGAAGCGGGCCAAGGCCGTTTCTTGCATCGGTCAAACAGTGTTGTTGCACCTGAGTTCTCTACTGCCAAGAGGGTCGAATTAGTTTTGTGTGTCAGCTTTTTGAGAGGAATGTTTTCACATGGAACTTAAAACTAGCGATCCTTCAGCAAGTTTTGGGCTTTCTGAAGTTAGTCGATTCTGTTCAATGCGACGGTGGAATGCCCCTTGTCGGCTGGTACGATGACGATGGCCTGGTCGGCCTTGAATGCTTTTAGGGCAACGCGTTCGACCTTGGTCAGCAGTTTTCGCTACTGATGAACCATGAGGAAGAACGATACCTTGTGTCGGGTAAGGTTCATGGGTGAAGACCGCACAAAACTGCTTGAGCAGAGAGTGACTGAACAAGCCCACGGAAAGCAAGCGATTCTCGAGGAGCACTGGAGAACAAATTTCACAAACTCCATAATCTAACGTCCTCAAGAAACGACACACTGGTACACAACCTGCCGTCGAAAGAACTGACGAATGACCAAACAGAGATTCTATAACAGGAAGCCTTATTTAACACGGCTGATGCTAAACCTGCTAACATGATTGCAGCTCTAGAATCGGCTCTTTCCTGTGTACCTCCTACCTGCCATGCATATATTTTGCTTCGCCTTTTATTTCGTTCCGGGTACTCTGTGATTTATAAATGGTTGTAATCTATTTCTTGTTAATTTATCCTATCGGCATTCATCTAGTGTGTTTAAACTGTTTTGCGAAGAAGTACCTAGCCAATTCCAAATCTTCTGTATTTTACTTGACATAAAATCGAATTTACTATACACAGGTCACACGAGTTCGTTCCTCGCCACCCATCAAATACACGGAATCAGCAGCTCTCATGCAAGTGCGAAGCGTATTTTTTACTCTTTCTCCGTGGGACCTCTATGGCACTCTCACACATGTGAGATCAAATCAGCCAGCTCCCTCCTGTGAAAATCTGGTGTGTTGTGCGTACGTGTGTGTGTGGGGAGGGTGACAGTTGCAGGCGTAACCATTAGCTCTATCAGCCATCGAACAACTGACCAGGTCAGACAGTTAACTGGTGTCTAGCATATCCTGTCAATTTTATTACTTTTAGAATGGTAGCCTGATCAAAGGCTAGCAACCTTGTCGGCTCTCCTAGGGCGTTGAGCCTACCGCTGACCGCCACAATGATTCCTTTGTTCAATAGCGTTCGCTGGGCTGGCCCCAAGCAATGACCTTAGACCGGATGCGCACGAGCGCACCCCAATGCAGTGTAAGGAATATTCCTAACAAGCGGCCCGGATGAACTCTCAGGTCATGCTATCGGTCCGCCCTCACATAGAGGCGCGCACAGCCGGGCGCGGGCAGCCAATGCAGCCAATCACACCACAAGAGAACGCGTGACTTACAATCCCTCATAAGCCAACAGGCCTTAGCAGACAGGGCGAGTTGCAACAGCGGACGCGAGGCAACCGCTAGTCCGCTCCCAATGCCGGAGCTTGCCCCCGAGGCGGGACAAAGAGCGCGCTGGAGATCAACCAGCGGCAACAGCCACCAGAGCCAGCTCTTCCAGGTTTTGTACACAATAAACCTTCACGGTGTATTACAAAATTTACGACCTTCCATGTATGTTCTTCCTTGGGGATTTCAACAGGGCGTAATTCAACGGTGGCACACGTCAGATGCCACTGTTACAACAATTAGCGACGCTGAACCTGTCGTTATAACAATTACGAGCGTTCTATGCTGAGATGGTGAAAAGTGCAGAAACGGCGTCACGATATCTTATTCCCCGACATGGTCATTGAAGAACTTTGAGTTTGCAGGTGCCCACACCCAGGAACTCGGCAGGACTTGGTTAGACAGCATGATCTCAATGTTGAATAAAGATAAGTTAATGGAGTATTTTTTGTTAATTTAATTTAATTTAATTCGAATTTAATTTTCGCAATAGTGACGAAATATGTTAAGCCTGATTTTTGATCAGTTGTTACTTGCGTAGGAACCACGCTATAGTAGCAGCAAAATATACTATTCGCTGACGCACTTGAGGTCGCTTTGCTGATTTTCACGTCTGCAGTGAACTCTTTTTGTCTGTCCAGTGAATACTAAGCCGTGAAAACTGATCGACTCCGCATTAACTGTATTCGCATTCCAACCAACTCTACCGTCTAAACATGCCTTATAATTGAGAAGAAGCAGATTCAGTCGCTAGGACAACGCTTTTATTCCCTAATGTTTTCGACCCATTTCTGCTAATGCCTTATAATTTCAAAACCCATAAGTATCCGAATTATTGGAGACATTTGAAATCAAAGGAAAGGAGATGTAGAAGCAAGAATTTTCTTCACTTGACGTTTTGAATGTGCTAGCAACCGTTTATCTGATGATATATTCGAGTGAGAACACAGAACGTCGCACTAATATGTGTCTTTCCAACGTTCACAACTCCTCCTATTAACTGCTTCCTGGGACTCACTGGTATCAACTCACTCCTATCAACTGCTTCCTGGAACTCACCTTTTTATTCATTTCGAAAACTTTAAACCACTTCAAATAAAAACAAATGCATCTACTGGGGACGAAAGCTCACAGCTCCTACGAAACAGTGTCCGATACTCTATCTCTAGACGGATCACTTCTTTAAAATGGCACAAAAAGCGGACTATCGGGTTACTGAACCAATCAGAATCGTGTCCGGTGGTTGGAATTAGTTGGCTGCAAATAATTCCTAAGCCAAAAACGGCTGTTCAAGTCCACTTTGTACTTCCCACAGTACGTACCCGTTCATTTTTAATCCACTTTTCTCCCACAAAAACCACAGGATTACCTTTAGGTTGCACAGCATTAGATTTCACGCATGATGCTCTAGTCTACAGTTCGCACAGCCCACTCTCCAGGGACCCTCTGAAAAATTAATTTAAAAAGCCCCTCTAAGCAGACTTCACAGGAATTAACTGACTTTTATCAGGCAGAAACCGCTCCTCTGCTCTTTCGCGGGGGTGGGCTGGTGTAAGGCTGATCAGGCCTGCGCGAACGTGTGACAGCGACCAGCCGTGGGCGGGTGATCCAGCGGTTGGAGGTCTGTGGATTTGTGGATCGGTCGGCTTATCTCCGAAAAACCGCTGGAAACACACACGCACAGCACGAGTACAGCAGGCAGTGCGGTAACACTTCTTTTTTGCCCATTCCGATGCAGTTTCCGGTGATTAAGTTGCGAATCCATTAACAATTTCCACAACAATTTGCGAAAATGGAAATGCCAACAGCGCGGGCGGATCAAAAGAGTCCACAGAAAGGTCAGAACAACGAAACGCAATCCTATGCGAAACCTAGACGTATGGGCGGTCTAGGATTTCTATAAAGTACAAGTAATAGATCCAGGCTGAAGTACGTCAGAAAATACATAGGCTAGTCAGCTTTCAATTTAAATTAATGCGTTCGAAGTGATCATTTTTGTTTTAATCAGGTAAACAGGACTGCGTGTAACTGTGCTATAACTTGCCGGAAAGGTAGGCACCCTTATTGATGTTGTCGAAACCTAACCGATTGGGGCTGTTCTAACTGACCAATCCTCTTTAGGGCTGACTCATGCATGACCACGCTGAAAATACTGTGGTCACTTCCTACGGTTTCACATTTCGGACGCCGGTCTTGCAGTTCCGGACTTGCGCTCGTCCGACCAAAAACTCTTACTACCTGTCCCCCAATAGTTCTGTAAGAATAAACTATGCCTCCCAATTGGCCTGTCATTTCTTCTCTTTTCATACGGAACCGAGCCTGAAAGTCGTAGCAGCTAGGATTTCTCTGCTACCTTAAGCTGCTGCGATAAGACCAATGTCGCCCTTATGGCACTCGGACGCATGTGAGGTCCGGGTAGCTGGTATGAATGTCTGGCATATGCAGTGGGATCACCTCACACGTGGCACAAGCAGGCGGACCGTTTAACTTAGTTAGTCGCTGTTCTCGCGCCCACAAACGGTCACCTTGACATTGTATTGCTAATCTGCCAAGCTGAATGAAAGAAGCGTGCTTGTGCGTGAGAGTGTGTGTATGTGTGTGCAGTAGATGCTACGAAAGTATGCCTCACTATAAGCTATTTCACCAGCAAGTTACCGGTGCCGCGCTCACTCTATGGAACACACGATGCTGGTGGCCGCTCTGGAACTGCTTTTTGCTGTTGGTGTTTTTGGTAAGGTTGGTGGTCATGGTCAAACAGGTTTGGCCTCTGAGATGTCAATCAGACATGATGATCATAGAAAATATTTGACAATCAGACACAAAGGAAATTGCAATAACCGTCTCTCTTGTTCAGCTGTTGCTATCGGCTATCCAACTGCACTGCATCCGAGGGCTAAAATATATGCGTCGATTAAACTGCCAAGATTCGCGGGATTCGTCTTTCGTCCCTTATTCTACCCATGCATCGTCCGTCGTCCTCCGTTACGAGGCTTTAGCATGTGCAGTCGAAGCAACCCAGTGACCATTTCTGCCCTGCGGGCATGCCCCGTTAGCTGTAAAACAAATTTGCCCCTATCGATTGAGACAAATTGAGTGTGAAGCCTCGCTCCTCTCTCACGGCGCACTAGTTGTGAAACTGTAGCGGTCACTGCCGGCCGACGCCCTTCATTGCTTTGTCCGGCGTCATTGTTCAAGGTCAGCTGTCTCAAGGTCATCCAATATCTCCGTCAGCGCTTACAGACGCGCTGACCTGCAGAGACTTGACCTACTTCCACTCGGACACACACACGCGCGTCTCGGTTCTTGCGGCTGCCCAAGCACCACTCTAACATGTTCCTTTTTACCCACCCTCGGCCGCCAGACATCACTTCGGATCACGCCGCTATAGCGGAAGGTAGTGCTTTCCGTAGTCAATCTCTTTCCTTCTATTCTTCGTTGCTTTGTGTACACAATATATTTCCCCTACTATTCCGGCCTCCACCGACTTCTTCTCAATTAAGTAACCATCCGAAGATCGCAGTTGCTAGGGTTTAACTTACTTAACCCCCTGCGATAAAACAGTGCCTCGCAGGTCACTGTGTCGAAGCTCAATTAGCTGATTTAACCTTACCATTCAGGGACGTTGGGAGTAAGATGAGATACAGAGCGAATCACTACTGCAGAAGTCCACTCTCCCCCAACTCCAATCAAAGTTGTGCGCAAATCATCTTCAGCATCACTTGTCACCTCCCTCAACCTGCAAACTGCGTGTTCTAGAGCGCAACGGAGCGGCTAGAAGTCCTAGAGCGACTGGCAGGTAACCATTTGGGTGGTCTTCCTGTAAGAAAAACGAAAGTTGCGGTAAGTGGAATCCGGCAGCTGTCTAGGGTGCACGGGGTTTATTGCTGCTTTAGGCCAAAAAGTATACTACGCCGGGTTTGTGGTAAGCTGTCCTCGCTCCTCTCCGCTTATTTACTCTCTGCCCAAAGCACACTTGTGCGGGGTTACAGTCGTGTCAGACACACTGGTTTTGACTTCGTAACATCCAATTGGCTCGACTAGGTCCTGGGGTATTCCTGCATGACTGTGAGCAGTAAGAAGAAGCACCGATCATCTTTGCGTATTATATGACCGTTACACAAGATTATTAACCGTACAACTGTATATCGAGGTCTCCGCAAGGCCTTTCCTTCCTGACATTTGAAAAGAATTAGGATAAATTTGTCAAAAAGCAACTTTCCTCGGTATTTTTAGTTCTCCGCAGTTCTCTTCAGTTCTTTTCTCTGCCAATACAAGCGAACATCCGTTCGCCTACCTAATTAACGATGATCAAGGATAAAGTTACAGACCGTTTTTATGAAGATGGAAACAGCAGAATCATGTCTTTTGAACGATGACACTTCCCGCTAGGCCTTCACCTTACTGGAAATCAAATCCATCTTTCTACCGGGATTGCTGCCGTCAAAATAGGCTTTCGCAATTGAGCAGCAATCACTTACAATACAGTAACCCAACTCGGTAACCCCAAGATAATACCATCCAGAATGGTATGGAAAAGGGAATGCATCTACTTCAATAACTGTATAGAGAAGACTGAGTGGTCTTGCAGATATATGTCCGGTTAACGTTATCTTCGTATCCACCCTTCACTGGGATTATAATTCTTGCGACTCAGCCGTCATGCTCGAACATTTCGGCCGTTGTTTCTCACGAGAACACACATGAAGCCATATTGGGAAAATTCTCCACCAGACAATTTTAACCAATAATGCTGTTGCAACTACGCCCAGCAAAACTATGACAACCTCGACCTCACATTTAACCAAAACGCGTTCACTGTTCTAATCCCAAGTACCAGCCATGCGTTCTTCCTCGGTGTTTGCGATAAAGTCGATTTTTACACTAAGTTGAACCGCAGTTTCCGGTCTAACCTACTGGAAAGGGTGGTGGTGCTATTACCTTTTTGAAGTTGATTCGGAAGAGAGAGGGGACTTTGGCCTTTGATCTAGCCACTTTTGCCTGCCTTGGATGCTTTCGACAAGGTTAGTAGCACTGTCATTCGTAATTGTCTTTCCTCTCTCAGAGAACAGTGACTCATTGGAGTCCGGTTTGAGTTTATCTACGCCTGGTTGTCGGTTGCAAGCCCAGCTTACGCTCTGAATCCAGCGAAACCGACCTCCTGTTGGGGGTGCTTCAGTTTAGCGATAAAAGTCGGAGCAAACCGCCCAGAATTTGTACAGGAGGAAGTAATAGATAAATGAAAAGTTGCAGTCATTTTTTAAAAGGAAAATACAAACGAGCCGCAAATGTGGTGGTTGATTTTTTTGTTAATAATTTCACCTTTTTAGTTTCCTCAAAGATGAATTTTTAACGCTGAAAATATCGGTATATTCGAGGGTTTACAAGTGTAGACCGAAATTTGATTTGAATATTTGGGCTGATCTTTATCTGCCAAGGCGGGCTAGGCGCATAACTGCCATATAAGCGGTCCCTACCCAAACCTTTTTCTCGTTAGCTTGGACGGGCAGTCACATAGTGACTTTTCATATATGATGGACTGGAAACGCCAAAGACAGAGGAGACTCGAGTGATCCACACATGGAATCGGATATTATTGACTGATGACGGTTAATAAGCCGGAAATGGCCATTCGGGTATCTCTTGTCTTTGTCGGTTTCAGATATTCAGGTAAGATTCAACATTAACCGGAAAGCAGGTAGCCCGAAACCTCAACACAATGCACGGCCAGGCAAGCCCCGCTACCAGCCATAAAGTAGCTAGTGATAGAGACAGAAGAACATTCCCGATTAGACAAGAGTATGCGCATTCGGCTTCTAACCAACAGGTGGCGGGCTCGAGCTTCGCGTGACGCAACACCTGGGGCTGGACATGGCTGACCAGTGATGGCTAAAAATAAAAATAATGTGGCTATTCTAATCTCCCGGTGATGTTATTCTACTTAATCAAACGTCCAACAAGGAAGTTTGTTGCTATCAAAGTTGGTCAGATTCACACAACTGTATCATATGAAAATCTGGTTTGGTAGTCAGATATCAACAACCTGGTTTTCCGCCTTCGTACTTTGCATCGAACACTGATCATCTGTTGCTATGTGACCTCCCGTGTTGCTAACAGTTATGTCCATATTCCGAACTGCCGCTGGAAGTGATTAGTTAACGTCAGTTAACGACACCTGTTTATCCTTTTCATGCAGTTAAAAATGATCCATTATACATTTGCAGATGATTTTCTGCTAAATCAAATCAAACTCTGAAAAATTCGCCAGCATCTGAGCAATTCTGCCCCAAACCAGCAAGGTCAATACAAGGCTTAAATACAGCCAATACTCTAACCAGGTGAGCTACGAGGCCTCACCGAGAGCCGTGAGCCTAATCACGTTTGAGTCAGGATACTAGTCCGGCCCATTGCAAAGTATGGAATTCACCAATTATGATACAGTAAGCTAACTGCCCAAACAGGATTTCCTAAGCAGTTCATGTGGGATTTACCAGACAACAACTAGGTCTACATACTTAATTAGTAGACATGAATATCTCATCAGGCAGGACCTCGTTACTCAAAAGGTTCAGGTATCGACCGCATCCAAGCTTGGTCTTTGTTGAATCGCACCAAAACCGCCCCGTTTACCACAAGTGGCTCTGCTGAGATATTCAAGTATGCCAAAACCTTAACGGATTTTATGCAAATGCGGGCTACATCGGCCGTACAATGAGGCATCTGGAAAAGAGGGTACGTGAGCACATACCGACCTGGCTGAGTAAAGGTGACACTAGATCAATCTCGAGTGCTATTCTCGCACATCTTGTCGATACGAACCATCGAGTCGATGCTAACGAAGCCTTTCAGGTTGTTTACAGGACACCATCTAATTTTTCCAAAGGCCTACGCCAACGGATGCTTGCAACAGCCGAAGCAGTAGCTATAATTCTAGCATATCCCGTGCTGTGTTGTCAGAAGACTCTGACACAAGCTCTTTCACTTCCATGGCCTAAACTGACACCAGGTGGCGATAGGATTTTGCCCCTACCAACTACCGCTAGTCTTTCAACCAACACGCTGAAATAGTCTGCGTAGGCCAATCAGCGCCCGTGTTGGATAGTTATTGATTTTTCTACCTATTCAAACTTTAATTCTTATGTACAGCGTTAATTTCCCTTGCAAACGTTTTGTCTGATGAAGAGTTGCTGAAAAGAATTTTTGCCATAAACTGACTTCAAATAATTCTTTATTTAAAAAATGTTCACAACTAAACGTTTACCCCAATCATTTAATCTTGTTTTATTTTACAATGGCACGCTCCGTAGGCCAACAGCGGTATCTATTTGTTAATTGAGCTACGTACAGTGGACTTTCCAACTCAACTCCTTTTACAGAGTTCTGTAGGCCACTAAAGCTGTCCTTACGCCGGTGTGTGCGTACCACGCGTTTAACTTTGAACGCCCAACTTAAGAAAAGCACTTCGGAGTACTTTCGGGAATTTAGTTGTAAGCACACGTCAGATGGCCGCGAATTTTTGCGACATGCGTCGAGTACACCGAGTCAACGAGGCTGCATTTTCGTTGAAGTTGCCTGGGTCATTTCGATTAGTCGTTAGTAGTCAAATGGCTAAAATGCACTGCTGGATACTAATGAGTTTTAAAAATTTGGAGCTACGAATCACAGTACTAGTAAAAATCCCAACATTAGAAGAAGACGAAATCAAACCACCTAGCATTTTTTATTCACCCTTAGTAGCGTTTTATTAAGTCTTTCCAAAAGGATTCAACGTGCTCCATTATAACTGGAAAATAACCCAATTACCATTGGGTTTAATATGCATGGATCGTCAGTTCTTCCTCCAACTTCGAAATTCTAGGGCTAATCTTCAGTTCTGTTATTTTAAATATTGATTACATTTGTTCCATCGTAAGTTACAGTAGACTGCTTCACTCAGGAAATGTGATGATCGAACTATGAGGTGGTATTCTAACGCATATTATGGGTTGTTGTTTGTGGTTATTAGATAGCTTTGAGGCGCAAAGGACTATTTACTAAAAAGAGTTCAGTTCAACTTAGCATATTGGAGGGGAAAATGGGCAGATTCGGGTAAAATACGTCTCCTGATATCCCTGGAATTTTATACACGATAAAACGCTGCGAATCCAAGCATCTTGTTTATGCGTCTTGTACTATAATAAATTAATAGAAGCTAGAACATTTTTTACTATGTCTTTTTAGAGAACGAAAAACATCGCTCTACGAATTGCATTTTTTGAAAAAGTAACAGCGGATTCACTTTTGCAAATCTGGTATGTTTTGCGCCATAAAATTGAGTAGTATACTTGTGCAGCTCTAGTCTTTTTTACCACACCAGTAATCGGGAGCGTAAACAAGCATACGTATGATCGCCCGCGAAATGCCGTCACTTTTTTGTCACACCGTACACAAAACAATGCATGAACAATTTCGACCTACACTTGACTATGAATGAATACGGAAGCCTAAAGACGAAGGGGTAGAAGGTTAAAAGTTTTCACAAAATCTTTTTATACATTCTGCCACTTTTTAGTTGATTTAAAATCTTATAACGGGGCCTAAAAGTAAATAAATATACTGACAACCGCTCCAGTTTACACAGGAAAATGAGTTATTTTCCTTTCAACACAAATTTATCCTTAAGTTTCTGGGACGTCAAAAAACTGTTCAAACTTTCCCATTTTTTATCTTGAAAGAACTTTCGAAGAAGGTTAAAGACACAAACATTCAACGTCGGAAGAGGTAACTTGTTAAAGAAAGTTTTTAATTGATCTCAGCCGTATTAATTTATGACTTTTATTTTAGACGCTCATTTGCATCGGTGCGGCTGCCAACATAACCAAAACAGACAACTGCATTAAAAAGTATGTCTAAAAACTTATTATTTCGGTTAATGCTTTATTTAAGTACCCTAATTTGACGATGTTGGTAAGCAAGTACAACAGAATCTTTATTTATGAACAATCAACTAAAAACACTGTAAATCACAGTGCTCGCTACTATTTCAAGAAGGATTTGAACCTCATCGTAATTAAACTTCAGAAATAATTACCAAGAAATGTGATAAAAGGAAATTTCTCTTGGTACACACAGAGTGGTATTTTTACAATTGAACCTGACAATTCCATTTAAATTTATTAGTCACTAACCGGCATTTCTGCATGTTAACTTATAAAACATCGTATTCTTTTGAGGTCCCAATCGACAAACTCGAGCGAAAATCTGGCTGCCTTAGTCCAGCGTATAAACGGAAGAGGCAGCAGACAATTCTTGTGAAACCATGTTGGGATACACACCCGAGCTGTGGGTTGTTCGGCAACGATAGTAAGGTACACTACGTATAATATGCACCAAATTATGTCCCAGAAACTCACCAATAGACCATTCTGCTTTTTTTGCATGAGCATGTCTACTCTTCAGATAAAACATAGGTTAACATTGTAAACCCGGTGTTTCACTTTTGCTGAATTTTCCACTTTTCTAAAAACCTAGGTATTGCTAAAAAATTTAATGGTAATTTATAAACCGTAGTATGTCTTCTTTTTAAGAATGATCGTCCCTTGACTGCTGTAAAACTTTTTGGGACGCAGCGTAGGCTGATTGCGAGGAACGTGAATTTTCATGCTAAATTTGTGAGGTTTCATCAGATAAAAGCTAATATATGGCAACGACAAAACGCGTGATACTTGAAAATAAATTGCAATAATAGGTCATTTATTCAATACATTAATAAAATTAGAGATTTAAATTAAAATTACTAACCCACTATCACCGGTAACGTAGTACAGAATTCTGAGGTTTTCGTTTCCCTAGTGAACCCTTTAAAATAGGGACAGATCTCAAAACTACTTACTGATAGAGTGAGTTCTCCGTCGTTACTTTTCATGCAGCTAATTGACTGTGTAAAGTTTGCAGATAACATGCTCTTCCTCTCTTTATGAAGTAAAGTCACGTAAAAAAGGGGAACATCCGCCCACTAATACTCTTGCCGTGTAGTTATTGATACTTTATAGTTCTCAGACAGCAACACCAGCCTGTTGTTTTCTAAAGTGCTCTTAATCATCTTTTCCTACATCAAGGCATTGTCCTACGATTCTGTTTGCATCCCAATGTGACAAAGTAATATTTACGGAACTTCTAACGCTCTTGTTCGTTCGCTTGGTAAACTTCTCATTGGCAGAAACTAGACCGTAAAAATATATCCTAGGATATACCTAAAACAGAAAATAGTAGCTTGATGGCGGGCCTTTCCGCGGGGCAATGTTGGATATTTGTAGAGGTCCAACGATGACAAAAGTTTGCCAATAGTAGAGGATGTGCGAGTTCCAGTGATCGCATCTTCTTTTTCTGATTGCAAAAGTGCCAAAATCAAAGAGTGCAAATTTGCTTCATTACTAAATTTAACTGTATTATATTGCATAAATAATACCAGATGGAATTTTTAAAATAGAAGCATATCTGTTGTTCCCAAATTAACGTGATTACCAACCTCCTAGTTTGCCTAATTTTCGGTTAATGGATAATCATCTTTTAAGTTGATGACGAAACATTCCCCTTTACAGTAATGCTCTCTGCTAGATAAGCATGCGCCTCGAGTCTAGGGTACTCATAAACAGTAACAGTGATAAGCGACTAAAACTGTAAGCGTTTTCGACAATTTAATAATATAAATGCGTAGTTCGCATGCATATAAGTCGATTTTCAGAATGCATTCAGCTTTTAAGAAAGTTATACTTATAATCCAGCAATTTTCTGCCTGTCAAGAGAAGTAATCTTCCCCCAAAATTAGTATGTGCGTTTCGGCGACAGTGAAGTTTGCTGTATCCCAAGCACGTCATTGAAATGTCAGTGACTGCCTTGTGGTTTTCAGTGTTCCGAATTGACTATCGAAAATTATAGCTTCTGTGCATTTTTCCTTGCCGAAACTACCAAAATAAGAAAGTTTTTGAGGATTTTTACGTTGGGATTTCTCGATGTTACTTTTTTTATCGAAATTACGGTTCTGGGAATATCTGTTAGCTCATTCAAAAGTGCAACTAAGTTGACGGCTAAACAGACTTCCACAAAGAAGGCGTCTGATAAGGAATTCTTAATTAATCAACAGACCCTATCTAAGAAGTTACCTCTTTAAGACGTGTTTTATTTAGATATCTCATTGGTGATTATCTAACTCCTACATCTTCTAAAGTAAAGCTGAAGTCAATTGAAAATTTAATCTACTTTTGCATGGCTCAGACGGATGTTGGTAGTTTTTATTCTACCGCAAACGACAAAACTCTCTTTCTTTTATGATGGATCTATTTATCTCATCTCCCTTTACCTCTTAGGCTTCGTTCTGCATTCATAAACGCAAAACTTATACTGATCACGTGAATGTTACAATACTAATTCAACTGCACTTGAGTTGTCTGTTTTGTTTCCTAGTTACTTATCAACAGCAGCTACACCACAACGTACCCTGCCAAATACTCAAAAGGCAAAGTCGGCAGTTCCTGGTGAATATTTTGATGGCTGTACGTGGAATATTTTTAGCTCTGTTAAAAAAAGTATAATCTGTTAGATTAACTAGTGCCTAATGCATATATACTTATAAGTTCACATTGTTTACTAATGAGAAAGCTCCTGGTTTTTAAAAATTAGCCTACACGACAACGTTCTGGTTCATGCGTAAAAATTGCTGAATGTCAGCCACGCTAGATTTCGTGATTGCTTTTCAGTTAAGTTACTGCTTTCTGTTAGAGAATCTGTAAATCTGGTCTGGGGCAATCATAAATATAGAAGAGGGTCTGAGTTTAAGGCAGCCTCGCTCGCCTTCCAAAGCCTTTGATACTTTTTGTAGTAAAATCGTACGAACCCCTTCTACGTGAGAAACCAAAATCTACAAAGTATTCCAAGCTAGTAAGTAGGATACACCACGTTTTGCAAATCTGTTCACCTGAGGTAAGGATATGGTAAGGTGAATATTTTCTCCTTTATGCTTATGTCCTCTGCTATAGAAATGTATGTAGATGTGTGAATGCTGTTTCGGGTGTTTATTAACGCAGGAAATCGCCTGTTCTGCAGAACGAAAAGCCAATTCGGTAAGGCTGCATCGTCGAGCCGCCCAATGGCAAAAGTCTCCTAAGCCAAGCGCCTGACTATATTCGTAATTAAATTTTTAATTCTTTATTAATGAGTAGGTAATGCTTGTTTAATGCGTGGTATATGTACAATAAAAATTAATCAAAGCCGCTTGTTATTGTTTTACTGAACTAAAACGTAGGTACGAGGGTTTCGGTAGGAGCAAAAAGATCCATAAAACTATAAGAACAACTCCTATTGGTTGAAAAAGGAAGTCTGTGTACCAAGAAATCTATTGAAGCAACTCCTATTGTCATTAGGCTGCCTCAATATGATTCCCTGTTGAAAATTCCTTTGACCCCAATTAGGATAACTTCGGCACCCTTGGGGGTGTTCAAGCCCAAGAAGACAAAATGAAGGCCTCCTTACAGTCGAAGCTACGAGGCCCCATCGAAAGCCACGAATTTAATTGCATCCCCTGGTAACCTGGTAGTCATCTGACGGATTTTAGATTAAATTGCATAGGAAATCATGCTTGGACAGTCAGCTTACTTTATCGGAATTACTGGATTACATATATGGCAGCATCTTGGGTGGTTACACTGATCCAATAATGATTAAATTCACTGCACCCTTTGGGGTCTCGTAACTGTACTGTAACCAACCTCTTGTTTTCATACGTTCAACCCCCACCGAATTCACCCAGTCTCTTACAAATGGGTCAAATAAATCACTCAAATCTGCTAAAAAAAACTTATTTAAAAAGGCTATTTCAAGAAATTCTTCAGCTAAGAAGGACGTAGTAAGGCTTTGAGTTGCTTCCAGACTGATCATCAAGGGTTCAGTCGACATGTTGCATCAGCAACGTCAGCTACTAAGCTTTTCTAGTCCATGCCTCAGATATTCATCAGGAAGTTTATCAAATCAACTGACATTAGTAGTACGCAGAGGAGATTTGCTTTGGTGGGTAGGTAGGTAGACGTTTCACCCTACCGCAGAGGTAGTCCTGTGAATGCAAAGATCTGTCATTTTTCCTAACCATGCGTAAGCGTCTCAACACAAATCAGAGACTATGCCCTTTTTTCTTCTTCGGGCAGCAATTTTCCCATAGGCTACCCTCCCCCTGTTTTCCAAAAAATACCCAGAGGTGACTCGGGGACCTCCCATTAGATGGAAATGCAGGATGACATATTGCCTCGGGTTTAGTTCTGTGCGGTTTCAGAGTAGCGCATACAATTATTGCATGTTTTAGAGGTACAAGCGCATGAGTGTAGGTCGGGCAACTTGCGGCTGACTCAGTATCCCCTCCCCCCCTCCCCCCCCCCCTCACCCACCCCGCACCCACAGACGAGGAATGACTAGCCCCCCAACCGTGTCTTTCCAATGTCTCCACGTAAGAGACAGTTCGACTGTAAGTTTCGACGATGTCCAACGCGTGCTTCAGCATGCTGAAGGCGAGCGCGGCGACATGCGCGTGGATTAGTTTTCAGTTATTGCAGAGCTTCGCCGCATCCGGCTCACTTTCCCCACATCTGGCATTTGTTGTGGGAGCGCAACCCGAATAATGTCTGCTGTGCCCTGGTCTGGTCCGCGTGTGTGTCCTGCGCAGCTACCAGGCGGTCCGTTTAGGGAGGTACAGGAGCAATTAAGTGGATAAGTTGTACGTGGGATGAAGACAAGTACTTGCCTGCAGAAGTGCGCCTTGTAACGTCTCTTGTTGGATTAATTCCAAGATAAGTTAATGTAAGCTGTGTGTGTGTGTGTGCGTGTGCTCGCCCCATAAACAGACTGTGCGATACGAGGGAGTCCGGCCAGATAATAGAAGATGAACGTATTCCACCGGCTATAAACTAGTAGAAAAGATAAGGCGTGGAAGGCCAGAGTGGTATGAATAATTTAATTGAGTATAGAAGCAGTAGAATATGAGAAATGGGTAAGTGACTCCTAGACGAGTGCAGTCCAGCCATGAGCGGGCAGAATTCAGAGTCACATTCCGGCAGGTGTAGTCGCTGAGTCTGGGTATCTGAATCCGGCAATGCAGTCGCCGGCTCCGGGAGCGTCTGAGCGTAAGTAGCCACCAGACTAAGGTTATTTGTGGACTGGCCTTGGGAAGTGGTTGGTCAGTTAGGCCAGACGCATCCGTGACCTTGATCGCAGGTGGAAACTAGAGCCAGACATGCGGGACATGCCCCATAGGCGTACAAGCAAAACATGGATCAGAATACAAGGTCGCTACAAGACCATGTGGCAGACGCGGTGGACAAAAATGGTGCAGGCGTTATTCGGATTACGCTCCCATAACAGATGCATCTGATCCCTGCCCGATCGGAGCACGGTAGGCCATGGTACTGTGCGTATGTATGGGTGTGTGTCACCTGCGCTCGATCCCCGCTTCGGTCTTCTCGACTCTGTCCTGACACCGGGTACAGGTGGGTGAAGGGAAGAGAGGATGCGGTAGAGGCATCGCAAGTCCACTTGCAATAGAATCCAGCACAAGTTCCCGTCCGTGCACCACCCTGTTGTCGAGCATACGGTGGACATAGTCGAAATCGACCATCGAACTGTGGTGCTTGAAATACCGATAAATATACTGCGATTTTCAGCCATTTCACTCATTTGTCCCACCAGACTAGTTCTATGGCCTACACATGTCAAGACTTTCAAAACCAATTTAGAGAACAATCCGCCTAATTTGCGTTCAAGAATTGGTATAGGATGCAGTTTGCCAGCCAGACAAAAGCTAGCTAGCTATCTAGCGCAGTTGTTTGAAGTAATATGACGAGAATTCGATCTGTTTTTCGTGGTGTGTTTAAAAATAGGCTAAACCAGACTTTTTGGAACTCCGCGGATAACCACACTGTGAAAGTAAACCTTTACGTGCAGTCCCACGTCAAATGCCGCTGCGTGTCAAAATTAATGGAATATAGGTGGAAGATGCAATCATAACTCAGCTTCATTTTGCGCTTTGGGGATTTTTCCCTCCACAATGCAATTGTGCGCTTTTTGTGACAAAAAACCTCGCTGAGTCTGGAAGAGTGCTTGAAATGCCTATGAATACACTGCGATTTTCAGCCTTCAGACTCATTTACTCCACCAGAGTAGGTCTACCACCTGTACATGTCAAGGCTTTCAAATTAAGGTGGATTTTGAAAGTGTTTACCGGCGCAACGAGTTTTAGGCGGTTTCTCTGAACATGGCGATTTCACTCGTACTTGATGACTGCTTTAAACATAAATACCCCTCGACGAATAAAAGAGTCTTCTCTCGGAGATGACCTTCAGACGTCATTTGAACGGCGTTTTACAGGTGAAGGCGTACAGCGGCGGCTCTTCTTTTCACAGTACTGTCGGCAATGGTTCTACCGCAAACGAAAAACCTTTCACTTTACTC
Organism: Ligula intestinalis; assembly: GCA_036362985.1. Lineage (NCBI taxonomy): Eukaryota > Metazoa > Platyhelminthes > Cestoda > Diphyllobothriidea > Diphyllobothriidae > Ligula > Ligula intestinalis. Next base: position 26,831,520 of record JAYGXS010000009.1, on the reverse strand, counting down.
TGTGAATATTTCTAGCTTGCATTTGCTTTTAAGCTGAATGGCGACGTAGATTCAGAAATATTTTTGATATGGCCAGCGCGGACTTTCTGTCATTGTTACCTCATTTGTTAGTTCAATGTAGACCACCCAAACACTTCCTACACTATGTTTTAATGTTTTAATAAACAATCTGTGACGTTTTTTTGTAATAGCCTAAGTGACTTACATTTTGAGGCCGCACACACGATAGACGTCGTCAAACTCGACGGTCGAAGTGTCGTGTGCAAATATGCAGCTCTGAGGGCGTCGTTTTTGCTTTGTCAGTTGGGGACGCAGCAAGTGTGTAACTGCGTGCAGCTCATTAAGCCATCGAGTTGTCAGTTGTTCGAGTCCGCCCCCGAGGCACTCGTTGGTTGCTGCAGTCTACATTATCAAGCAGTGAGCGCTACTTACTAAAATTACAGACTATAACGAGGCTAAACTGTGTGAGGACAGGGTGGTTTTATCGGTAAAAAAGACACAGGATCGAGCTGTCAGGTTGGGACTGGGTATTAAGTAATAATATGGATCTTTATGCGGCACATATCGTTGCGGTGCTATTGGCATAGATCCCAAATTGGTTTAATTAAGCGGAGTAGCCAGGGTCTACAGAGATCCAGTTACCGGAGTCTCGCCTTTGAGATAAAATAATATCTGACAACAGAGGTATGCTTTGCACGTTATTCATTGGTTTAAGTTGTTAACGTTGTCTAGGCTGGGTGAGGCGGGGCAGGGAACAAAAAGGTGTCTCGTATAGCTTGCTGTAAAGAATATGCAGCTGGTGGACAACAGTAACGGTGAGCAAATAAAAAGACCACTCTATCAGTGTGCCAGCTTGCAAACTGATATCTCCGACATGCTGCTTATCCATTAATTGCATATCATTTGACTGTAACAGCAGTCCCCCTGCCCGACTGCCGACTCTGCCCCCTTCATGGCTTACACCCTCCTCCCCCCCCCCTTCCCGGCCTCCCGACTCATACCGCTCAGAACAACCATGATATTTTCCCAAGAGGCGCCAATCCTACTGACAGGCCGGCTTAATGTGGGTCCTTTCGGACCAGGAGCGTAGATACTCACTCATCTCACATGCACCAGTCTTGTCAGGACCGAGTATTTCAGTGAAGACCGGACATCCCGTGGCGGGAAAACTTGCGTAGGCAAGCAGGCTGTCTGCACAAGGTGACATTTGAGGTGCACACCAAAATCGCTTGTCATTAAGGTGTGCAGTTAAAAAAATAGTGATGGAAATCAGAACGCATCAGCACTCTGCAGAGCCTACACGGTTTTGACAATTGAAAGAGGCCTGGATACTACGTCAGAAAGGTGACGACCTGGTGTGTCAGGGTTGAAAATTTTCAATAAAGTTTGTTAGCGTTTCTCAATTAACTTTTTCCACCAAATTATATTTATTGGGAAGCCAATTTTCCAATTCATACGAATAAATATTTATACATTTATAAATATCCCATTCACCAGCCCCAAAGAAGAAGACAAGGAGGAGTAAATGTGTCCCTGGCAAAACGGGACGAGCATATTGGTAAGTGCCCTGCCATCATCATAATTCCCACCGCAACCGACTAAAACAACGGGATCGCAGCTCAATGGTAAAGAGTTACACTCCATGACCAAAGGGTTGCGGGTTCGAACCTCGCCTGATCCACACTTGGGATTGGGCATGACTGGTCCGGAATGGTCATTTGGGTCTGCCTTGTCTTCATCGAGGCCACTTCAATTATATGTGTATGCGTTCCCTCCCTTAAATGTCCCTAAAGAACAACCGCAATACGAGCACTTTTAGACTGTGCCCACCGTTGTGTAAATCACAGAGTAGCTGCATTCTTTCGATATCTGAGTGATACATACTGTACGACATTTCCCAATTTCTTCAAACCAAAGCAGTCTTAAATGCGATGAGACACTCAAAATCCCTTTCTTCTCCTCGATTTTTGATCTGGAGTTCCGCCGCATCACGTATTACTCCTATCTGAACGTGTGAGAGATTCGAATTCACTCTGCGTGAAACTGTCATAAAAGTTGCATCAAGAATAAGTAATTGCAGCCTGACTGTTTGTTTTTAGAGTTACCTAGCCAGTCCGTACTCTTGAATGAGCATTCCTGGCTTATTAGCCGTTATCAGCCAGCCATACCCAATCCCGAGGGTTGCGACTTCTGGGCTCGAACCCGGTTCACTCTAACAATTGACCTTGCGCGTATGGGATTGTTATAAGTCAGCCTGTATAATTTCTGTTCTGCATGACTACCGCCTGGGTTTGCCCGTATCCCTAGTTTTTCTAATCGGATGGTGTCTTTTATTTATCGTAGCTTACCGACTACATCAGAGGTCCGACGTAGGGTGCAATAAAACTGTCTGCCTTTCGCATCCAAACTATTGGCTCTAAAGGTTCACAAAAACTACCCCTCAGCCTAGAAACAGAACCAAGTTCAGGAGGGAGCAATTGAAATTAGTGCACATAAGCTTGTGTGCGTTCGACCATCGATTTCGACGAGGTCCAACCTATGCACCGAACAGGTTGGGCAGGAACAGGGGGTAGATTTAAGTGAAAGAAGATGTAACAAGCGCCAACCGCGCTGTCCACCTTCACCCGGGGTCAAGAAGACCAAATAGGATCAAGCCTGTGCAGCTTTCTCCAATGCAAGCCAGAAACACTACTTAACTTAGTCTTAAGTGAGAATAAACTTGGTGCGGGTGCTACCGCACTATCTACCCTCATTCACCCTCAGTAGGTGTCAAAGCAGACTCAATAAGGTCAATAGTAATACTGCTTCTATTATTTCTACTACTTCTAAATAGCAATGTAGCTGATTGATAGTGGTACTGATATTATTTCTGGCGCTTCTATTAGTAGGAGGTGACGGTAACTTAAAAATCAATATATGGTTGAGTCCCGGAGTACATCGGAGCTTGTCTTGTTTCCTTTCCCCCTTTCATATGGTTATAAGCCGCGAATACCATGTTCATCTGACACCTCAGTACACTACGGATGTCCTTTTTGTGTCCCAAAACTGTTACTATAACTACAAATTATTTTGCATTCCAAGGATAATCGATAATTTATTGAACAAAAGGACGCGTAAATAATCACGGACGGATAGTAGCTCGCATCTAAAGCAAGTAAAAGTAGGTGTAAGCGATATTCAGCGAATGCAAGGTCAGGGTAACTATAAGCTCCAAAATTTTGTAAACATATGGCCAGCCTTGAGTTACTTTGCAAAACAGTTTGGAAGAGGGCTGAAAATTGATACTTGGTATACAAGCATAAGCTTATTTCTATCTCACAGTATTTTTTAGAAAGATTTTACATTAATTAGACAACCTGGATGTGATCACTGCCAACGCAGGGACGCTGGTCCGGGACTGAAATCCTACGACAAATCCTTGCCATGCTGCTCTCCCAGGCTATGAACGCAAAACACGCGAGACCAAGACTGAAGAGCGTGCTACTGGCATTATCTCAGTATTTTTTCCTTAAAATTTACGCGTGCTCGGTGCAGTTGGCATTTTCCAAAGAAATATCCAGGTTGAATGGGAAAGTTCGCGTGTCAGGTGTTCGCGTGAGTAAAGGAGAAGGCCTGTCAAGCACCGGAACAGTTTGTTCCCGCATGCCGGTCAGCAGGCAAGTAACGCACAACTGGGCAATTATCGCTAATTTTCGTTGTCATAAGTGTGCAGTATTTACTGTATCTTATAAATAATGCACCTTACTGTGCTTGTATCACCGGCTTCTCTTACTATTTTCTACTGATGTCTCTGATGAAGCATCCGCGACGGATGTCGAAACGTCAGGCGAATAAAAGTATTGGTCTAGCGATCGAATCTTCCTCTTTCCAGTTTTGTTTATTGTCCTGAACTGTCAACCTCGTACAGGAATTAATCGGCAGGGGTAACAGCAGCAACAAAATTGGGGACAAATAAGTGGGTATCAACCAATCAGCTATCAGTGATACCCGCCTGGAGGTGGTTGCGTGAGATGTGAAGAAACGCGAGTCCTAATCGATTCGAACAGGCGAGTTTCAGAAAGCAGTTCAAAAGGTGAAGATGCAATCGTTGGAACGATAAATGTATTAACCCAACCCTTCGGATTCACCCTTATCTGTGGTGGAAATCTGCTGAGAATCTGAAACGTCAGGCCGAGACACTTCTTGTTTCAGTGCGAGCATCTTCTCCTTCTGAACACGAGCCCTTAAGGTTGCCAGAAGAAAGTATGGATGCGATGTTGTGGCCAGCCAGTGATTAGCTTCGTTATTTATGGGTCCCTATGAGGGGTCAGATCACTGCCAGAGAGGGTAAACCGTTACTTTTAAGAAAAAAATCTTTTTGCCGAAACCTTTTCCGATCACCCTGTCGATCTCGACACTTAAAACATGTCCTTAAGAACATGTGAGCTGTTTTCACCCCTGACGACACAATACAGTAGCGTTAGTAAAAAAATGAAGTGAACTAATTGTAAGGAAGGATAGCAGACCAGGTGCCGCACCACCTCGGAAAAAATATCCTTAAGTGAATAAAGGTGGTGGGGTGAATGGGGACTCAAGTTGGAGAGTCTATGGATCTCATCTACGCCAGACGTGGACCTGTTTATAGGCTGCCCAAATCACTGTTAACCGTATCGGTACCGGTAGCCAGCCCGCGCTGGATGACCAATTTCGGCTCTCCTTTGTCATGCCCTTTCATGTGGTTGAATGACTGGTCCTGCTGATCATCATCATCATCATCATCGTCATCCAGCCCGTCTAATTTTTTTCTAGCATACTCCACGAGAACCGCCTCTCGTATTTGGCCTGGCACTCTTCACTAGCTTCACTGATAATAATGACTGTTAGTTTTATTCTGACTTCACCTACAAAGTCCCGCCAGGGAAAATCGACGGGGTGGAGGTTAAAAGCCGCGAAGGACAACGCCCCCTCCGTTATGCTACGGAACTCTCCGTTACTGATTATTGCACCTGCCCGCTCCTTATTCATCCTCAAAAGCCATTAATCACCTGTTATGCCATCGTTTTTTATGGACCTTTTGTGATATTTTAATTTTGTGGATATTCTCATGTTAAACCTGAAGCGTTGAGTCGTTAAGCTCGTGTTTCTTGATAATTAGCCATTAACATAGACGATGAAAGTGTGAGTGCTTGACGGGGTTTATAAGTGTTTTATGGTTAACATTCGTCGTTTCCAATACAAGCAAACATACGAGTCCCAGGAAGTAATTGAGTTGTCTTCTACTTCTCAATTCTTCGTTTCCACACCGTCCAGATGGTGAACTCGGCATGTTGTGGTCACTGGGATTGGGAGGTAAGTTAGGGTGTGAACGGTCTATGATGTGCCAATATCCGGTTACTCAGACGATCCGACATTGTGCGACAGCACTAACTGCGGCCTTGTTCGCGTTTGTCTGGGGAAAAGGGTGTTGTTGTGTAGTTGTTTTACTTGACTGGAAATGTTAGTGAAATGGCTGCGGAAAGGATGAAAAGACCGAAACGAAAGCCGGCAGACCAACAAAAACTATCAGAACAACTTTTATTGGTTGATAAATGAAGCCTCTAAGGCAAAAAAAACTTCTGAAGAAACTCCTTTTACTATTGGGTGACCTCATAAGAAAGCCTTACCGGTTTCGATTCTACTGGTACTGTTCGTGGTAATGACAGTGGTATTAGAAGTGTTACGGAATGCATTGCAGGTAATCGTCTTTTGGTTTAATTTGAGACCACGAGGGAACGCTTTCGTGCGGTGAACTGTCTTGTTTGCGTAGCTGTGCAGTCCTTGTTGGAATTAAGTTTCTCTGCGAATATATGGACTCAATCGGTGGACGGAGTCCGTAGTTATCGTAAAGGAACAAAGCTATAGGAAATTGGGAGTGATTAATGACCAGCTGCCTGTGCAACATCAGACAAGATCTTTGAATGATCACGAATGCCCGTTTGGCCACAGGATGTCCCGTTACAAGACATCCTTGGGTGTCAAACTATGGCCCTGTAATAATGATACATTAGGACGTCAATAACTACTCGACAAGATGGGATGACAATGATTACCTAACGATTTTTCACCACCAAGAATCCTAGACAGGGCTGTGAACACCAGTTTCGTGTCATTGTAATGCTTCCTCGATCTGTCAGCCATTTGGCCAAAAGCTCTTTGACCAATGTAATCAGTGATAAAAAATTTACTTATGGTTGTATCGATCGTTGTTCAAGCCTGGCATTCAACAAGCGGGGCATATGACCGACGACGATTCACAAGTTGATCCACTCACCTCCAGCACCTGAAATTGCCCACCTCGAGGTCAGGCCACTGCTCAGCATGGCAACAGGAATAAAAGTTTGACTTTCGTTTCTTGAACGAAGTCTAGTCTTCCTCAATTTTAAAAATACAACAGACAGTTTCGCTTGTCACTAAGAGCTCGTCGGCATTTTGGCAAATAACGAAAAAACCTACTGCTATTCGTGCTTTATTTTCGAGTCATTGTTGATCGGCTAAATGTGGGTACATTTACTACATGGACATTTAAAGAAGTCGTTAAATGTGGAAGAACGTCGCGGAAGCACTAACTATAGATTTTCTCAGAGTAGAAGTAGAGTCGACAATGCCGAATACATTGTCAATTAAAAAAACGTTCGATGGCCGAACAAGGAGCTTTGCATGTATGTCATGTTTAGGCAAGATATAAAAATTCGCTGCATTTTTTTAATTTTTCGCATGCATTATGCATTTGACCGTTATGGCCGTTTGTTAACCTAGCAACAAGCTAGAACCCTAATGGCAATGTTCCGGAACCAAAGGTTAAAGTGGTTCCAGTGGAACCAAAGGACCCACTTTGGTTCCACTTTGGTCACACTGCGCCGTGATTGTGTATATGGGCGGTATTCCGTGCACTGGCCCGGGTAGTCTACAAGCTGGCATCGAAATCGATGGTCGAACACCCACACACAAGCTCCCACGTCCACCTGAGAAAAACCCTACGCGCACGCATGCCTCCTGCATTTGTTACCTCCCCCCTCTCCAAATGCGGTGCCTGGATCGATGCCTTGCTCTGGCAACTTTTGCCGGCGTATGTCTAGGGCGAAAAACCCGTGTTCAGGGCACACGCGTTCAAATAGGGGGGGGGGGGGGGGGGGGGGGGGGGGGGGGGGTGGGGGAGGCCCGGGGGGGCGGGGGAGCTTGTGCGCCGGTGGTTGACCAGCGATTTCGATGACAGCTTGTAGACTACCCGGGCCAGTGCACGGAATACCGCCCATATACGCAATCACGGCGCAGTGGGACCAAAGTGGGATAATTTGCAGCTGTTGCACCGCTGTGTATGTCCACGTCCTGATTTTGGACCGACTCGGGACAAAGGCACTGAGTAAGAGCCGGGACCACGCCAGCATATGGTTCCCATCAAGTCAGAAATGTGACGTTCATACCTTAGTAACACATATGAACTCGCTCTCGGTCTTGCAGAGTCAGGATCAGGCGACTGCGTCTAGCAGCTCGAGCCTTGATGTTCCCTGCAAACAGAGTAATGCCTGCGAAGCAGTGCACGTGATAATAGTTTGCATTTCGATTTCGATTATGCCCACCTTTTATGGTGAGAGCAGGCACGGTGACCTGCACGTGAAGTAGTTTGTAGTGATATTTGACTTGTACTGTATCGATCGCGTTCTTTTCTCTCACTCATCTGGTATCGGTATCAAGACAAATCCCAAAGCAAAACCGCAGGTGGGATCGAGCGCAGGTGATTCGCGCAGTGTAGACCCGCACTTAGGCATGCCTTCACACGCCTGATGTAAGCACAAAAAACAGGTTTTCATACAACGGGAAGACGAAAGGGGATGGGAGGTGAGCGGCAGTGTCATAAACACCCCACAGAGAAGCAGTCATTGCAGCATGACCCGTCGTCCTGAGAGGAGGGCCGATTTTCCCCTTCAATGGGCAACCTTACATGCCACAGCGTTTAATGGATCCTGCTAGATTTCAGTAGGTCAGATTGATTTTACTTAGAAATATGCTCGAAGACCGTCAAAATCTCTCTGTCTGAGAACATGATAATGCTCACCAGAACGGGTCTCGTTCGGTGTGACTTTGTCCTGGCCTTCATTTACGTAATGTTACAGGGCTTTGTAGGCCGTGGGAAGGTCTTGCTGTCTGCTGACAGATTTGGCATCTGAATAGCATGCATCAAGCGTCAGTCGTCTCGCTTTTGAGGTGTCTCATTTTACGATGGTCGCTCCTTGAATATCGAGGGTGTGTATGAGTTGCAAGCTGCGAGGTTGAGCCTAATCTTCGAACCGTCAGTTTGCGTTCGTGTAGGCGGGTCAATAATTTTTGGCCTTTTTCGCCAACCTGATTGCATTCCCCTTCGTGGCAACGTATTTAGTAGACAACTGCGGACGTTTCGGTCGGTGGCCGTCCATCCTTAGGTCGCATCACATGGCAGCGTATTGCCATCTGAGGTCAACGGGTTATGCCTACTCGAGAGACTGCTTCGGAGACTTGTTTAATGTACCCATGCCAACTCCGTCAACAGGCAGCTAGACCTTCCCACGGCCTACAAAGTCTTGCCCCATTGCGTGAATAAAGGTCAGGACAAGGCCACCTGAAATTAAGAAATGCGAGTCAAGTCGGCCCCGTGACGGACTCATCGGAGGAGGAAGCAGGGTTGCCAGCATCATCCATCTTGGGGACGAAGCGCAACAGTAATTTCCGTCAAGCTAGGCCAACATCCATACGAGGGGTGAGGCAGGGTCGACAAGTGCAGCCACACATTCAAATCAGTGTTCGATGATGGCAATATACGCTTTCCTTAGGGTTTTTTAGCAGATTTTCTTAATTTAGTTGACTCACTTAGGAAAAAGCTCGCGGCGTCGGCGGCAGTCGAACCCACACGACAGGGTCAACTAAAGTATACGCTTTGTCAAAGGAGAGCCGACTCAGCCCTTCGAAATTTCCTCGAAAACAAAACCCATTCCGATGAGCCTTATCATGGTTTCAGATTCCTCTCCCGGAATTCTCGCGTTTACAAACTTGAAATCCCTTTCCCTTCTCCTCACTGCCAGACTCCAATCAACTGTCTGGTGAGGGCTTAGACGCAGTGGCTAGCGGAGAGCTAGAGGGCTCGTCTACGCAGACACATCCTCTAACCCGATCAAAGAATGTCCTTTCTATTATAGCTTATAATCCCGATCACAACCAACTGGACATTGAACCCATGACGCAGTGAAAAATCTTTAGATTGCCTCACGCTCAGTGGACCAAGAACACATGTTCGCATCTCCAGGTCATCAAGGTCGCGGGTTGATCATGACTAACCAAAAACGGCTAACAAGCTAGAACCAGCCATTGTTAGCCTAACTTGTTCCTTTTCAGTGCTACACCCATCCTCTTCTTGTAGGAATATCTGACTGGATAGAAAAGGCGATTGGATGGCGAAGTTGGATGATGGGGGGAGGGGGGAGATTCTACGCCCACCATAGAAACAAAAAGCACCTACTTCGCACAATCCCTTCCAATGCCATTTTAAATTATTCCGGTGGAGACAGCTCCAGCTTTAGAGACACCATCACGCGGGAATGGGCCGAATTTATCTGGGCGACAACATTTCACCTTAAATAGTAATGGAAGGATTTAGCTGGAGAGGTGAAAAAGGCTAGTAACATTCACATTCCAGAAGAGGTAAATTCCCTCTTCCGATTTACAACCAGGGGCTATTTTTCAACATAAATGTGCTCCTGGTAGATTTCATTGGCACTTTGTGTCAGATAGCTAAAAAAAATTTCAGACCGTTATGAATTGAATCATTTAAGGCGGAGAGGCTGTGAGTCAAAGGGAGAGCCTAGGAGCAGACATAAAACTCCGACATAGCTCGTCAGCCAGCCACTCTAAACAGCTCATTGAACAAATTAGAAATTTTTTAAATAAATCCGTCTGTTTTTTTGACAAGAGTGCTCTCGCATATCTACCCTCGAATTAATGTGACTGTTAGCATTCCAAGTGCATGTATTAGTGAAGAAGCAGAAGAGAAAACATTACTTTCGATCGCCGGGTTATCAAAAGTGACTGTCCACACTTACGAAAGGGGTCAAGGATTTGACTCCGCAGCAATAAAGCCGCAAGTTGATTGAAGCCTTGGCCTCCGATGAGAACTCGGTCAATCGATATATCAATCTGGCGCAGGAATAGAAAGCCCTATGCAGTCACCTCCGGACTGACGTTACTCATGTTTGGTTGGCCCTACCAATATAACTGTTGCTTGTTATATTGTTGTTTCCATCTCTGACGATGGAAAGCTCGGAAGCTTAGGCAAAAACCGAGGTGATTCCGGCGGTGGACCTGCCTTCTTCTTCTTCTCCTTCTTCTCCTTCTTCTTCTCCTTCTTCTTCTTCTTCTTCTTCTTCTTCTTTTTCCATTATTTCTGTTCTCGGCGTACCGCCGCCAAAAACTACAATTCTAAATGCCTGTATTCATTTTAATCAGGCCTGATTTCCTACGTGGAAGTTTAACAATCGATATAAGCTTGCCAGACGATAAGACAGTCTTTTGCTACTAAAAGGCTTTGCTTGTTTGCTGAAAATTTTGCCGCCATTTTCAAAGCCAACCCCGCCTACTTCGGATTTTTTGTGTGCTTTTTCAGGTTCCTTTGTGGAAAAGATAATGACATAGATTATAGCTTTAGCCTTATGAGCATTAAAAAATAAATGGTATTCCACGTGGCTTATGCTTAAAGGCGCTTTCCGTTTTGCCCGAACCGCTTCATATCAAAATAACAAATTGATAGTTTGCTTTGTCTATAAGTGTTGGCTACAAATGTGAGATAGGTTTCAATTATCGTTTACGGTCTACGTTAGGTTAAGTAGTTCATGTAAGGAACTCAAATATAACACAAGTCTCTGGCCACTAGGAGACCGATTAACTATGAATGAACTTCAATTAAACGAAACAACAACAGGAGTATTTGCAATAATATTACGCTGGTTAGAAATGATACTATTATTTTAAGAAAAGCGGCAATAATATTACAGTAGTACTTAAAGCCTCTCCAGGCAAATAGCTAGGTAAATTAGAAAGTATGAACGAAATAGCGTTTGAGAAAAGTTTGTTTTTATGAGTTGCAAAATACAGTGGAGCCTCGGGTGACGAGCAGCCCCATCGAAGAGCATTTCAGATAAGAAGCGAGCCGCTAGCAGAAAAAATGTTTCGCTTGACCAGCTTTCACTCGATTAACTAGCTGTTAGTATGTGTGTGTGTATGCCTGCGTCCGCCGTTGATTCTTGCTTCCATGGTGTGGGTCCTCGGTCACCTGCAGGCAATCAGCAAACTCATGCAGTTTGATTGGCTACGTTTCGCAAGACGAGCATTTCACATGACGAGCTCGTTGCTGGGATGGATCAAACTCGTTAACCAAGATTCCGCTTGGAGAATTGGTGCAGCATAAGCAAGGCAACCCGTCAACTGTCGGCTGTTTCACTCCAGATTCCAACGTGGAGCCATTAGAAGAAAATACATTTTTTTCCTTCTGTATTAGGCGAAATGCGAATGACCAAGTCAAGGAGGGTTGCACAGGAAACGGTCCATGTCCTCGTACCTTCTTCTTCCTCTTCTTTTGGAGTATGATAAAAACGACAGGAATGAACGTTTTCGTAAATTCCCTCGTCGCCAGAATGGACAGTAACGAAAAAATTTCAATAGAATTAACCTTATCATACTTTTTCCTGTGTATCAAGATACCTTTTTTCTGACAAAAAATTGCTGTATGATGACTAGCAAATCCGCAAA
>JAYGXS010000009.1:26661078-26774899 GCA_036362985.1 Ligula intestinalis | reverse complement strand
GAAGAATATAAGAGATACCTCAATGTTCAGTAACTATCTGGTAGATAATTGGTCCTCGTTGTAGTTTATTACTTAGTTTGGTTTATCTATTAGTTTATTGTTTTGTTTTATTAGTTTTAGTTCAGAAGGCGGAAGAACGTTCTCTGGGACTTCGCCTGGGCACGACTTTGACTTCGAACACGTGCGAACACTAGGCCAGTCGGACGAACGAGTCTCACGCCTACTGCAAGAAGCAAGACATTCGCACGCGGACTCTATTCATACGCATATCGATCTCGCAGATGCCTATATCGCGTTGCGCGAGCACTGGCAAGGGTCAAGGTCACTCGCGACGGAGCGAAAAATGGGAACTCAAGGTCACTCCCGGCAGAGCTGATTTAATCACGCAGTGAGTTGTACGTTTTCATTCCTTGACAATGGTCTCGAGTGAGAGTCCGAAAGGTCGGGCAAATAAAATATTGGTTCCAGAGAACGTTCTTCCGCCTTCTATTTAATTACCTGGGCCTCGCATATTTTCGACCATTGAGTTTTAGTTGACTTTTAGCTTAGTTTAGTTTTGGTTTAGTTTTAGTAGGTTATTATTTGGTTATTTTCTACTTTCCTTCCCCATCCTGTGTCTCAATCCTTTAACCCCTCTTACCACCGGTTCCGTATTATATAAACCTGGAGTTCTTTGTTACTGTAGTGTCGTTTATAAGGAGTACTTTCCATGGGAATTCCTAAACAACGTAATATTCATCTATGAAGCACACAAAGTCTGCTTTCTAAGCACCGTCGTTTCGTTCCTGGCGTAAGACGTTGGCGGGAGGCAGCGTGACTCGATTATGCGCACCAGAAAATTTCTTGTAAAATTCAGGAGCTTTGATGAGTTTGAAAGTTTTGCCTTGCATGCGACTGCTCGCAAGCTTGGACTAGATTGAGCCCAAAAGTCCCACGGGGCGAGTATGTTCCGTAGCCTGCTCGGCGAGCACGTCACACTATTATACCATCCCACACGCGAGTCTGCTTGAAATTTATGCCTTCTTAGTGGCGATAATTATCGCAAAAGCCGTTGAAAAATAGGCCAACCTCACGCACATGCACAGTTCTCGTGCTGGACATTTTCGGTCGCATGCGACAGGTTAATTAAGTGCCTGACACTGCCCTGCATTTTCGTTTGCCTAAAAAATTACTGAGTGGGTAAAAGCTTGCGTGTAGCTGACAGAGGCGGTCCAGAGACTGCCGTCGCTCTCTGTGTGTGTCCCGCGCCTAAAATGGTCTTTTTCGCTCTGCCATTTTTGAACCGGTCGCTTGGGCGTGAGGTGGCCATAACGAGGAGGAGGAGGAGGAGGAGGAGGAGGAGGAGGAGGAGGAGGAAAGGAGAGGCTCTCTGTGCAGGATCAGAACTCTAATTTATTCAGGCACTGGGAACAATAGAGCAACGATTAGCCCCGGGGCCACCCACTACGTTTGGTTTTGGCTGTCGGAACGGGCGGACGGACGGGCGGCAGATGACGCCATCAGGCGTTCATCGAAGGCGTTACTCACCGCCACCCCGCAGGGCGCTAGATGCTGACCCTGGGTGACATTCAGGTTCTGCTAATGTTCAATATTTTAGTGATTTGAGGGGGGCTGGGCTGAATCCATTGACGCCACAGACGCTGATTATAGCGTGATCTGGCTCAGATAAAGGAAAAGAGCGTTAAACGTACCTTCTGTCCTTTTAGTAATCGTAAAACCTACGCAATTGACGACCGTATCGACAGCACAGGTGCTGGCTAAAAGGTCCAGATAGACGTGTTTCGCTGGTATTCTGCCGCTGCTTAAGGCAGCCGAGAGAACTGCTTCTCATCAGTGGGTCCTCCCCCTGCATTCCTGAAGAAAGCTTAGATTTCAAGATCGGTGCACACTAGGGATGCTGGGCGGGGGGCGGGGGGGCGGGGGGGGGGGGCACTGATGAGTCGGACTCCTTGCAGCTTTGTCAAGCAGTGGCAGAATATCGGCGAAATACTTAGGTAGGCTTTTAACTACTACCTGTGCTGCCAGCAGGGTAGATAATTACTTGGTGTATGCTGATGACCGCCTGTTGGCAGGTGATCCATATTAGGTGGTCACTACACAGTAGCTGATGGTGTTCGGTCTGCGCCTATAGACCCTTGACTATGCTGATTTACTCCAAGTTAGGAATTAATTTCTGAGGAAATTAGAAGGCTGAACTAACCCCGCAGCCTAAGATGGTTTGAGAAGAAGACGACTCGATTGCTAGGACAGTACGTTTATTCGCCTGACGTTTCGACATCCGTCGCGGATTCATCATCAGAGACAGGAGCAAGAAACAGTAGCAGAAACAGTTTCTGCTACTGTTACCTAAATATGGTTTATTCTACCTCATTATTTACGAAATACCTCTGTATCAAAAGCGAGGTTCGCTACACAATTGTCAATTGCCGTGCAGCCTATGGCCAGAAAGAGTTCGGCGTTTTATACCGATATTTCTTCAGCAAAAAAGGAAGTTAACCCACAAATGACTATTTCACGACGCCAGAGACGACTGGAAGAAAGTTTGCACGCAATGTTTGCGGGAATTTATTGTTCAACTTCCATCAGTTTGGCAAATCCCAGGGTTTTATATCTAATGCTGGAGGGGATTTATTGTGCTATCGTCAGCAAAGCCGGTACGATATATAGCCTGGCGGGTTTATGGTTATTCAGGCCAGGTTCGGACAATGCAGATTGCAACGTAATGCGAAGGTCCAGCGCCTAAGTTTAACGCATGCAAATATTCAGTCCCTGAAACGAAAGAAAGCGTTATTTTTCTACACAACATCATTTAAACGGTCAGATTCTTTGCTAAGTTTACCGATCTCAGCCCGAATGCAGACTCGAAGAACACAATGTTTGGTATGCAGGTAACATCTGAAAGTGAGTTTTTGCCGACCATGAAAATACAACAGCTAAGTTAATTGTGTCGCTGAAACGCTCGTATAGTTGACGGCGCCGCCTCATACCTAGACTAAAATTATTAGAGTCAACGATTAGAGTGCATCCCAGATGTGCAGGTCTTCTAGCCGTGTGGATTTTCTATTTGAAAAAGTCTGCAGGGCGTGACTGAAGTATGAGCCCCCTCTCCACCAGAAATCAAGATATACCTGGTTGTTACTTAATGTCGCTGGGTTGAAATCTGTGTCCGGTTACCGACTGCGAAAATGATATCCTCGACAGTGTGGCAGTTATACTCATTTCTTTGTACAACAGTGGCTTAGGCAGAAGTGTAGCTATCCAACACGACGTTGAAAGTGTACTTACAATACTTGTTTGCTCGGCGAGAGATAACGCTGCAAGGCCACAGAAAAGAAAACTGTAGTAGCTTTATACGGCAACATAATGGAGCTTTTATTCTACTAATGTGGTAAAAAATGTGGTAGGCATTCTGCTGCAACACTATTTTACTATAACTTAAGTAACTTAACTAAAAATTAAAGTCAGCTAAAACTAATACAACTAGATAATAAACTAAAAAGTAAACTAAAGTAAAAATAAACTAAAAGTATTTGAATAAAACTAAACTAAAATTGAACTTAAATTGTAAAACTAAATAATCAACTAATAAGGTAAACAAAATACATAAAAAATGCATCGAAATAAGTAGTTAGCTATGCTATAGTAGACTGCAGTGCTGCTCATAAGAAGCCCTTACCCATTATTTAATCGTAATGGCGTATGCCTACAAGGACAAAGAGCTGCATTTGAAGGATTCATGGCCTAGTAGAAAATGACCCGTTTATAAATGCGCGGGTTCACAGGGGAATGACTTTATTAGAGAGATGGATTCATTTGCTACAATTCTCGTAGGCATTACGAGCAGCTCAGAAGCGGACACGATCGTTGGAAAAAGGGGTCAATTGGCCTGAAGTTTTGGATTCTCGTTCGAGCCCATAATTAGAGCCAGCAGCAACAGCAGATACAGTGAGTGGGAGTACAGGGTATTTACTTTCCGTAGTGGCCACGCGACCACGTGGGTACTATAATTAGCAGCTCTCGCGATCACCGCGTGACGGGGAGCGTAATTGACGCTATGATCGCTTGTCACTCCGCATGCAAACTGCTCGAGTCACGGTTCGCAGGCCCGCCGTTCATCAACAAATGAATGGCCTCCCGCTCTCATATTACTCACTGAGACTTTGCCTGGGCGGGAGTGATCAGTTACGTGGGGGAGGGTGCGGACGACCAACAATACCAGTGAGAACAAGCCAAAGTGCCAAGTCACGTCGAAATCCGACACGGAGGATGAAAACGCGGCCATCAGCGACTCCGACACGGACTGACGAGCTATCAGTGCATCATATACGGCGCCCTACGGTGATCGAGAGAGCTGCTAATTAGAATATGCATGTAGTCAAACGGAAATCGCGTACTATAAATACTGCATTCTTGTGCCTCTACTACTCTGTGATGATCTGTTCGCGTGGGAATCCAAAACTTCAGGCCAATAACTTTTTCTTCCCATGATCACACCTCTTTTTGAGCTGCCTCCTGAAACTGGTCTTTTTTGGTTTCTATCGGCTATATCTAACTGCATCTGCTTAACTGTAAGTGGAGAACATTTGTGTTTTCTAAAGTTTGCCTTTCATGTAGTTCATATGAGGCTTATTCGCAAGTGGCCACCCACACCTACGAGACGGGTTACGAGTTCAACTTCGCAGCTGCGAGGATAAGTGCCCACGCAAGTAGCAAGACGGGCCGAGAACTGATTGAAGCCTGGGCGTCGGACGAAAACTCAGTTAACCGATGCATGGAGCTGGCGCCCGCATATGTTGCCCTGCGCAGGTATTTCCAGACTCACGGCACTGGTGGTTCCGTCCCTCCGTCCCTCACCCCCCCCTCCTCGCCCCTATGATGGTTAATTGATCCCTTCTTCTATAAAGGTTGCTTGCTTTCGTTGATGGTTTTATCGCTGACGGTGGACTCCTGCAAGAGTTCGAAAGCTCAGAAAAATAAAACTCCGATTCCGGTGATCGAAACTACTTCTTCTCAATCCATGCACATACCTGAGTTGCGAGCCCCCGCCTCAATTCGCTTATTCGTGCATTTGGTCCAAGGCATGAGACTGGACTACGAAAACGCCTGTTATAACAGCACTTAAAGGTATGATATTAATTTCCGTGGGTTTGTTAAGGTCCACAATGTATGCATGAAATTCGTCATGAGAGTTGGATGCTGTGGTTTGGGCATTCTTCAGTCGGAGCAGGTCCGTAAAAATTAAAAATACGTACTTACATTGTAATGTACCTTTAACAGGACAACACAATAGCCTTTCCATGGTCAGTCGAATTTTCCTTTCCTTTATTCTAAAAAGAATAAAAAAACACCTTATCTAAGAAAATTGTATTTTAAATCAAAACATTTAGCGCTGAAGCATTAAAAAAAGTATTCGTGTAAGTTATTACATCAATGAATCTAATAAGCAGATAATAATGTGCGTATGCAAGTCAGAATGGTTTTTTTGGGAGATCTGATGCACGCTGCGTTTTTATGAAGTTGTGTCTCTTACATTGTTTATACTATTTATTTAAAAACTTCTTTCATTCAATGGTAACGGGAATTGTCATGTTCACGTAATGCAGAGCGTTTTGAGGGTTGATTTCTGGGGATTGGTTCTATTTCAGTCTCTAAGTGAATGCAACGTCGAAACAGTAATTATTTAATGCATCTACTAATTAAAAATATTGTCCAAGTATGGCTTTCGTGAATGACATGCTCCGATTTGAAAGGAACTCAGTCAACAAAGGAAAAGAGATGGACTCGTCAAATTGGAAAACCGATTCAAAGATGAAAGTGATTCTGTTGAAACCGCTGACCAAAAAAGATAAATTCTCAGTTCCTATTTTTCTTGTTTCGATAAAATGATTAAAAACGGTGTTATTAAAGTCCGGCGTCGCGTAAAAGCTACATGTTCATATGTAAGCTTAAAGAATAAAACCGGATATTAACCGCGATAAACAGAGATAAAATTTGCTGATCAGAAAGGCACATCAGCAGCCTATGGTTTCATTTTATAGGACTTCACACTGAGGAACAAATTGAGCAAATTCTTCGTTATATTATTTTAGCCTTTTAATTCTCTCAGAAATTAATTTCTGACTGGAAGTAGATCCGTATATTCGGGCGTAAGCAACTGTAAGTTATGTAGACTCCCCTAGCCACCACTAAATCCGGGTGATGGGGGCTTTTAAAGGCTTCAGCGCGGACAGGCAGCGAAATAGATACAACAAACATGAAAAATCAATAAAATACCACGGATCTATTCTTCCGGGCCTATTTATAGCGACGGAATTGAGAATGCTATTAAAAAGATAAACAAAAGCAACTTCCAATAAACCGAAAGATAGCCTTCCTTAAGTATGTACTTTAAAAGGGGCGTAATTGACTACCAAACGAGTACACGAAAGATTTTTTGTACATGGTTTTCAGAAAATATATTTGAATTTATACAGGCCACCAAAATCAATGATAAAAATGCCTACTACCTAAGTAACCACTTTTTACAGTACATACTTTTTTTAGCAGTCAGAAATGAGCTCGTCAAAAAGCCGACATCCTAAGGAGACTGAAATAACTTAAAAATAGGTTACACGATAATCAGTATTTGAACCTTCCTCAATGCCGATTAGCAATTAAGCACCAATCTTTCACAAATGTCGGCATTTTGCGCGAATTCTGAGCCGTACTGTAGCAGTTTACATACAGAAGGTTATTTCCCATTGCAATGAAGCAATAAACCAAACCAGGTCAAGCTGTGTATTTTATAATCAGAGACCTACATAATCTACCCCTACCTTATGTGAAACCTGCTACACCACCTTTATGACCCTAAAAACTCTTATTTATTTAGCTGCAACCGTCTCAGATGTTCGATGCCCATACATGGAACCTTTGATGAAGCCTTCAAGGCTGTCTTATTTCCGGATTCTGCCCGTACACTGCGCACACTTTACTTCATCTGCATAAATTTGAAACTTTTCGCAGCAGGGAATGTTCATTTTGTTTGCAACAACATCCCACCCCCTCCGAGTCATCGTTTCGCAACTACCCGCGTCTCCGCTTTTCCGAAAAAAAGAGAGCGCAGAGTGATATCGGTATGCGCGACTTTCTCACGAGTAAGACCTCTAATAGGGGGTCGCCTGCGGAACTGCCATGCGCCTTTCTGCAAAGCGCCACTGTAGAGCGGACGTAACGCCTGGCGCCAGAAGAGACGGTATCACTATCAGGGCTTGCGTGCGCCGCCTCCTATCGGTGGTTGCGCCGCCAGTGATAAATTAGTTTTTAAGCCAAGCATGACGCGGCGCCCGCCCCCCCCCCCCCCCCAGCTCATGTAATCTCTACCGCCCCCCCCCCCCCCCCCCCCCCCCTCTACGCCGCCGCCGTTCCCTTTGTCGAAGTCAACAGCAGAATGTTGCGTCAGGCTGATGGGGGCGGAGGAGTTGTGTACAAACACACACACACACACTCACACACACACACACACACACACACACGTCAGCTGATATATGTACTCTGGAACACGCCTCCAAACCAGCTCGCTGTTGTAGCAACTAGTCTTTAATCTAGTGGCGTATGGGGCTGCCTGTGCTATTTTGTGTTTGCATTCATTCACTTTAGATCAGGCGATAAGGTTGACAAGGCGGAACTTGAGTCTCTGGCAAGGGGAGGTGAAAAAGGCATCTGTTCTTACCAGGCAGAGCAACTTGATAAAACAACCCAGTACGTTTTTAGGGAGATGTTTCAGATTGTACTGCCCTATTGGCGCTGATAACAAATGAGACTCAAGTACGTGGGGCGAAGAGGCATTTCGTATCTTATAAAATAAATTGAATCAAACGAATAAAACGTTACTTTTCATCGTGCTGCGCACCTCCGGTAAACTGGGAGGGGCTGATTAGCGTTTGCGAGTCGGATTATTAACCCTGCTAACTGTAAATGCCTACTCGAGAGAGGGTGCATAATGTGGAAGGCGTTCACCCGCCAGACAGAATTTAAAAGCTGCATGACCATTGGCGTTCATGTTCAACTCTCTGGTCGTCCCGAGTTGACCTTGGGGTACGGCAAACTAGAAGGGGTGTAGCAGCAGAAGACGTTCAGGTCGACAACTAAAGCATCTGTAGTCGTTTTCAGTGACAGCGAATACTAAACAGAGTCGATAAACACCACACAAATGTCGAGGTCATACTAAGTAGCAGTAGGGGTGTATGAAAAGTAATCTAATGTTTATAGACATGTAGCGGGGGGCGGGAGGTACGATAGAGAATGAGGAGGAGGAGAATGTAACGTGTTTATATTTCGCATCTGGAATACCGATGGTGAGTGCAGCACTGTGTTCGGTTTCAGGGCCAGGAGGTGGGAGTGTAGGCATGAAGTTAGAGAAAGCGAGACGATCTACGACAAGGATAGATATGAGGGCAAGGATCAGCGGCTGAGACGGGGGGGGGCAGGATCTACACTGACGTTCAGTCACACCTACGCCATCTTGGACCCTCACCAGTGATGATCTTCAATCCACGCAAACAATCCATTCAGTCTCTTGGTATATAGCAGGGAGTAAGTGACAGTACGACCGTTGTTGCAGAAGGCATATTAGTTAGTGGCGGTCATCCGCATGCGTACTATAATTATCGGCTCCTGTAACCACCGCTTGGGGTATCAGTTGGTGCAGTGATGGCTAGACACTGATTTTGCCTGATTTTCCTTCTCAGACAACGTTTCAGGACGCAGTATGGGAACGCCAAATCGTTGCGCTTGTTGATTGACTGATGAACCATGACTCGAACAGCTCGCTGCTCACGCGGTTGTTACCTCTTGCAAGGAGAATCAGTCGCGTGGGAAGGGCCACGCCTAGCAACAACTCGGACGATAGCGAGCATAATTGTCGCGCAATTAGCAAGCCGGCACCCGACATGGGCAACTAAATCGTGGCAATTAATGAGTTAAAAGAGAAGTGTCAAGCCATCATCGCACTAATTGAGACGCCAAGCGGTGGTTACAGGAGCCGATACTTATAGTACGCATGCAGATGACCACTACGTACGATAATTCCGTGCAATTTGTGCATGTATCACCCCAAATCTGCGCATGTATCACACCATCCAACTGTTACCTATGATAAAAGATTCTCGACAGAATCCAAAACGTCAGGAAGATAAAAATTCTTATTTCAGTGATCGCATCTTCTTCTTCTTCTTCTTCTTCTTCTGGATGAACGATCTACTGTAATCACAAACACTAAGATTGTTCCGTCTAATGGAAGAAGGCAATTAGGTGTTGGGAGCAATTGATTGGCTACATAAGGCAAGTTGCCACTAGGTCAAGCACAGCGGGCATCGCAACACCAGAGGAGGGCAGCCTTGGAGCAGCTGCTATAGTTTAAAAGCGCGTGGAGAACGCAACCACCAGAATCAAACTGCAGGAATCTGTCTACGCGTGCTTTTCACAAGCTGCCTCATCGCCCCCTCCCTAAAAAAAATCACAGAGGCTTCACAAAAGTGCTTTGAAAGCCCAGATATCAAATGCGTGCGAGTGTCATAAGCGCCACATTAAGAAAAAGCCTTTGAACCTGACGAGTTGGTCACCAGTTCACACAAACACATATGGGGCTGACTGTCAGTTGGCAGGGTTCCAAGCAAAGGCAAAAGGTGGATTCTAGATGATGGCTTAGGAAATCCCGCTTGGGAAGTCAGCTTACGGTATCTGTAATGTTAGATTCCATAGGATTGGTAGGTTGGGCGGGGAAATCGACTAAAGTGTGATTAAATTCACGGCTAACAACGAGCCTCGTAGCGCTGGTCACTTTGGTAGAGCGCTGGCTGCGCAAAAGCCTTCCCTGCTGTGTGGGTTCGACTCCAACCGAGGCCGCGAATTTTTCACAATCGGGTTAACTGAAAGGGAAAAAGCTGGAAATGGTTCTCTACTTTGCCTTGTGCTTGCAAGCATGATCTCTGGACTAGTGAGTGCCTGCTGCTACGCAACCGGTTGCTAGGACACCAGCCTGCATCTATAAGATATGAAAAAATTAGTCGGAGCACTTCTGAGCTCCAACCAGCGAAGCGTCACTTTCGTCTGCATAACACTTGCATCCTTGAACATGTGCTTTAGGTATTTCTCATCACAACTCCCTAAGCGCTCATTTAAGTAACCCTGAGACAAAAATGATATTCATTTTAGTTTAACAGGGCGCTAAAGCAATCGATCAGTAATATGATGACGGCCTCACAAAAATCAGAACTGGATAAACATTCTAGGAGTACAAGCGCCTCCTGCTTACTTCCCGGGGCGTTCGACTGCATTTTCTTGCAGGAAATGAGTACAAAAGGTGACGAATCCCGTGGCTAGTTAACTGAAAAGCTTAAAAGTGACCAGCGTAGATCTGCGATCGCATTAAGTTAGCCAAAATTCTGAAATGTGGTTTATATTTGCATAGGTTACTGAAGTCGGTTTGTAATAGTAGTTGACGCCTAGCGTAATCCCAAAATATTTTGTTCACGTTAAAATGCCGGCTTTTGAACTAGCTCCTTTTCGACTGCATGCCTAGAATTTAGACTTTAAATGCGATAACTTAGTCAATTAAAATATTTCAGATTGATTTTCAATACCCTTTTAAGTTCAGACAAAGCATTCATAAAATCATTATTATATATGCTCATTTGATTATGGATTACGTCCCATACTACCCATTACATTTTCAAGTAGATGGTAATCATGCAAGTGGCATCAACAACCTTACAAATAAGATAGTTTATGCATGAATATCCCATGCCTAGAACGAATCACAAATTAAGAAACTTTTTAGTACCAAAAGCTTCCTGTTGTGCAACAAAATTCTATTTTAGTGCAGTTTCTATAGCATATATTGAATTTAAAAATTCATACGAAACTAATTGGAAAACTGCACACCACTTAGGTGGTCAATTTTATACAATTCGGTTTCTTTGAGCGACCGAAAAGGACCTTGTTCAAAAGTCGGCATCATGAAGTGACAGCAACGTCTTGGGATAATGCTTTGTGATAATTAATATTAACATCTAACCTAGGTAGTACTTTTGAATCGGAAACGCACTGCACAATTTCAGTCAACCTTTATGATATGGTACACATAATATAGTTACTGAGGATGAGTGTTTGCCAGTAATTTTTGCTGCCCTTATAATTCCAAATGCATAAATATCCTTGCCTTTAAGTTGTTTGTAGCATTAGTGCATAGGTGTACACCGATCTCGTCCAGGATTCACCAAGCCTGGCTGTTTCGTCTGGCGAGGGACTGGACACTTCCAGTTTATTTTTCTCAAGGAAGTTCGTCTCTAGCTTACTGGTCGCGGGTTCAAAAGGCGATTGTAGCGGCAGTTTCTGTGGCTATACTGGAGTTGGGTATGTGCAGCTGACGACAGCTAATAAGCTAGAAATACGCGTATTCTGCATCCCTAACGTTTGCCGGTAATACATTAGTTGTTTGTAGCATATTTGTGCTCCCGTAAACGAGCGCTAGGGAGGGAGGGAGGGAGGGGGGAGCATATCAGGGCACGGCAGGCCGTGTTCTGGTTGCGCCCCCATAAGGAATGACGGACGTGGAGGGGAGGGGGAGGGCGTGGTGACAGGCACCTGCGCCTGATCCCACATCTGGTCGTCTTAACTTTCTCTTGATAGCGGGCACAGGGGGACGATGGGGCAGGGAGCGCGCTAGATGCAATGCAGGTCTACTACCACTTATTCACGCATAAGTTTCCGCGCATGTCTTCAGCTTGCTGAAACACGCTGAGGACCTCATCGGAAGCGACGGTCAAACTGTAGTGGTCGCAGACTGTGTCTTAATCCGTATTTTACACTCGAAAAATTGTATTTTTTTGCGTGAAAAGTTATTTACTCACTGAGTAATTTAAAATTTCACCTTAGGTTTCACTTGCATTTTGGGTTTAAAAACCACAACCTGTGCACTTTCTAGTTGAGAAAAACCATACATTCATATGTTAGCAAGAAGGTACCTTATGACAGTGAAATATTTGACCATGAATATGGACCACGATTTGTACTTCTTAAGGAAGAAGACAAATGGACAGATAATATAAAATTTGACCGGATTAAAAAGTGTGAGTCAATATTATCCTTTCTATGAGCAGAACATTTACAAAAGATGCAATTCACCATAGAGTGTCGGAAAGGCTGTTCTCTGCATTTAGTTTTCCATGAATTCTACCTGGATTATAGGGGACTAAAAATCACAAAGTAGCATGTTTCAATTAAGTAGTCGGCTTTAAAGAATGTAATGTTTGTAGGCAATCACGAAGACTTGTATTTACAAGAAGCACGGGTGCTTATAGCGTAGGTCATGTTTGCAGCCAAGAGCTTTCGCCGATCTTTTAGGAGGAACCTTTTTAAAAGAAGCTAACAGAAGAGCATTTTTTGAGATTAGATCAGGAAATACCCGTGAAATCTGGGATATTTTGAAGACATTGTCAGTGCTTTTTGAAAATTAAATGCCAATACATATATCAGTTAACTCTGGGAGAAGGTGCTGATTTTGCATTTTGGTGATCACAACATCTAACCTGCATATTGACTTGGCAAGCGAACCGCCTGCTCAGTCGTGTTTACTGGCTAAACATACAACAAGATGCTCTGTAAACACTTATGAATCGTGTCAATCACACGGGCATTTCGAATCTGTAAGGCTTCAGCTGGGTTACACTGACTCTAGCGGATATTTAAACTGGAAGCTTGCCATCATTTTTAAGCTGACGGTAAGCATATTTTGAGAAGAAGCGGGTGTGATCGCTGAGACAAGAATCTTATTTGCTTGATGCTTCTACATCCGTTGTGAATCCATAATCGGAAGCAATAAAAAAACCGGTAAAAAATTAACAGGGAGTAATAGTATTTATATAAGACAATCACCATATTACTGCATACTTAGGAAAATTAGCGACTCCCTATCAAGGATAAGTGATCGCTTGTGCGCTAACTGCGTGTGGGCTGTGACCTACCGAAATTTCGTCACACGTGGTGGAATTGGACGTGATGATCGCTCGGCCATCTTTTTCCTTGGCGCTGGTGTCTGACGACGTGTCGACTTGTGCGTTCCCCAAGTGGTGAGATGCCTTGGTCAAATTGAACCTCGGCACCGAATATGGATTTGGTAGATCGTTGCACTTGTTCATAGACTGGGGACCCGTGAAAAATGACTCAAATAATTGAGAAGAAGACTCGATCGCTGGGGCAATATGTTTATTCACCTGACGTTTTGACATCCGTCGCGGATTCATAATCAGAGACATGAGTAGGAAACAGTAGCAGAAACGGGTGATGTATGCACAGAAGTTGCAGAATTATTTGGATACAGTCATTACTGAAAACATGCAGCAACAATTAACGCTAATTGCCTTCTGTGCATACATTACCCGTTTCTGCTACTGTTTCCTACTCATGTCTCTGATGATGAGTCCGTGATGGATGTCAAAACGTCAGACGAATAAACGTATTGTCCCAGCGATCGAGTCTTCTTCTTCTCAATTGCTTCCTAGGACTCGCATGTCCGCTTGTATTGGCAACTCAAATAATTCTCGGCTCATCCGATTATCACCTCTTGCCACATTTGAATGTGTGGTCGAGTCTCGTCGAATGAACCGCAACTTGAGAATTTGTGTCATTTCTCCGTACTGCCGCTGCGTGTTCGTCAGTATGCGTATTGAAAGCCCTTTCAGGTTCTCCGACGTGGTTGCTTTGTCAGCAAACGCGGCGGATCCCATAAAGAAGATTCCGTGACACCGTGATACCTTATGGTTGCTGCGTGTGTGATCCCAGTTCCAAGTGGCGCGAGATGGCGGCCGATGGCCTCCGAGCCATTTTTAATGTACGACACCCCTCGCCAAAATTTGGGGTCGGCGCGATTTCGTTGCTCATCCCGTTTGCGCATGCACTGGTGGACGAAGTTTCGCGGGTAGCCGTTTTCGCGGAGCACCCCTCAAAGGCGCTGCAGTTTGGTAAATTTATCTTCCGGTTCATTTCTGTGCGTCTCAACACGCCGATAAAGCGTCCTTACGCAACTGCGTTTCCGACTGATTGGGTGGTTGCCGGTGATTTTAATTACTTGCGTCATGTTTGTTGCTGTCCTGAACACTTTGGTCTTTGCGGCAGACGAGGACATCAAGGAAGGCTAGCTGGTTCTTTTCTTCCTCCTACATCGCAATTTGTGTCCCGGAAGACTTTGTTCAGACGCTCTTGGAACGATCGAAGAGGATGCGTAGTTCCTCCATTATACCCTTTAGGATACAAAGGTAAAGTTTTTGTTTCTTCCTAAAATTGTAGAAGTGATAACGGAGGCTGCTTGCCTAAGGTCCTCAGAAAGTAACCGTAGTCAAAAATTTGATTTAGCAATGATACTATGATGAGACTTTCTGAATACGAGTAGTGAACCGTCTAAACGCCCGAGCGAACGAAGTAAGTACTAGTCAGTAAGACACTTGTCATTTGCTTAAATAGGTGGATTTTATCCTATTGTTCTCTGAAGCACTTAGGGCGTTCGAGCTAAAGCGGGAGAATACCCACTGTAATTTATGATATGGTCCGCTGGCTCAATAAGAGGTCTTCAAAAAATGTTTAAACTCTGATATGATCGTTATCTGCATAATTAGTTTAATAATATTGACACAATTATTTGGATTTTTGCTAAGAAATTTCTATTTAAGTTAACTCACTAAAATTACTATCTACCCAAGGGGGGTACGTACCTGAAGACGGTTCAAACAGACCAGCTACTTGGTATTTTTTAACCAAAACGTTCCACTCCTACTAAACAGTAGTATATGAGCAGGCGCGGTTCCCTACAAAAGCGTTCATCGTTTCCGCAAACAGTGATTCACTTTGCAAAATTTAGTCGAACTCCGATGAGGAAAGGTATGCTTGTGTTTATCAGCATTTCCCAAACGACAAAATTCGTCTCAGGAAGGTTGCGGCTGCTGTCACAGGAAATAAGTTTTTAACTTCTCCTGAGTATGCTTTTTTACTTCGAAAAAAGTATGCCAAGAATGGAAATTCAGGAAAAGTTTTTGCACGAAAGAGAGGAAATTGAGACTGAGATTGTAGCGACATAATTTATAACGAGAAATTATCCTACAACTATTCTGTAGAGGCCAGAGATCACCTTGTGAAATCTACGTTGCATAAGGTATTTGGCTGACGGATGTCTGCATTCTATTTTTCCCCTAAAATTAAGGCAATGTACAAATTGGGACTTTTGATCCTTTTCCAATTCCCCTGAAAATTAATGATACTCCTTTCTAAGTAAAGGAGAAGGCTGGTAGAGCACCGAAACAGTTAGTCTATTTTCATAAACTTTAAAACTCGTAGAGGAGTTAATCGTCAGAGGTAACAGCAGCAATAAAAAGGTGAGAGTTATAGGGAATTTAAACCAAGCAGTTATCAGTGAGGCACGTCTGGAGGTGACTGAGGAGGGCTCGCACGTCGGCGCCGAATCGATACATCGATTGATTGACTTCTCATTCATAGACCAGGCTTCAATCAATTCTCGAATCGACTTGCTGCCGGCGTGAATGAGCATCTTGATGGCCGCAAAATTGGACCCATAGCCCGGTTCGTAGGCGTGAGCATCAACTTGCGATAATGCTTCGCCCCGTCATACAGCTAGCTCATGTTCATGCATATGCGATCCGGGAATTCATTCAGTGTGACCTGTGTAATTAAAAGGGCAGTTTAGACATAGGATGTAATGCACCATCTTAGTTGGCTCTTTGGGATTTAGCCGTTCTTTGATTTTCATCACACAGCTACGCATGGTAGCTTTTAGTCGGTGTGCAGTTCCCACGCCTAGTCCCACAGCAATGTTTCCAGTCGTATCTGAGACGATCCTGATGTCCTCGGGGGTACTTCTGTTTGGGTCCTCCGAGACAAAACATGTAAGCATAGACTTATAAACCCCTTCTCAGCTGCAGACGAAGAAACTTTATTTTCTCTTCACAGTGGAGCCTCTTTCGCTATATTTGTTTACTTTTAGGCATTGTTCTAAGGTGGTAATTGAAAAATAAAGTGGCCGTATAAATTCTAAGATATTGCAATGATGGTCAGTTATGCATTACTGGAGACTAGATCCTACAAAGGGTATCTTATCACATCCTTCAATTTTAACCTAGCTTTTGGTGGGAGAGAACATCCATAGTCTTCGCAAATTGCAAAAATGTTGGGACGCTTAAACAAACGATTGCCATCAAAGCATTCAGATTTGAAAAAATATCATATTTTAAAATCGGTTAAAGGTCATAATTATTTCAAAAATAACTTGCTTTCTTATATCTGATTAAAGTAGGTAAAAAAATCAATCAGCAATGCGACAAGTACCATGTGATAACATTCGTACAGACGCTCAAACTTAACCTGAGGAAGGTAGGTAGAAACCACCATAACGTAGATTTCCACTTAAGTTCGTTAACATTTTAACTGATAAAATTATTCCTCAACGTATTCTGCATGCAAAAAATGCATTTGGCGAAATGGGCTAGACGAATAAATAAAAAGCATGAAATAAACAAAATTAGTGCCTCCGTAGCTCAGTGGTAAAGCGTTGGCTGTACCAAAGTTCTCCTTGCTGTGTGGGTTTTAATCCCAACGAGGCCATACATTTTTCACAATTGGGTCAGTTAAAAATAAAACTAACAAATGTATGTATGAACCCAAGTGTATGCTGGAGACTACGCAGCGTTTAATAACATCACACTCGAGTCTTACCGCAACTTTACTTATTTTTTCCCGATTCTGAAAAAATTTTCTCAAAGTGGGCTGTTTAGTCTTCAGCATATTTCGTTTTTGCAGTTTTCGTAGATTTAACACAAATAATCCCTTATTTAATGTAAGTCGTGAAGAAAAATAATTTTTTGTATAATTTACAATCCCCTTTTACTTTATTTAGAAACAGAACAGATGAAAGAATAAAAAATACTTCAAAAAATGGCAATGTATTTGGCTAGTTTTTTTTAATTCGCCAGTATGTATCTGAAAGTGGAATTAATCTACTCACGCGGAAGGTAAACCATTATAAAGAGGAATGAAAGTCCTTTTATTTTCAGTCAAATTGAATCGTTTATTTTCAGAAAACTTTAAGAAATTCTCAAATTGCATTGAGACATTACGTTGGAGAAATTATATATACACAGAAGTTCGTCAGCCAAATATCTAATCAAAGAAATTTCTAAGAGCTAACATTTTATGGAAAGTTTTTATTAATCTTTGGAATAGTAGTTGCAGAGTTATACTGCTGACATGATTTACATTTGACAATGTGATTTGCTGTTTCGAGGCATTTCTACAAAGAAGCAACATGGTCATCATTCTAAGAACTGATATCCAAAAACACTTTCTTTCGGTAAATACTCTTTCTATATACCTTATTTTAAAGGTTTTGGTGTAAACGTCGAACAGATGCGCAAATTATGAATTGCTCAGTGGAGATAGTAAAAACAAGCAATTTGATGACACACTTTTTTCGATGACATTCAATAAATACGTAACCGGTAAGAACAGGCTTTACATAATATTTTGACTTCAGAAAAATGCTTTTATTATACAGAAAGTGGTTGCTTCAAGTTTTGAACTTAAAACAATATCTTAATTTATTGTTTTAATTTAAAGCTCTTTTTACGTCTCTAGAACCACGGCATTATCGAGAAAATTTTATATTCCTTTACGGACACTTAGTAATTCCTATAGTTATGTAAAGTAATTAATAGGCCTTATGCTATTCATTATTATTTCTATGTTTTCCTAAATACATTCACACTGGTATTGTAGTAATGACCAAACTTATACAAATTAAGGAAAATTACGTGGTCAACAGCGACCACTGTACGTACCTTGAAATTGGACAGAAGGCAAGTTCTCTCACGATATACAAAACGTGGTATACTTACGACCGCAGTTAAAAATGCTCTCTAACTTTATTACTCACTGATCAGCTTGTTAAAATGTGACCTTGTGAAGAATTTGATTCCGCTGACGTCTCTATCGGTGAACTCAAGCGCAAGTCTGCTTGTCTAATTCGATCACACATAAAAAAATGAAAAAAAAACGGAAAAAATACAGCCAAATCTCGCGAAACTTATCACCGATCCAGCACTGAAATGCTAGCTTTTTTCCAGGAGCCATGATGCACCTCGCAATTATTCATGAACTATATTAAATTGAACAGTCTAGTGAAGGAATATTTTCAAAATTTGTTATTTTTTCTAATTTATTTGCCGCTTTTTGCATGGGTAAGCTTTCTGTACACTTAAATCTAACTTTACTGAGTTACAGAGATTTTTCACGTGCACAGTATTTTCCACTCTTCTGAAATAAATTTGCTATTTCTAAACAACGTGACATTAATTTATCAACCACATTATGCCTTCTGTTTAAAAAATAATCGTTTATTTACTGTTTTAGTACTTTATGAAACACAGCGTGGGCTACATTTTGCGTAACAGAGCTTTTCTTATGAAACTCTTGAGATTTCATGTGTAAGTAATTCCACTGATATCTCTGAAAAGGACCATATGAACGGATTTTTCAATCTATTATTCTGTAAAAAAAGAGTTGATATCAACAAGTATTTGCAGTCAATAAATTATGCTGCTTGTAGAGTATACAACATGTGCTCATCCACTGCAGTATGCCACGAGCTCTTAATAGCGCATAAAAATGTATGATTTTTGTGGATTTTAATTTTTGAACCCTGAATGCAAATGTAACAGGTCTGGTCTAACCTTCTTCAGGAATTAAAAAAAAACTTGTTCAAAACCGAAATATACGCTTTCTTTATCTATAAAATCTGAAGAAGATTTTATTTGCAACCAAATGAACGTAAGAAAGAATGTTTTGGTGAGGAGCTTATATAAACCAATTTGAATTTATTAGCGTATCGATGACCAACTAAAAATCATGCAAAGTAAAAAATAATTAATTGCGGGGTGTAGTTTTTTCAGGCGGCCGAAAAGAAACTCGTTCGAAAGCCGCCATTCCAGTGGACTTAAATATCTGAGACTCGAGCTGCACAATAGCTCTACGTAAGTAAACTTTTCTCATAAAAAATCGAATTTCGTCCAGCATTCCATGAGATAGAACGTTCGCCGCTGATATACGATGGTTAACACACTGTCGAACTGCGTTGATCAATAAAGGCTGGCTGCGTGGGATAACTTCGTCAGAGCGCAGGCTTTCAGCTAACTGGAAAAATCGATAGATAGATCGATCGAGTGAAGCTAGCGCTCACCTGGTTCGGTTAGTGTCTTGACTGCGCAAGCCATGTCGTTCCGTGCCGTGATGTGGCTGCCAGCCGCTTGAAGAAGTAGGACAGACTTGCTATTTATTTGGTCTGGAAAAGTTTTTTTTTCCTTCTCTTGTTTATTTTTAACCGCATATGGCCCACCAAGGAAGCTGTCGCCACATGCGCTGGCGCCTGCAGCTTCTCCTGAACCCGATAACAACGCGCCCGCAAAACAGAAAAAAACATCCTCGAGGTCGCGTTTAAACTGAGTCATCGGCAAGTTAACCGAAAAGCTGGACCCTGACCACCCAGCGCTCCCACCAAATGCTCTTTTTGTCAGCCGCAGAACCCCCCTCTTTCTGCCCCGCCCACTGCAATGGTCTGCTGCTTTCAGTCCGTTCGGCTTTCACAAGCGTGTGGTCTCTATGCCGACAAAGTCAGACGCTGGCTTATCTGACCTTTTTCTTCTAAAACCTTAAAACGTAGTATTTTGGTTGGCTACTCTTTTCACAAAGCTCGCGAATGGAACATGCGTAGATACTGCTTCGCCATTTGTATTGACCGGAAAGCCTGACAGTTTCAGCAGTTTTGAGGCCAGTTAAGAACTCTAAGTCGGCCACCGTTCTTTCTTTATTTTGCAGCCCGTTCAGAAATAGACAAGGCTGGTGGAAATAAGGTTGAGGGTGTTTAGATATACCGAACACAAGGAAAGAAAGAAGGATCTGGTTTTGTCAGGGTTTGGCGAATAACTGAATAATAAGCAATTATAGATAATCAAAACCATGTGGTTATTGATTCTCAATACATTTGTTTATATCGGTAAACTGTGATGAATGGAGGGTTGTGTGTAACAGATAAGGAATGGTGGATGATAATTAGATTAACAACTTCAGTAAAAGTAGACAGATATTGACCTATTTTTCTGTAGAAAACGGGAATACTTTTGAACCAAATTATAAACTGTATATATAGGCATTTATGTATGCTTATTGACGGGAAGCTTTATACTCCCAAACATACTGTTATAGTTATGGACAATGTTGCACAATTTACAAGCAGCACTACTAAATGGAAAGGTACGATGCCTTACGAATGAATATTTTGTGGTCTTAAAAATACTCATAATTAAAAACTTTGCAACCAGAAAGTAAAAACATGGAAAAGACTTAATTTGCCACAAAATGAGTACAAGAAAAAACATCTTATGCACCTTTCCTAAAAAAATATTTGCTTTTCTAAGGGCATTGAAAATCAACGGGAAATGCATACCACCTCAGTGGTCATATTGGACAGGGCCTTTTTTTGAAGACGGCTAGAAATGAACTTGCGCAAAAGTCGGCATCCCGAAGAGCCTAAAATATCTTGTGATTATGCTGTAAAATAACTAATATAATAGATCGGTTAAAGAAATAATTTTTCATCGAAAAAAAACTTCAAATTTCGACTAACGTTTCATGAGATAGTGCATCGACAGTACACCAAGGGAGGGCAAGTTTCGTGGTTAAGAAGCATAGCCCTGGAGGAGGTTTTCCAAACTTCCGGTTTTTGCAAGTACGTGTTCTCTCAGAATCAAATTCTACGATATAAATATTCCTTCATAAGCATATATGACATCCACGTAAAGCAAGCCACCATACATTTAAACTTTTAACCGAGTCTTTTTAGACCCGACTACTTTTCTGATTCGTTCAATCAAATTTAAGGGTTCCAGAAAGACTGGAAATTTGCCCAGAATGTGGTTGTCAGGGTTGGCCGATTGGCGGACGAAGAGCCAAGCTGCAATGGCTCTTTCTTACTTTGGCCTCTATGGCACTCCCACATCGTGGGATCCGAGCCGATTGTGGCGGCACTTTTAGGACCGGTTCCGGCCACGCCATCCCCATGCGCCTTCTCTAGTCTTCTTGACTTGGTTATGGCACCTGGCCCAGGCGGGAGAGGAGGAGAGAGTGCGGTAGATGCTATACAATTCTGCCGCCATTATACTCTAACTCAAACGCAGATCACCGTCCCTGTGTCACCTTGCAGTGACGCGTACGGTCGAACTGTCATACCTGCCGTGAGGACAAAACGTGCCCGTACAGTCGATAGGTATTTAAATAAATTAGTAATCTGGGTTCTTTGAAATGACTGTCACCGTACCTGTACGTAGCTACTTCAACTTATTTTAACTAGCTATGCGAAAATTATGCAAAACGCAAACATAGAGCTGACTGTTATACTTTGCTCAATGTGCTCGCGTACGCTTATCGAATTAAAGTAAAATAGCAGCACCCAGGCGACTTCAAAAAATAGCCTTAGATATGAGGCTGAAAGTTTCTAGTTAATGATATTCGCATGTACTGCGCATGTTTGTTCCTTCCTATGGTCACGAGAGTGGTGATTAGCCATCTGTCCAGAACGGAGCTGAAGCACTCTGTTTTGACTGCAAGGTGCGGTCTGGTGACGTAAAAGGACCATTAGCAATCGATGTGTTTTGCCGTAAAAGGTGGGCGTGACGGGTGGTAGGAGACTGGGACGATCAATTTGGGCATTTTTGCCTTCGAAGCCAGCCCTACTCAATCTAGGCTAGGAGAGTCGAGATGTAAACCAATGTACTGCTGACTAACGACGAAAAATAATTTCGATTCGACTATCTCAGACATCGTTTGCCTTGTCATCGGCACTTATATCTTTGGCTTGTTTAGTAATTGGCTCATCAAATATTAATTTTTTAGTGAGTCCTATGGTCAAATTTGACGGTTATTCCTTTCAGTTCGTTATTATACTGTGGCATTATTTTGTTTGCTGCTGGAAATCTGCCGCACATATTTCCTTCTTTGAAATCATTTTGCACAATAAAAAATCAGTGTTGCTATTTATTTTTGGAAATGAAAAAGTCTAAAAGTAAGAAATACAGCGTCGAAACAGCTCGGAATATTCATAAGGTATTTCTACTCTTATGTTACTACACAGTAGACAGTATCAAGTTGGTTTGCGGAATTTAATTCAGGTGACTCCGACTTCACGAATGAGCCAAAATCAAAGGTAGATGAAGTCGAACGGAACGGCATCATCGAGTGAGATCCATCTCAATATTGACTTGCCTACCTGAACTCCGCGAGGTGAAGGACGTGGATGTGTGGGTTTTACAAAGCTTGCATGAAATAGAGCACCAACAACGTTTAGAAGCCCACAGGATGTTGCTTTCTCGTCAGATTAAATATTCATGTTTGAGACATACTGTAACGTTTCGGGAGAAGTGGATATAATGTGATAACATTAAACGTTCAGCAAAGTCCAGAAGGAGAAACAGCGATCGCTGGAACAAGATGTTTATTTGCTTGACGTTTCGGATTCTGTCGAGAACTTTTAATTATAGGTAACCATAGATTAAGCGGATACAGGCACAGATTAGGGTGATATATGCACAAATTGCGCAGTAGTTATAGTTCGCAGTGGCCACGTGACCGGATGCACACTAAAATTATCAGCCCCCGTAACCACCGCTGGGTGTCGTAATTGGGGCGGTGATAGCTTTGCATTCCGCGTCCGAGTCAGTAATTGATTAAGGGTTCTCGACAGAATCCGAAATGCCGGGAAAATAAACTTCTTGTTCCAGCAATCGCATCTTCTTCTTACAAACTGCTACCTGGAACTCGCATATTCGCTTCTATCAGTTTAGAATAGTGGTTGGACGGGAACAAGCCACCAAAGCACAACCCATCAAAAGAAGCATATGGTGAGTGTTTGGTGATCTAGTGAAAGCGTGGTTCATTAGGATTCCTTGAAACCTGGCACATCGCTCATGGCAGAAGTATATTGCAGCCAGCTGGGCCAAATTATCCAAAACTCGGAGGAAAACAGTCTGGATCGATCAACCGATAAACTGCTATTCCATTGCCCAAAAACGATAGACCACATACCGCTCAAATAGCAGTAGCAAAACTACAAGACACGGGTCTATAGGTGAAAACCAAAATTTTCGATCATTTTGAAGTCCATCAACCATTGCAGGAAAACCGCGTAATATCCTCAAGCTGCCAACAAGCTCTCAGTCATGCAATCTATGTATCTATTTGCCATAATGGCAGCATGGGTAGCTCAGACACGCATACTTCGTCAATATTCTCAAACTTGCGCCTATAGACCCTAAATATCCCAACGAACTCCAAGTTAGAGATCACTTTCAGAGAAAAATTTAAAGGCTACAATTTCAAAGCCGGAGTATCTACCAGAAAGCACAAGCAGCTGGAAATGCTGGGGAACCCCCTGATGGGCCGCAGCAGCCCTCGCAGCTATGCCATGCAGTGACAGAATATCGCCGAAGCACGCGTGCCCTGGCTTTTGGCTAGAACCTGTGCTTCCAGTATGGTAAATAAATAAGCAGTTTTCATATTTAGCAAGGCTTTTTAGTAGTCGCATAGTCCCACACACAAGAGCGCGCTTTCGGTGACTGTTAATGACTTAAGTCCTCTTTTCACCGCTGTGAATTCCCAGAGGGAATTTATTGTAAACCGAGCTAAATATGATTTTAAGTATCTCCGTACACGTTACCTTCCCCAGGACTATGGCCAAACGTATCTGGAATGCTTGAATGTAGTCTCTTGGTTGGAGGAAATATAAGTGGTTAAATTGTGGAAGCTTGCAGTTGCCAGAGGGGTCCGTCAGTTGCTTTCGCAGTCAAACAGTACTTTATGCTGACAGTAAAGATGCCTGTCGTTCTCACAGCAAAAGTGCCCCGACTTGCGCAACATAACGCCTACTGACGCCAGAGAATGTAACCATCCCCTCTACTACTGCTACAGTCTTTTTGCAAGGGGAAATAAAAGGCTTTCACAGCAGCTCCCGTGGTGGGCGGGGTGGAGTCAGGTGTCTGCAAACGGTGTCATTCATAATTCAGGCAAACGAGAATTTGGCGATTAGGCATGTGGTAGATGACAGAAGCCAAGGTGGTCCCCATAGTAACCTTATTGTTCCTTTCTGCGTCATCCCGCCGGATGACACATTTGTAAGTAAGTGGTGGCGTTTGCACACCCATCTTTTTTTGCACCGAATGACAACTAATTTTGGTAATAGGAGGGTGTGAGCGTTGTGTCCCACTAACACATATATCGCATCGTTTCATAAGGTGGCCACCTGTTTGAGATCCCTACCACTCATACGAAGTTTGTTTACTTTGGGAAGCCAATTGGATCGGTGTTTGCAGATCCCTGAGTGAATATATACCAGGCCTGCAGTGACAGTAAAAATAGCAGGTGGCGAGGCACTGATGAACTGAGGTTCGATGGAGTGCTTATGACTCATCTGATAGACCCCAGTGGTGGACCAGCTGCGCTGTCTGTGAGTGCGTATGTTTGTTTTGTCCGACCCAGCTGGTGGTCAGGGTTATGCTTGGCTGAATGAAGACAAATATGCCCGAAACAGTTCTGTATCAAGTTACCCCCTAAAGGCTGTCATCTCTCTCTGCTATTATGACTTGGTCGGCACCGGCCTGGCAGGTGGTCGCCCGTTTCGGGACCCCTCGTCACCACATGAAGTCTGTTTACTTCGGGAAGCCAATTG
This sequence comes from Ligula intestinalis, assembly GCA_036362985.1. Classification (NCBI taxonomy): domain Eukaryota; kingdom Metazoa; phylum Platyhelminthes; class Cestoda; order Diphyllobothriidea; family Diphyllobothriidae; genus Ligula; species Ligula intestinalis. Next base: position 26,750,088 of record JAYGXS010000009.1, on the reverse strand, counting down.
TATCGGTGTCCGCACGTTCGTGAGTGAATATATGTGATACCTGCAATACAAATATAACTTCTGGGGGTTTTGTAGCTTAGTGCGCTGTTTGGCGCAAAGGACAAAAACGATCTGTTCGACTGATAACACTGATGAAGGGCTTACGATTGTGAAAAAGTATTTTTCAACGGCTTGAGTATCTTCGTCAATTCATTTCGAAGAACATGGCTGAAAGACCACCAAAGCCCTGGTGCTAATGAGAGGTAAGAAACGACTTCTCACTCGGGTCCCGCTTCAAGGGGATGCTCCTAATGACGTTTGAAGAAGGCAACTAAGTCAAACGGCACAGAGCACCTTTCCAGCAGCTGATGCCCATGTCTTGTTCACGACTACTCGCATCCTAACCGGAGAGAGAGAGAGAGCCAAGAAAACTGCCAGTCAAGACCACTTCCATGCACATTTCTTCCTTTACCTGCTCCGCAGTCGGCGTTTAGCTGGCAGGGGTAGGAAACGGACAAGTAAAGAAACGTAAAAGCCCTATGATCGTGCGTAGGGTAGATCCCACAGGAGCCATCGGTGTGATTTAGCAGGTAATTTTGATACTTGCTAAAAGCCCTTGGACAGAGTCTGCTGTCTACGATTGAGGCAGCGGCAAGCAGGTTACTAAAACCGTTCCTGAGTGGGTAGAAGAACTTCATACAGACTATGCTGGTACCAGACTCGGAGCCACCAAACGAGTCACTCCTAATCTGAAATAACGATGCTACTAAACTCATAGCATAAAGTTTTACGGAAAGTTGACCTAACTTCTGACCGCCGGACATGACGGCTAAAATCTTCATACTATAATACTACTTGCTACATTCTAGCAAAATTATTTTATATATTATTTTTATTTATGAAAACCTAGGGCTTACGCTCTTTCACCATAATTCACATTAAAAGGTCTCCACGGTCTTCCCTACTTGACTATATGCATACCGCGATGACCCCATCAGCGATCACATCAGCCGAACCTGGTAGCCATAATCCACGCGGCCCCCAAACTCTCTCCCTTTGTTGCACCCGCAGCGGACTGTCAACGACCTGGGAGGATATCTCAGTGTTCGCAACCTTGTTGGGAGACTCTGCAGTCAGCAAGAGGGTATTGTAGCGGTCTAGTATGTGTGGTCTAATATAACCACTACACTATGAGAATTATGTCTGATAGGAGAAAGCAGTCAAATGTTAGGACTAAATTATTCGTACACAAGGCAAGTGGCCGTGACGAGACTGTTTGCTTGCGAGAGATAAAGCTGCCCTTCTGGGAGCTTGTCTTAAGCGGTGTGTTGTGAATGCGTTTGCCATCGTTTGTGTCAGGATGCGGGAGTGCGTGGGGCATGTCGGCTTGGGCAGGTCACGGGCCAGACAGGGGAACATTAACCCGAGGAACTATGCGTGAAAAGGCAGGCTGGCCGATGCGCAGTAGACGCACGCTGCCTGCACATGTGACCTTGACTATGCTGAGGTTAAGTCTGGGGCGGCCGTGCTTTGGTGGAGCGTCTGTTAGTTAACAAGCCTGTGGGGGCCGTTCGGACGGAAAGTGAAAAAGGAGACACTAGAGCAGCCACTAGGTCAGACCTGGCGGGCGTCGTGAGGACATTGAGACAGCTGCCACAGTATCTATCCGCTTCTTCCACACTTCGGTGATGATCCCGGTAACCTCTGTGATGTTCCTCTCCCCGTTGGACCCTTTGCCCGAGAATGACAGCCTTTTCTCTTAAAAAAATCCAAAGGAGGATGTTCACTGTCTTTTCTCTGTTCCTAACTATGTTCCACCTCATTGGCTCATGTCAATTGGCCGCGTCAACAAACTGCAGTAAGATTTTTCTGCTACCACAAAATACATGTACAAACAGGGATCTCAAAGGCAACCCACCTACATCTCCCTAAAATCTATTGATACTGATATGACTACCCTGTTTTCTGTAAGATTTACAGCCCTGCCTTGCGGTACAGTGCTTGGCAGACCCGAGCTTTTATGCATGTATTAATTACCAACGGCAGTTTTCTGCAATTTCTTGCTTTTGCCTATAAGACCTCAACAAAACGAAAACGGCTTATCAGCCTTTGATACAAATTAGAGGGAACGGTGGCTTTGTCCCATCAAGGTGATGTCAGTCCTTTGTTATCTCATCGAACACGCTTTATTGCTCTTCAGGGGAGGCTGCTTCCCTACAGTCTTTAGAAAAATTATCCAGTCACCGCTGGAGTTAGCTATCCAAACATGGACCACCAAGCATCCACGAAAAAGTTTCAAGGTGTACAACCGAATTTGTGACATGGTAGAGCTCACCACCCTACTCTCAGTCTCTTTTTTTGCTCTAAAGGCAGCTACGAGGTGACCTAGTGCAAACTTTTCGCGTCATCCACGGTCAGGACTTCTGGCGTTTATCAGGAAACCTCCACCAGTTAGTGGCAACGGTTAACCTGCGAGGTCATCCACGCAAAGTACGCATGATTGGCGCTAGGCTTGACACAAGGTGGTTCTGCTTCTCCAACAGAGTGGTTGGGAAGTGGGATGCTTTCTCTGAGGATGTTTTTATGTACGCCTTTGTAAAAGCTTCAAGCGGGAACCTAGATCAGTTTTGGAGACAGCAGGACAGCGCCATTCGATTGCTCTCGTCTTCATGTCGAGCGTTCCAAATATTGCAACATTATAATATTAAGGAAGTCAAGTTAAGCGAACGAACGTTTTCGATTAATTCATCATCAGGCATTACAGTAATATAAGGGAGGGTAGAGTTAACGAAAGTTTTAGGCAAACCAATCAGTAGTAACAAGGGGGAGAGAGGGGGGAGAAGTGTAAAAGGATCAAGGGGGATCAAGGGGATCAGATTCTAGTCTTAATTGGGGACAGAGAAATGGGGTGGGGGGAGAGGGGAAGGGGAAGGTGTCAGACAATTAGTTCATGTCATCCAGTGGTCCTCGTCTCGGGTTTTTTTTTTGGGTTGTGTGAGGACGCAAGTTGTCAACGTCTTGAGACTGTGTCAGTGGCCTTTGGATGTTTGATGCCGCTGTCTCATCATTGTTTCGCGGCGTAGTAAGAGGCGTGAGGGCAGATTTTGAAAAGGCTTTTGGCCACGGGAGCCTTAGGGCCGCTACAAATGCTTTCTGCACACATAAAATTGGGTTTGTGAGGCGAATGGCGACTGCTTCTGCCGTCGCAAGTATCCGCTGACGCAGGAACTTAGAGTGTTTAGCCGGAACTTTGTAGACGACTCTAAATGCTTGGTTGACGTCTACCCGATGACCGCTGTCTACCAAGTGAGCCAGAATTGCGCTTGATATTGACTTAGTTTCGCCTCTGTTTAGCCACGCAGGGTGATGCTCTATCATGCGCTTGGATAGACGTCTAATCGTTCGACCAATGTAACTTGCCCCACAGGAGCATGTAAAGTTGTAGATACACATTGATGTGGTCTGGAACGGCAGTCTATCCTTGCCTTCAAGGCGAAGAAGTGGAGTGCTTGAGAACAATAATCTTAACTTTGCTGCTGGATATGTACGCGCGATTGCAGCGTTCAGACGAAGCTGTAGAAGTTCGCTTGCTGGATCACCTTGAAAAGGCAGTGTAAGAAATACGATTTTCTTCTCAGCCGTCGGTACCTCCGGTCTTGGTGGACGTTCCTCCATAAACTTTCGTTAACTCTACCCTCCCTTATATTACTGTAATGCCTGATGATGAATTAATCGAAAACGTTCGTTCGCTTAACTTGACTTCCTCAATGCTTACATGGGTATCATCGCTGAAATTATAATATTACTAGAAATATGTAAGTAACGTTTGTTTATGGAATGTTTAAGCTGTCCAGCTGGGCACACTATGGCGCTTGAATATAGCTTACTTGTATGTGAACTAAATACTGTAACCCACACACGTGATCGTATATATGAGTGCTGATGCTGCTAAGGCTTGAAGTATTATGTCAGTATATTTTTTTCCTAGTTCCTTTGCGGTTGTTTTAAGTTCCCTTTTGCAACTTTTGTGTATACTTCCATTGCGTGTAGCAAATAAGGATTTTGAAGGTACAAACTGAAATTTCCCTCCAATTATCTGAAGTGAATCGAAAAAGTTAAAAGCAGTCTACCTATTATTGTCGAAATCAATTATCATTTGTATTTTTTTACTTTCCAAAGAAATTAATGATCAAAATAGAGTAAATCTTTCAAAAGAACATTTTCATAAGAAGAAGATGCGATCACTGGAACAAGGACTTTATTTTCCTGACGTTTCGGATTCCCTCGGGAATCCTTAATCATAGGTGATGATAATACAGTCATGGTCATGCGCAGTCGCATTATCATCACCTATGATTAAGGATTCCCGAGGGAATCCGAAACGTCAGGAAAATAAAGTCCTTGTTCCAGTGATCACATCTTCGTCTTATGAACTGCTGCCTGGAACTCGTATATTCTTCTCGATTGGCTATATTTTCATAATCGTTCCGGGAGTTGATATGAATATTTTAGCCACCACATTATCGGTGAAGCAGTGGTGTCTTGGCCTCTTACTATTACCTGTGCTGACAGTATGTGGCATAATTACTAACTGTTATTTTGTTCGAAAAAATTACAGTTTAAAAACCTGCTGGCCCCTCAGAGCAAGTTATGAGGCTATGGGTGCAGGTTTCGTCACCGTCATTGCAGGTGAGTCGGCCCCGAATAATCGTACTCTGCAATTCAAATATCCATGAGTATATGTCCAGCTTTCGGGTACAGATCAAGAGCTTGGAAGCTGCCTTCTCCATCTCGTTCAACAGAGCAGGTTCTAATTGTCACACGTTTCCGTCATTCAGACTTAAAAGTTGCTTTTGGCTTCACTTGTGCGGTTCTTCAATTTCATTCTGCAAAGTAGCCAAACCCTTTTCTTCTTTGTTAGTCCAAATGTGCTTGAGTGAGTGCACTTGAAGAACTGTTCAGCCCATTTGGTGAGGCTAACCGGCAGTGCCATTGTACATGCCGGTGTGTCACAGACACCTGCATACACATTCTTACAAATTACCGCTATTAAAATAGTATTAACAAAATGTAAGTAGCGTTGTTTTTAAAAATAAATTCTTGCTTTCAGGTGACGTGGTATTCAGTTCGGGTTCAGATTGTCGAAGATATACTAGGAACACATAGAAACGAATGGGAGGTAAGGACAGACTACCGTTTCAGGCCACATCTATGTGCATCTATTCGTTCACCTGTTCCTGTGGAGTGGGCTATATTGGCCGAACAACGCGACGTCTGGAGAAGAGAATGCGCGAGCACATACCAGCTTGGCTCAGCAGAGGGGAGAATAGACCGACCTCAAGCTCAATTCTCGCCCACCTAATTGATACAAACCACCAAGTGGACGCGAGTGAAGCCTTTCGGGTCATTTACCGCACGCCAACGCACTTCTCAAAATGCCTGCGCAAACGGGTGTTAGCCACAGCAGAAGCAGTGGCAATCCGACTAGCAAAACCCAGTCTATGCTGTCAAAAGGCGCTGGTTCAAGCCATCGGCCTCCCTTGGCCGACTGCACGCGGAAACCCAACACCTACTGTAGCCAAAGAAGACGTTTCTACGGAGAATAGTCAAACGCAAGCTGAGCGGCTGACATACAGAACTCAATCCGCAGACCGCGAGAACATCCCCCCTGTCTCATCTGGGCATGGCAACCAGCGTCCTACCCGCGCAGGCGCCCGCGTTCAGGAGACGAGGGAAAACTCAACTGCTTAATTACCCTCACCCATTTCCTCCCCCTCCCCCTTTCCCTAACCTGATGATTATAAATCGCTGTAATTAATTGACCAATTTTATTCCCCATGTCATGTACTGGCCTGACGATGAATGACCGAAAACGATCGTTTGCCAACATGACTTTTCAATCGTAGAAATGGGAATTTTCGCTGAACTAACACATAGAAGTAGTTAAGCATTTCTTGAAGAAAAAGAAGAAGAAGAAGAAGCAAAGAAAGAAGATGATGAGCATGATGTAGTCTCTAAAGCAAGAAGCTTGATGGCCTGAAGTTTTTTATGCTCACACTCAGAGAGAGTCGCAGAAAACGATAATTGAGGCACAAGGATCGCAATATTTATAAGACGCAGTTGCCACGCCATCACATACCTACTCAATAAACAACATTCACATTCAGTGTTCGGGGTCTTTTTGATGCGATCGTACTTTGGTCTTCTGAACTGCTTTCAGGCCTCGTTTATTCGCTCTTATCATTAAAGAACTATGTCTCTACGTCATATCGGTAGCTTATTCACAAAAACAACGAAGACGAAAGAACGATCCATGGAGGATTAGACTGCACTAAAAATAGTTTGAGATGCATCTTTTCGTTTGAAGTTCCGGTAGATTATCCGGCTCCCACAGAGTTGGCAGATTTTGCTAATGTTGACGTTCCAGTAGGAGGTATTCGATGACCTGTGCAGAGTTAACAGTTAGATGGAAATTTAACCACCCAGCTACCCCCTGAAATCCCCTTCCAGACCGCAGTTTATGCCGTTAACGCGGCAACCCCGAAAACCATTCCATAATGTCCACAAGAACGGTGCTATGAAAATAAACTTTCAATGATATCATCCCATCCTAACACGCACATTTCGAAACTGCGCACTTTTTCTACTGAGCCCCGGATAGGTAAGTATCGACTGAATCACTGTATTCCAAAAAATAACCGGAGTGAATATACTGTTTAAAACACAATTTTGGGGACCGATAAGCAGATGCAGATGCTTTCTCCGATGAAAGTACGTAAGAACCATCTAATATGCATTTCGGAGGGTGGAATGGCTGTATTCCAATCTTGCCTAAGTGAGCCCTTTGATGGATGCTCGATCTCATGAAGCCCACCTCGCTACTAGACGAACCAGCTGACCTTTCCTCACCGGCGATTTGAGTTTGGGATTTTTTATTTACACTTTCCATCTATTTCTATCAAAAGAGTAGTAGGTCAATCTCGGGAAGAGAGGTCAAACCCTGCGAGCTTGAGAAGAGCCTGAGTGAGCCTAAGAAAATGCTTTAGGGGGAGGTTAAGGTCAGGGTTCGGCTACAGAATAAAGTATGGTTACTCTTAGGGGCAGATTTACCTGCCGCAGTCCTCGCAACAGATGCCTACTTTATTGCTTGTGTGGCATCCAATCAGTGCTCTGCTAGCGAACGTGCAACGGAGGTAGAGCTTTAATACAGTAGTCGCCGGTTATTAAGCCCACGGCTTATAAGCCCAGCTGCGTGCTAAGCCCAAGTCAGCTTGGGACGGAATTTTACATCGCGAAATCCGCTGGCTAATAAGCCCAGTCGCCGGCTACAAAGCCCAGTTTTCCAACAGAACAGAGTGAAATTCTCATCTCTCTGTGCGTGCGCAACTGGTTACGTGTCGCAAATAATTTTTTGTTTGTTTTAGTTATTACGTAAAATACAGACAAACAGCATTATTTTCTTGTACATAACCAAGCTTTACACATAATACAGTGCGTATGTAATGTATAGTGCCTATCCTGCGTTTGCTAATCAAGAACTAGGACTCTCCGCTTAATGCGCCTGCCGCTTATTAAGCCCAATTCGGTCAGGGCCCGACGTGGGCCTAATGGCCGGCGACTACTGTAGTACCTGCGCGCCTCATTCCTTCGTCGGCCAGTGTGACACCGAACCCATGTAGGCGCATTCGCAGTAACCGGTTGAAATACCCACTTGCCATGTTGTGCTGATTGTTTCCAGGGACCGAAACGGACCGACTCTTTAAACATTTACTTAATTTATATTGCTTCCTCACAAGACATTAGTGAGAGAAGATCAAGTTATAACTAGCTGCTTATCACTGACATGTGATTCCGGGACCTCTGCAAAGGTTTACTAACCCAGTATGTTGATTGTGGTCATATCGCCAGTCATGTCCTTTCCGGGAATGACAACGGGCCCAGGTGGGGGAGAAGGAGATAGTGGGGTAGATGCAGCGCAAGTCTATTCTTCCTTTAATCTTATTCATGGTGGACCGCGTCGGATACGGTGATTAAACTATCACAAGGTTGCAGCATACATTAAATTGTATTAGACTAATCGGAGCCCGTGGGGAGAATTATTCGACTGCAACCATTCCAATTGGTCATCTACTTCAGGCAGTCTTACAATTACCACCACGGGGGCATTTAAAGAAAGACGGAAATTTTGCAGGACAACAAAACAGTTAAGACGAACTGCAATACTTATGCTCATAGCTGTGTTAGTTAGCAGGAGCAAATCGCCCTTTCCGTTTTACAGGGGTCCCTGTGCTCTACTTTCGGGGTGCACTTAGACAGTAGTATATTGCCCAGCCTTCCTCTGAAGTGCTTATCGAAGGACAGAAGGTGAACAGAAGTAGACGTGACGGCTGGGTCAAGGACTTTATTCATCCGATGTTGCAAATTTCCTCTCAAACTCAACACCAGAGACAGTAGCAGAAATGGGTATGGTTCGTGGTGTTCAACAGCTAAAGCCTCGAGTTCAACCCTCAAGTAGCAGTGGATTCGCAGATTTTTCCGGCTTTTTCAATGCCCTTTCCTGCCCTCCCCTCTCTCCCACGCAGCCGCCACTTAAGCCCTGCGATTGGACGCAGACCCGCAGTGCAGAGACGCAACGCACACGATCGGTAGCTGTGAACAGAAAGATGCTTCAGCACCCTCAAAATTGCGGATTCCAGCGGTGCCTCCGTCGCAGCCGAGTCTTATCAGCGGAGATCTGTAGTAGCTTTACTCGTGACGTCTCCTGTGGTTACTACTTTGGACGACATTGGAAAATGTGAGCTTGTTCAAATCTTTGCATTCCTGGAACTGTAACTCTCCTTCTTCTGCATTTTACTTCCCTTATATTAACCAAAGTCATCGAAGGATCTACCACGAAGAGATAAGTATGCTTGCAACCCTGTTGTGAATTTCTTTTCTTCTGAGGACTGAAAACTGCGAATAAAATTATTGGCCCAGCGATCGATTCGTCTTCTTCTCAATTATTTCCTTGTACTCGCATGTTTGCTTGTATTGGTAACTAAAAACTGCCTTGTGCATGTGCGCGAGAAGGGCTGTTTGGAGGTCAAACATATGCAAGATGCCAACTTTGTGTGGGTAAATAGCATGAAAAGTGCATGCTCCAAAAATAGGGCTAGCTCGTCAAATCATCCCCTCACGTCCTCTTGTCCTAACTAAAGAATACGTACATCTTAATGTCATCATTCTACTAAAATTTTGCGGGCAATATATTGATATGGATTTGCAGACTTATTGTTTATTCGCCAGGTCCCATAGAAAAAGGGAATTGCAAGGGTGTTGTTCATATTTCTGAAATGAACGGGACTATACTGAACTCATTTTCTGCCACATCAACAGTTTAGCAAAGTACGTAGAAGGCCCTTCCCGAAGAGGTTGTCCTCTCCACCTGTGTTAATTTCTTTAAGAGCAGACTGTACGTGCACCAAACATCTCATTCCCCATCCATCTGCTAGGCAAGGGACCGACAATACAGAAATAAATTACATTTCACTATACTCCTCGTGATAAGCCATGGTTTATTACTATTAAGAATAACCAACAACTGCTGTTTTTTTCATCAGCAAGCCTGTAATTAACAATTTTTTCAATTTTTCTTCGAATGCATCTATTTCCTATCATCTTGTTACCAAAAGAGAGTTCAAAGGCATTCGCCTATCCTCCCCTGAGTAAATTGAAACTGATACTGCGGCTACTACTACTTCCAGGCGCGCTCGAATACCAAAATAGCCTAACGAGATTCTCGTTTTCCCAATAATTGCTCTTCCTAATGGATGGACCCGTAAGTTCATGCTGTTTTCAGTCAATTGGAATTGCATTGCGTATTATTTTGTTTATTGCATTCACCTTATGCGTCGTTTGTTCCGCTAGCCAAGTGCTTTTTGAATTTTTTTATATTTTGTAATTTGAATTAATCCTTAATTATTTATATATGACATGTCAGGTCAAAAAGGATGAGGATTTCTGACTTCTTGATTTCGAGTTTAATAGAGGCGTAAAAGCAGTGAAGGCTGTCAGGAACACTTGTGCTGTTAACGGGGAAGATTGCAATGCTAAAATAAGAGCTTAGAAGGGGTTCGTCCGTTTAAAAAAAACAATTTCCCTAATACAGACGCTCCACGTTCTAAACCAAAGTCAAATTTCATTAACGATAGTCTCAACGGCTTAATCCACACAGATCCCCGCCGAACACTTAAAAAATTTGTCAAAGGGGTGAAATGTGGACAACAAAGCATACCTCAACATCTGTGATCGACGGATACGGTCCTAAAGCCTGGTTCTTGGGTTCCTTACGCTTTGAATAAGAAAAATAAGTGTCAGCGTGCAAAAAGTTAACCTCAAGCACTTCATAATGGGTAACTCCCTCGATATTCCACCAAACACACAGCATCACTTTGCAAGGATGTAGTTCAGATTTGGTTCGGTGTGTTGATTTCTTGTTGGGAGGTTGCAATTCTGTGCCTTGCTTCCCTTAAATGTACAAGCACCATTTTTTATCGCCACCAATAATCAATTTCAAAAATGGTTAACGTTGTTAGCGAGCAAAGCGATATCGGGCCAGTAATGAGACAGAAGCAACTGCACGCTGAATTTTATTGCCCTCTCTGAAAAAACAGTTATTCCGAAAACGGGAATCCCGAAAAGCTTGGCTATGGATATAAATACATATTTTACTCACAAAATTATACTAGCATTATGATATTGAGATTTACACATGCTGCAATTCAACGTGAAGGGATTACCTAATGTACCAGAGGTCTTTACTCCTTTCCCCCCCATTTTTTCGAGCATTCCCTCATCATACATTGAGGTATAATTCTATACAATAAAGGCCACAAAGCTGGCATCCTTTACTAGAACTTTCAACGTCAAACAGCCCTTTCTGAGTACGTGCCTAAGGCAGTTTTCAGTGCCCAGAAGAAAGTAAAGGCACAGCAGAGGATACAAAAATGTCCGCGTGCTACGTCATTTGATGCTTTTGGTTAACATAGGGCATGCAAAAGGGAAAAGAAGGAGACTAAAATTTCCAGGAATGCAAAAAACGGAACAAAATCAAAGTGATCACGACTGCGCGCTTAGTAACCACGTCCGTTTACCTCTTCATGCTCGTTGCTTATTTATACAGTGATGCGCATGCCTTCTTAAAGGTGCTAGGACAGGTCGAACTCGCTGAACTATAGGCAACGTAAAAAAACTATTCAAAGTTGCGGGTAGACTTGGTGAGATCGAGAGGAAGACTTGGGGCCAACTAGCACAGGCTAACTCCAATGGCACTGCAATAACCGCAAAATGTTCGCAGCGGAAAATCTAGCTGGAGCATACGCTTACTCGAAAAGATGTTTCATCCCCATCTTCGCAACATACCAGCCAACTACCAAGGGTTCTTTATTGTTTTTTCTTTACTGAACCAGCACATAACAGTCAAAAACAGCACGGAATTCAGACCAAATGGGATTAAAGTGCTAGCAGCCCTCAACATTGGGATTGAAGTGTTTATGAGCACTGGCTCACTCTAGTGGTTCCTTTGTAGATTTGGGACTACGGAACAATCCCACTGATGGTCCAATGAGTTTTGCGACCACCTGCGCAGCTTCTTTGCTTTACACACACCGCTGCCCTATTAGCACTTGACGGTCGATTTTTATGTTTACACCTATGACCATATAACTGCAGAGTTTGTTTGGAGCTTTTCTAGGGAGCCCATCAGTTACAATAGGCCGGGGAAGCAAATTTACTCGAAGTAGATAACTTTTTCAGTTTCCACAGACTAACCTCCACTGCAAGCTTAAAAGATTGCCGATATAAGCGAATATGCGAGTTCCAGGCAGCAGTTCAGAAGTAGAAGCTGCGATCGCTGGATTAAGAACTTTATTTGCTCTGTTTAGAATCCTTAGTCATGGGTAACCGTAGAATAGTGGGGGACGTGCACAGATTGTGTGGTATTTATAGTTCGTAGTGGCCACCCACATGTACACTATAATTAACAGCTCATATTGAGAAGAAGAAGACAACACTTTTATTCGCTTGACAATACTTCCTGGGACTTGCAAGTTCGCTTGTATCAGCTTTTTTACCAACCAATCGTAATTGGTGCGGTGGTGGATTAGCAGTTCGCTTTAAAGTCATTAATGGTCGTAATTTCGTTGACCGTGATGAGTGTGGGCTTAATAATTGCGCGACACCCGTGACTTGTTCTCCTTCTCAAGCAATGCATCATTAAGGAGTATTGGAACGGCAATTAGTTGTGCTTGTTGCTTGACTGTGAGCCTGAGAACCATGACTTGAGCAGCTCGCGTCCCATGCGGTTGTCATCTCTTGACAGAATCCGAAACTTAAGGCAGGTGAAATCCTTGTTTCAGCAATCGCATCATCCACTTTCATATGAAGATAGTACAGTGGAGCCTCGGAGGACAAGCAGTTCTATCTTCGAGCATTTCAGGTAGCGATGGACTCACTTGCAGAAAAGTTCTTTCGATTGACGGGTTTCCGCTCAGTTAACGAGTTGTCAGTGGGTGTATGTGACTCTGTCCACCTTTGTGTCTTGCTCCCAGGGCGTGGGTCCTCGATCGCCTGCCGCCACGCAGCGAACCGATGAAGTTTGATTGGCTACCTCCCGCAAAATGTGCATCTCAAATGAAGAGCTCGGTACTAGAATGGATTAGACTCGTGCACCGAGGTTCCACTGTATATCGTCAAAAATCCTACCGCCGCCGAAGTTAGTTCAGGCACTTTATGGTAAATGCTGTATCGAAATTAGTTCATGAATAATGAGGTTCAGGGTGCGTAAATTGTCATGCTGACTGTACTCAACCCAGAACCTTCAGTCGTCAAACCCGGTGTTTTGACTCGGTTGCTAGATGAAAGCTTCCGCTTGGTTGTATATTACGATGGATAGAATACAAAAACATGTCTACTTACATCATGCAAGTAATATAATAAATTTAATATACGAGACGCTCTTGTCGATGCAGGGAGACACTGGAATAACGGTTTTTAGTCCCGCCGAGGATACGGCCACAAATATAGCAGCTGACCCACCCAAATATTGAAAAAAAATAGTAACTGAACCGTCGGATACCCGCTTCCAACATTATTTTGCGAGCCCACGCGATATCGGTGGAGTTAATGGATATTCGGTCACGTTAGAATGTCCCGATCTACCATGTTTATAGGACGTAAATCAACTTGTGGGCAAGGAAGTATAGAGAAACACAAGGACTTATTAACCATCTCCCTCCATACTGACGAACTACGATCGCAGAACTGATGTCTGTTTGCAAAATTATGCTGATGATATGGTTGTTGGTAATCCTCTCAAATGTCAGACATCTTTCTAGGTACTGAAAAATGGTCTGGACCACGCTAATGGTCTTCTACTGAATAACCAGAAGCCAATCCACTACATTTTTCGATTGCGACCCTCTCCCAGTCCTGAATCCTTAGATACCCTGCCCAGTCGGTTATCTTCTTTCTAGTACCTTATTGCTACCCTGACATGTAATCCTTCATTTACTCTTAATATTGAAACCCCTTTCATTGAAATTAATACAATTCTATATTATATCTGTCGTTTAAGTTAATATCACACACTCCAAGCCCTAATTTGTCGATTTATACATGCTTTTATTCTCCTCCTCATTCTCTATAGCTCTCCGGTCAATTTTTTAACTTTGCTTAACAAGGAATTGTTGATTTTGGAACGTATCCTCCGAATGCTCTCAAGAACAGTCAGTGTTCGTCGTGTTTTTTGCTGATATTATCATACAACAACACCTTAAAACGGTTAGGCAATTTGCCAACCGCATTTTTGCTGAGGTTACTCGTCCACGTCACTGTGAACTAATGGCTCCTACAGTGTACACGAAGACTATTTAAATGAAAAAGGTCCTCAGCTAGCCTACAAAACAACCGGTGGTATGACCGATGACTGCGTTAAGCCGTATAACCGAAGGGGATGTCAGCAAAAACCATGGCATCCCGAAAATTAAATAGAAAACAGTGAATACCGAAGAAAAACAACAACGGCCGCATCAATACTTAACCGTGAAGAACAAACACAAGAGTTGTCTACGAGAACGCACTCTACTCCATACGTATTACGATATCTATGAGAGGCAAGAGTTCAGCATGGGTATCGCTCGCAGTACTGCAACTACCAAGCCTATCAAAAGATGATAGACGCAGAATTGCCTGGACGTAGATGAGTGGTTGGTTGCAGTTGATCAAATTCGATGCCATGCCTGTTCTTGGCCTTAGGCTAGTCAGACAGAAATGCAACGCAGTTCGCAGATAGCCAGGGATGAACGAACGTTTGGGAGACGCGACCCAGTGCCTTATGTCACTACATGAAAAAACGCTGAAGCGAGATTATTAGTGCGATTTCGCCAGAGCGCAGATACCGGTGCGAGGAGGTAATAGGAAGAGAATAAAACAGGTTTGTTGATATAACCTGTGCTAGCCGGCATTACGCTCATGCAGCGAGATTCCTCTGCTCACTATCACGTGAAGGACACATGTCAGCGTAACACCACGATCAGCTATACGGCGTAGTAAACCTGAGTATGTACATATGTTCGCTAATTTGGTTGAAATTCCCTTTTTTGGATAGTAATTTGTTTCAAGGAGACACGTTCTTCGGGATAAATAGGAAATTTTATCAAGTAAATTTTCGATACTGGAGCCCCAGGTCGTCGTCAGACTTGGGAAACTATGCAACGAACAATGGACATTTCAAAAGGGTTGGTACAGTTATATAGTCATCTAATGTGGGTGCTAACTGGTAGCTGCAATTTGCGTCACTCCGTGGTGGACAAAATATGTCTGAGCTCGTTGAAAGAAACTCACAGAAACACCAAATAAAAATGGCGTACAAACCGACGGCTACTTTATGCACCCCAGCTATTACACCCTAAAGATAGGCTTGGCTACCTCGATAAGAAAGAATTAATCGACAAAATCTTATGCGAAGCTTATGATACCGCAAATTGTGGCCAAACAGAAAGATCTGTATCCACAAGCAACCACGAGCACGAATTTGCAGTGAAGAGACACGCTCATTTGTCCGAAGTGGCTCTGCATTGCCTTGACACATGGCAAACCTTTCTGTGGCACAACACACACATGTTCGGAGCTTGCCCCTCCAAAAAGGGCCGAAAATTTCTTAAGGCCATACACTCCGATGATTTTATGCATCAACCGAAGTGTCGACTTGGATGGAGTGTACAAACCCCTAAAAGAAAGATGGAAGAGACTACAGCCAATTAATACAGACCAACGTGAACCGCAATTGGTGCCCACACCCGATGACCCGGACTGACCCCGAACCCACGAAAATTACAGTTAACAATTAGCCATTACGCTATTGTGATTACTAATTTTGCACTTTTGAAATGTTATTTGTTCGTTGCACAGTTTCTGAAGTCTGATGATGACCCGGTGATCCAGTGTCGAAAATTAACCCAATAACGTTTCCTTATTATCCCGAAGAATGGGTCTCCTTGAAGTTATATTTCTTGGGATGCCTGCCTTCCAATTTATATGACAGTTATTTATTTTCACCTGTTGTCATAAACCGAAGGTTAATTGATCTAACCGGCGCACCATTTGTACGCTAATGTTCTCTGTGTTAGTTAGTAAAGAGGACGGAATTACATGGTCACAAAAGAAACGGTGTCGACCATTTATTGTGTCTTGGTAATCCAACACAAAACATGCCAAACATAATAAGCGCTAGGACACCTATCACGAAGGTCTTCGACTACTCCCCACTTACTAACCATGCCAATAACTTGGCTACGACTAATCATAAGAAAAAGCAGCTGTTCCTCAATTTTTCTCAGTAATCTGCTGACATGCTTTGAGCTAAATGTACTCCATCCGCGAGCTTGGATGCATCTACTTATGTGGTTTACCTGTTCCACTAGTTGACGGACAGGCTTGCTGGATATGTAAGAACGTAGAACGCCTGACCAACGCCTCGCAGATTTCAGTTTCATGTATGCATACGCATGAAGAGTAATACGCAATTACAAAAATCGAATTTTTAATCGTAAAATTTCAAGTTCGTGTTACCCAGCCTTTGTCAGGCGAAATAAACGGAGAAGAAAGTAAAATTCTCAGACCAGACAGGTTGGTGTGACAGGGTAAAAACTGATGAACAAGTGACTAGTGCGAGAAAGAGGACATAAATTGCGGTAGGATTTGGAATGCGGGAGGAAGGCTTCCAGTGATGTAGGTGAAGGTGGATCTGGATTTGAAAGGACTGCGGGGCCGGAATTGATGGTTGTCGATGCACGATGGAGGCAGAGGCCATTGTGTCTATACTGGAGGAACCAGGACTTTCACCGCAGATTTTCCGTGTCTGGATGTAGTAAGGAAGGAAATACAACTCATTTTGAAAGTAAAATTCAAAGTTTTCAGCCACATGTTGCTTCATGTATTGAGATCAGAGGATAATTTCTCGAAAACATAATTTCTCATTGAATGCACACGACTATTAGGGGAACAATTCCCATATATTTCTCTGTATTTCAATGTCTTCGCATGCGAGGGAGTGTGCCACATATGGCCATACGGATTGCTCATAGACAGATGTACAGCATGTGTTGGAATACTCAAGGCATGGGATGGAAGACGTCACAGTCATTTGGCCGGAGTGGGGGGCACGGAAAAGATCAGCGAGAACTCGGTCAGCTAGGTGATTAACCCTATTAAAACGTCGTCGTGTAATAATACACAGTAAAAATGCACAAAAAAACCGGCAGAGGAGGTGTGCATTCAGTAGACACGTTACAAAGTCCGAAAGTGCGTTTTAAACAAAACTGCAAAAAATAAACGCAGAACTATTGCGAATAAGGTAAAAAGTGCAGGCATAAACAAATCTCCAGATTTGGACATGGAGTAGCAAATAGTAAAGTGAACGACGGATATGATAGACTAATTTAAGAATTGCATTGATAATCATTTCAACACGAAGATGAATGCAAGATTGAATGTCAGAGAAACACAAGGATCCTGGAAATAGGATACCTCAATAATGGTAGTGTAATTGAAATTCCCAGAAGTGGGAAGAGCATCCAGTGGGATAGGTTTATTGGCAGTTTTCTCGTCTACCCATCGTCGGAAAATATCGGAAAATACCTCGTTGGTTAGAATGGCTTAAGATTCAGGCGATCACAATGCGAAATTGTAGTGGACGGATTTCTGCCGAATAACATTTGCCAGCAACTCCGTTAAAACGTGGACCAATACAGCCATCAGAAGCCGGCGATGTTTCTGATTTCTAAGGTAATGACCAACAAGAGTGGCACTAGCCCATTTAACATACAAACATGCATTTGGCGATCTCAAACCATTATTGTACGGGGAAAAGTTGAGGGAATAAGCTTAAGCCTTAAAGACTCCGCAGTTATTGGGAAGTACCATAGATTTTAGCTTGACAGGTTGGACAAATTGGCTGCGGGAAGTGAACTACCCATTAACTCAAGAGATAGCTCAGCCGGTAGATCCGCATGCAAGTGTTTTTTTAAGAATATACAGTATTGACTGCACATACGAATGGAGAATGACTCATATTTACATTCCTTAAATGCAGAATGGACCAAAAAGCTACTCTGCCTCAAAACGGTGGCTTAGAGAGTTGCCAACTGACGGGATAACTTGGACCGCGCGGCCAGTCCATTGTATACCTTGTTCTGTGGAGTGGCTTACTGGCGGACCGAGAGTCGGGCTACAATAGCTCCTTCTTAATGTGGTTGTTATGACACTCCCACGCAAGCGGGATACTGGCCAGATGTCGTTGAGGCGCGCGTTAGAGGGGTGGCCTATCTCGCGGCCGACTTCACCTTCGGTCTTCTTGACTATGTCTTGACACCGGGCCCAGGTGGATGAGGGAAGAGAGAGTAAGGTAGATACTCACAAGCCTACTCTCACTGTAGTCCAGCACATAGTCGCCCAGCCCTGCAGCACTCTGTTGTGGACCATACGGTAAGCATCGTCGAAATCGATGGTCGATCCGTCACTACGCCTAGCCTTATCTGCAAATTGTAATGGGTTAGCTAAACTAGAGAATAATGGCATGTCTAAAAAGCGCATTAAACAGGTTTCAGTAGGGTAGAACAGCAGGAAATTCGATGAAAGGAGTTAGGACCACAATTGGTGTTTTTAATGGATATGAATGATTCTTAGTGTACGTCAATCGTTCTGAATGTTGGACTCTAGGAGCAAACAGTTTTTAAAGTTTATCCGGAGAGCGGCGAAATTCGGGACAAAACTGTGAGCTAAAAGCCGGTTAGCCGGTTTTTGAAGGTTTGTCTATATTATTGCCATAGACACAGGAGTAAAATAGTGTAATAGTGGTTTAAGGACGATAAAAGTCAGGAAGAGTATGGATTAAATGTACCTTCAAAATGCTAAATCAGCGATGTCATGTGCTGGTGTGTTGAGTTGGCCACTGAAATGCTTAAATATTTGACAATGTTTAGCAGAGCAATTAGGAAACAAAAAAGTAGAAGAAGAGGCCACAAGCTGATTAATAAATAGGTCATTCAGTCTGTAAATATTCTTTTTACCAGAAGGGTAACTCCTTTAGACTGTTGTGTAAGGTTAGTTAGTATAGAACTTCCTTTTCACAAAAAAATTGGATAAGAAGGCATTTTGTCCAGTTGAACCGTGAAGCTACCAAGTAAGATTCCTTGAACGAGATTACCAAATTTTTGTGAACACTGCCCTATGGAACAAGACTGCCAGACCTCAGCCAATTTTCGCCTACCAGCAACTTTTAGGAAATCTCATACAAGCCTTCGGCATTTTGAGCGATTTTGGCTATTTCTTTGCTCCCAATAGTTTCTCCATTAAGATGCACATCAATTTTGCGCGCTTGTCCCCTTAAACTATACATACACAAAACAGGGACGGATCGACGCAATTTTCTCTTCCTTACATCCGTGATTCCAGCATGGAACGACTCTTCGGATGATGTCATCCCCTCCATCTGTTTAACTTCATTTTAGAATATATTAGATACGCATGAGGCTGCTAAAATCGTAGCTGCTAGCCGACGTGCAAACTAATTAAATGCATTTATGCTACTCTTAACATGAAAGTAGCTTACCAATAGAGGAAAATATACGAGTTCCAGGCAGCAGTTCCGAAGAAGAAGATGCGATCACTGGAACAAGGAATTTATTTTCCTGACGTTTCGGATTCCGTCGGGAATCCTTAGACATAGGTAATCGTTAACAGGTCTGAGACATGCGCAGATAAGGGGGGATACATGCACAGATTGCACGGTATTTATAGTTCACAGCGGTCACCCGCATGCATACTATAATTGTCCGTTCTTGTAGCCACCACTGGAGGTCTTAATTGGTCCGGTGATTGCTCATTAATTGCAACAGCGTTCTTGTCCGCGTCGGATGCAGGTTTGATAATGGCTCAACAATTACGCCCGCTGTCGTCAGAGTTGCGCCCAGTCCTTCCCACGTGACTGATTCCCTTGCTCAGGAAATTTCTCAGTACACCGTATGGGAACGCCAATTCATTGCGCGAGCTGCTTGAGTCATGGTTTTCAGGCCCCCAGTCTATCAACAAGCGCAACGAATTGGCATTCCCATACGGTGTACTGAGAAATTTCCTGAGCAAGAGAATCAGTCACGTGGGAAGGACTGGGCGCAACTCTGACGACAGCGGGCGTAATTGTCGAGGAATTATCAAACCTGCATCCGACGCGGACAAGAACGCTGTTGCAATTAATGAGCAATCACCGGACCAATTAAGACCTCCAGTGGTGGCTACAAGAACGGACAATTATAGTATGCATGCGGGTGACCGCTGTGAACTATAAATACCGTGCAATCTGTGCATGTATCCCCCCTTATCTGCGCATGTCTCAGACCTGTTAACGATTACCTTGTCTAAGGATTCCCGACGGAATCCGAAACGTCAGGAAAATAAAGTCCATGAAAGTAGTTGTTTATATTTCATCTTTTGAATCAGCGATGGCTGCTCGCTGCAGGCCTGCGATTGTGCAAACAAATTCTTTTTTAAATTTTTCTTTCCTATCTATTCTTTTCTCAGTCAGTTTGTTACCAACAGGTGATGCGGTTGCGTCCATTGATATGTCAGTAAATCATTTTGGCAAAATGGTTTTGCGTTTGACATAACGGTTTCTACGCTGTTTTAACAAACCCATCCCCAAAATTTGCAGTGATTAAGCGTTGCTCACATTAGTTCTCGGACGCATCATCTATATGAAAGTGATACTCTTAGTATTATTTGAAAAGTAATTTGACGTGGAGTATGCATTACATCCAGACAGCTCTTTTAAATATGGCACAACTATTGCTCTAAAAATATCAAGAAGCTACGGTTATGGCAGCCAAATTCACTCTGACACCTCAGAGGATTCAGCTATGAGCGTTGTAGATGTTTTTCTACATAAGTAAAAAATAATAAAATACTATTTGTGTGCTCAAGACAATTTTGGTTCTGTTTCTTCATCATAGTTAAGTCTGTCTCCTTATCCAGTATTTAAACGAAAATTTCCATGCATGCACAGTTTAACAAGGGGTGCTGTGTACCGTTAATGCACTTAGAACTTACTAACCTGTGCTCCATGTGGTAATTGGTATTCCAACGTACTCAAAAGAGGTGGATGCTTTGGGCGACCTAAACATCACAGCAACTGTAAAGTTTGTAAGTGGGGGCAGTCCTGTGAATGTGTAGTTTGTTTTGCTACTTGGGATCCACTGCGATCGAGTATGAAGTGGCCACTGGATCTGTACAATAAAATCCTGAATGTCCTGCAAAATATACCCATAGGGCTGCCTCCAGGATACATAAACGGAGTCCGAACTCGTTGCGACGGCTTGCACATTCAACCTGTTGTTTGTGTCTTCAAAATATAAAGTAGTGCTATTCACGGCTAGCTGCAGCATGAAGTATATTTTGAAAAGGTTACTTTTAAAAAGTTGTAGATTGCAAGAACAGCAGAATTTATTGGATCCATAAATTTCAGGAGCCCTCATCAGCTGCCCACAGTGTTTAAATTTTCTAACGTTATTGATTAGCGTCTTGGCCATTGCCTATGACCTTGCTGTTTGTATCGATTTTTCTATATGAGTTCAGTTTTGTAGTTCCTCTTACGTCATTCATGTTATGCAATGAGAGGTAGCAGCCGATGAGCGCTCCTGAAATTTATGGATCCAATAAATTCTGCTATTCTTGCAATCTACAAATTTGCACCTGGGAAACTTTGCTTTAAACTTTTTAAAACTATGACCGGCACGGTTAGTTGCCAATAGAAGTGAATATGCGAGCCCAATGAAGCGGTTCAGAAGAAGGTGTAACCACTGGAACAAAAGTTTTATTTTCCTGACGTTTCGGATTTCGTTGGGAATCCTTAATCATAGGTAATGATAGGCCATTGAACTCGCGGCAATTACTGAGTCGAATAGAAGTATCAAGCCATCACCGCACCAATTAAGACCCCAAGCGGTGGATACAAGAGGGGGTAATTATAGTTCGCACGCGGGTGACCGCTACGAACTACCGTGCAATCTGTGCATGTTTCACCCCTATGCCCCAAACTATTCTACCCTTACCCATGATTAAGGATTTCCGACGGAATCCGAAACGTCAAGAAAATAAAACTCTTATTCCAGTGGTCGCATCTTCTGCTTCTGAACGGCTGGTTTCATTAGTTGAATAACAGAAGTAAACACTCTGAGCCAGCTGCCACGTAGCCCTGCCCCTCACAGTCCATACAATCAGTTCCGTTGTGCTTATTACCCGGTAATACTGACGAGTTATGAATAAGAGATTATGGAATCATGGATTGCTATCCAGCCCAGTCCACTGCCAATAAGACCAGATACCTAAATCCGCATGATTTTGTGCATTGATGCTAGGAACAAAGCACTCCGCCATGTGAGCAACAACATCAGTTACTGTAGGCAAAAATGGGAAAACTTTGTGCAACGGAAGTGGTATGCATGCCTCCCTCCTTTAGACAAGCAAATGGTCGTGAAATTTTCCATGGAGTATACATCTGCGCTGACATGCTACAGTTGTGAAATTTACTTGTAAGGCCGCCATAAGCCATGGGATCTGCTGTAACAAAGCTAGACCTTTTGCCGGATAGTATAGCAGACAAAGACCATGGAGACTGGAATGGCCGTCCAGCGATTTACTTTTCTCTGTTAACCGGCATTTCTCTCATTTTCCAGGTTGCTTCACTAATTACTGACTCGAGGTAACGACATATATAAGACTGCTAATATGCGAAAAAATTCGAGGTCCAGATAAAATATTCTTAACATCATCCCCGGATGTAAGGAATATAAGACTGCTTTGTTCGGTTTCATTTGGAAATGATCCGTTTACAATGCCCATATGAAATGCGATCACATTCCTTCCCTTAAATATTCATAGGACACTAAGCACATTTATATTTGACAACGGTGGATATGTAAGCTAAGTAAGCTGTAACATACCCACCCAATATTAATAACTTTTAGTCTTTTGGACAAATGTGTGGCTAAGCATATCATAATTCATTTTAAGCAAATTATAAGCAACAGCTGTGATTCAATGTACAGTAATTTTCACTACGATCGGAAACACATCCATATGAGAAAAAAACGAAATCATGGTTTTTTTCAGCAATTAATTTAATTAGATACTAAAAGGCGATCAACGTACCCCCTGCAATGACATATAATGGTACTACGAACAAAAGACAAAGCAGACAGCAAGCAGAACGCATCGTTTTAAGCGTAATACATTGCTGTTTGCTTCATATACAAATATTTATGCTACCAAACGAGTTTAAATCGTGGCTCTTCAGGTCAGAATAAGCATGAACTGAGAGAATGACCGACGAACTGTCATGAGGCCCATGAACACCATGGCATTAACGCAATGACCTTGTTATAGTACAAAGTCCATTTATTTCAGAATTATTTTGTACTTAATTTAGCAAGCTCTCTAAAAATGTAATTGACCCAAATGTAAAAAGTGCGTGGCCTCGGTGGGATTTGAATCCACATTTGAAGGGAAGTCTTTATTAGCAATTCAGCCAAAAAGGCACGCTGAAGGTCTTGAATTCAATCACACTTGAGTCGATTTACCCTCCAGCGTACTGCACGTATGGAGTCAGCCAATACGTATACAGTAAGCGGACTGCCCAGGCAGGATTTCCTAAGCAATCCTTTAAAATCCACTAATTCTAATAAATAAATTCCTTGGTAGTCGTTTTGGTGGATTCTAGATGATTGCTTAGGAAATCGTGCCTAGGCAGTCAGCTTACTGTATCAGCATTGGTGGATTGCACACATGCAATAGGCTGGGCAGGTAAATCAACGCAAACGTGCTTACATTCCCGGTCCTCCGCGTGCCTGTTAAACATCTGACCGAAACTAACATTGTTTACTTCTTAGAACACTGCAGTAATCTGAAATTGGTACCTGTTCAAACAAAATTTGGGCAATACGGACTGATGTTACCAAGCAGGCAACCTTTAAAATGCCAGCGGATCTGTGAATTTAGCATTTGCATCTGCGACTGTGTGTCATAGAAGTGGCCATTCTAATATTTTTGAAATACAGTAAGACGATGGTGTATGGTTGTTGTTTTTCAAAATGAATAACTGAGAAATTTAGCGGAAAGAGCAGTAGCAATATAAGCACTACTCCTTATATTTAGTCAGCAGTAGCCTTGTCGGCCAACGGGACCTTCAAGGAGGTAAAGAGAACGAATACACTAGGAATCCAAATATTGAATTCATTCATCTCTAGTAGTAAATACACTTTTTATAAAATTAGTTGAAAAGTATCCATAAAGACCCAAAAGACCTTGCCTTATCCTTAAGAAATAGTAAAGTGATTGGGTATTTATTCTTAATGTATCACACTAGAGCGTTTTAGAATTATAGAGCTATGCGGCTATAAATTGCCGAGTAATTTTGAAACCTACCGACTGCTTTCCTTGAATTCAAGGTTTACCAACTGCGTGATATGCATATCGTTTTTAAGGAAAATTTGGTTTTTGCCTACCGTTTGAGGAACAAGTGACATAGTTTTCATAAAATGTTGCAATAGATCTTGATCATGCTGTACACATTATGGGCAGCATTTATAAATTGAGAGATACAAAGTATTATGAATGAAAACCTCACAATCATAAAAAAGCTCACAATTAGAAATTTTTAAAACCGAAAGATACACTATCTTTAAGTATAACATTTAAAGAAGGCGAAATTTTCTACCAAACGAGTACAAGAAATAGTTTGCGTTTATGTTTTCCATAAAATATATTTGAATTTATAAAGGCAGTCAAAATCAATGATAAAAATGCATACTTCTTAACTTGTCACATTTTAAAGTAAACATGCTTTGTAAGCGGCCAGAAAGAAGTTGTTAAAAGCCGGCATCCTATCGTGATGGAAAGAATTTTAGAGGAGGCTACATGCTTATCAGTATTACAGCCTTACTCAGTGCCGATTAGCAAGAGAGTATCAATCTTTTGCATATGTCGGCATGTTACACGAGTTTTAGGCCGTACCGTATATCCATGAATGCCACCGAAATCACTCATGTCATCGTTCTCGTATATTTTTTGAAAGATTATGTTTCGTGCCTGCGGGGTGTTCACAGATAGTCCAAATTGCCATCTGTGTAAATTAAATTCTGATATTTTAATTAATTTGAATAATGAGCTGATTAATCTCGTTCCATTTTACCAACCTATCCTAGCCCGACACACTCCTTTCAGCTACTTAAGCAGCTATTCTGACACAAATGGATGAAATCGGACATATCTTGGACTCCAACAGTGCCTTCCAGGTGATTTATAAGGCCCCACCCAATTACCCCAAGTCCCTGGGTCAGCGTTTGCTAGTCGTGATGAATATCAAACAACTGGAAGTTAAGATATCCAAGGCTTCATGTAGGTTGTTGAGCATATACATTCAAGGTGTGCGGGGCGCTTCGGGCCGCGGACAGTGATAATCTAACTCCAGAATGGTAATTTGGACCTCAGGTAAGCTGGAGTAGACGACCTCCTAACCACCATTTCCTTTTTAAAATGAGTAAAAAAACAGCCTATAATAATATACTAATAAATACAATACGTAAAACACCTGCTAGTCTGTTGGACGTTCATACTTCCCATTTATTGGGTGCGCATTTATCCGCTTGTTTTAAACAGTCCCTCGCTCTTGGATAGGGTTTTTAGAGGCATTGCCTACTACCCTAAGTATAGTGAACTAACTCCCTCCAAAAGTGAAGAACTTCAGATGTTATCTCAACCGAACGCCTATAATTACTGCGTCATTTACACACAATTCCTGCTCTTTAGTATAGTAGGTGCTTGTGGGATAAGACAAGTGCACGGAAATCGCCGTAATTTAAGTGGATTAATAGAAAATTCTAAGATTCTTAATTTTTATCCGACTGACATGAACTTTAGGGTGATCGGAGTGCAGCAGGTCAAACGCTGTGCAGATACACGGATCCTCATAGTTATCTGCTCCTTTTAGTAAAATCCCGTTCATTATGTCCTGGCTTTGGGGAAAACGCCTCTTTCCCGATCCCAACCGTGGAACCACATATTTGGTATATTAAACACAAGATGCCGCCTCGTGAACCAGATAAGCAGTATATCAATGCATTCTTGCAGTTTTTGTATGACGTTATCAGAACAAATCAACTTAGGAATTTTCAAATCATCCACAGACATGATGTCATCACAGTCAAGATTATCAGAGCAGTTATTTATTTGAAGGAGGAACAAAAGAGGACAACAGCCTAATCCCTGTAGACCACCACAGTTCTATGGTTGCGGAAAATTACTGTCATAAGTCTGCATGACTTGGTACGTTTGAGTTTCTTGAAGATATTCCTTCGATAAAATTTGCCTTATCGTATCTAAAAGCTGTTGAAAAGATACGCTGCCAAACATCACTTTGAAGTTAAAAAAGAGCATCAACTGGATGTTCCTAGTCTATGGCTTATTCACCATGTTTCCTGCAAGTAAAGACCACTCGTTAGACATGTGGGAGAAGGGCGGAACGAAGGGCAGCACAAGATATGTTCGTATAATCCAGATAGTCATTTACTGGCTCTCAGCAATTCATCATCTGGCCAATAAAATTGCAGGGATTATGAAAATCGCACAGATGGACAGAGTTAATAAGTGTCCTTTGATTACAACTCATCGTTTTTACGCCGCTCGCATGGCGGAATCAACGTGTATGATGCTGCACAGAATGCAGGTTAAAGAAATTGCGTGGTACTTTACTGACTCCTGTCTGTACTCTCCTTCGTACCTCAGAGACATAAGGGTTGTTTTTCATTCCTGTGGCAGTCCGCTTTTCATATTGACTTTTGACAATAACATAGATACTAGCCCACACATTACAGGGGTATTCATTTATATAGACCCCTGTATTAATTTATATAGACCCCTGTATGCATTTATATAGACCCCTGTATGCATTTATATAGACCCCTGTATGCATTTATATAGACCCCTGTATGCATTTATATTGTTACGGAGGGGTAATCTCCCATGCAGTCAAGATCGATGGTGAAAAGTACAGGCAACCTGGGCGATACACGTAGTCAAGCCGCTCCCGCTGGTTCGCGCCCGTATTAAAGCCACCCACGTCGTGTTTCGAGCAAACCTGAGGGCCGCCCACACAGCCGGGGTAGTGGCCGCAAACCAGGAGCTTCCAGAAGGGCCGCCCGGGCACCATACGCCAGGAACATTCTGGAAAGGCGGCAGCCCTATAAATACGCTGGACTCGAGAAGCTAAAAAAGCCCGCAAGCCCCACTGTCCTTGTGAGTTGCTGAATAAAGCCTTCTTACCCTTATAAATGCCACGAGCACAAAGGAATACGATAACAAAAAACCTGATTTCTCAGGTGAGGCGAAATATTGAGCAGGGAATCCCTCTGAAGAGGATAGGCGAGACACTCAATTTGTCTTATTTGACAGTCAAAAAGATTGCAAAAACCTGAGCAAGAATGAAAATTACGAGCGAGCTTTCAAAACCGCTTATGAGAAGAGAAGGCCGAAGGTCGGAAACAACTAAGTAGCTTGTTGCTGAGATGGTCAATGCTCAAAACGAGATGACCGAGAGGGAAATCGTTCAGGAATTGGGGATCCTGCAGGTGCCGACGTCACAGTCCACCGTTTCAAGAATCATGAAAAAAATCAATTACTCGAGAAAGCGGATGTCATTGGTGCCTGTAGAAAGAAATACACCCACAGCCATAAACATCCGGATAATTTATGTGAATGCAATTGCCTTGGTGCTCGACGAAAATATTACAATGCATACAGGGGTCTGTATAAATGAATACTCCTGTAAGTTGGATAATTCTCGAAGGGCAAGTAAATGAACGGTATCTGCAAGAGGAGACTTGACAGGCTTCAGTTACAGTTATTCTGCCTTATCGATATATGTGGCAAGCCAAGGTTATTTCTAACTGCAAGCGTTTCCACATTTGGTTATTGCACTGCGTAGGGGGATAAGGGTAGTACAAACACCGACATAGAGTAGACTGCGGCTTTCTCTCTGTCATCCATCTTTGGAACTCTTTGTTGGGACCGCATCGCTAAAATGGAGCCACTATTCTTTGGTTATTTCGTATGTAACCATGCAGGATGTTGGGCGCTACAAAATGTCTGCAGTATTGTGAGTTTATAGTTCATTCGGAATGTATTTGCCGCAGGCATACAGACACCCCCATTGTTCAGAAGACGAAGATGCGATCACTGGAACAAGAGTTTTATTTGCCTGACGTTTCGGATTCCGTCGAGAATCCTTAGTCATAGGTTGTTTGTATTTTACCCTTGTTCGACAGTTTGTGTCCATTTCAAACGCTCCTTCATCTCATGTCATCTTTAAAAGACTGCCTCGAGTTTGCAGTTCGTTCACATCGGACAGTTGCGTTTCTTTCGCTTAAGTGGACACCGTAAATTGACTGTTATCAGAACCAACCAACTGAATGTTATATAAAATTGGTTGATGTGACGGTCCGCGGTGCCTCTTAGATATGTGTCATCAGCATATTTAACAAACAAACATTCACTTGGTGATCGTAGGTCGTCAGTGCGGAGGGAGAAGAGATGAGGAGATATTATAGACCCTTGGAGAATTCCACAGTTGTTGGAAGGAACCGTGATCGCAGTACTGAATAGCAGTGTGCGTGCGTACGCTTCTCGCAAATCGGGAAGCATACATTTAAGAGGGGGGGGGGAACAAGGGCTGTGCAATTATTCATGAAAAAGTGAAAGCCTGATTCAAAGGTCCTCGAGGTGGCGTGATGGCTTTTGAGTGAGCATTCTTTCATCCACCGGCGTATATTACAGTCGTTAAAATTGTTGTTTTTGGTATGGATATGTATGACTTAAACGGCCTGGTGACAGTCTATTATAGGGCCCACCACAGAAACCAGTCCTGAGAGAGAGAATGCTTTATTTAGAAGGGAATATCCTAAATTTTCAGCAAAAAATGGCTCCATTCACGCAGAGCAAGGGATAAGGTAAGGAAGGGATCGTGGTAAAAGGTCATAGAATACTCAAACTTAAAAGTTTAACCGATATGCAAATCCACTATTGAGACAGGTCAGCTTTCAACTTCTCAATTTCCCCTTCTTCACACGGGAGGTAGCGTGCTAGGAATGGGAGTATAGAACGCTGATATGCTTATGTACAGCAAAACATATGACAAACGTCTCGGCGCATTGTATGGGAAGACTTCGCAGCCATTAGTTTGGAGTGAAGAGGGTGAATGACCTCACTAAGGATGCGATCAGCAACTTGCTTGACCGTTTTAAAGTGGCGCTGTAATATAATGTCAGCTAAAAAACATTGGAAAAACCGGCAGCTGAGGCAGGAGTTTCTTTGGTAGCGGTCTTGGATTCAACAAGCCGTAAGTTGTTTTTATACGTTAACCGTGAGAAGGTTTTTTTTTAAGTTAATAAAACTGATTTACCAAAAGAGGATTTTGTAAAAATAAGAAACAAAGTCATAAAATTTTGTCGAAATAATTGTATACGGCAGCTATAGGCCGACGGCGTTGGGCGCGTAAATCGAAAAAACGCGCAAAAAAAACAAATCAAGCTCGAAGTGAGCTCGAATCGAGCACGAATCGCTCTCGAAAAAACTTGGAAATGTAGAGTTTCATACCGAAAACTTTCCTTTGCCCAAAAGTCAGTAATAATGGATTTTTTGAAGACTTTTTGTAATACTTAGAAGAAACTTTGAACATTCTACATTATATATCACTATCCCACACTGAACCTAACACATACCCTTACCTTAAACCTAACCCTTATCCTAACCCTTACCCTTACTTTACACCTAAACCTAACCCTAAAAGTTACCTTAAGCACTAACCCTTACCTTAACCCTAACCCCTAACCCTTACCCTAACCCTAACCCCTAACCTTAACCCTTACCGTAACCCTTAACCTAATCCTAACCTCTGACCCTAACCATGACCCCTTTACCCCTAACCTTTACCC
Source organism: Ligula intestinalis (assembly GCA_036362985.1). Lineage (NCBI taxonomy): Eukaryota > Metazoa > Platyhelminthes > Cestoda > Diphyllobothriidea > Diphyllobothriidae > Ligula > Ligula intestinalis. The sequence goes on along the minus strand of JAYGXS010000009.1, from coordinate 26,720,539 downwards.
TAACCCTAATCGTGCTCGAATCGAACTCGGATCGAGCTCGAATCGCTGTCAACAAACCTGGAATTGTGGAGTTTTGTTCCGCCACTACCAAGGAAACTCCTGCCGAAGCCCTATTAGTGTTACGGTGCAAGACGATGGTGGACGTCATAAGCGTAACAAGACAGCAGCCAGCAACTGGAAGCGTAATCCGACCAACGCACATTTCGGCAAAAGTAGTTAAATTAGTGCACCTCATATACCCCTAGTTCCAGCATTTTGTCCTATGGAAAAGGTGGTTACAGAGGTTTTATAGGTGGCCAATTAGGATAGGAAGTGGACTACAGTTAAATAACTGCTAAATAAATTTTTATTTTATCGCATTTAGATATTATTATTAGATATATTGTTGATTTATATTTGTAGATTTTTCTAATCCATATTACTATTGAACGTATTGGGGAAAAAATGCAGGCTTCTTGAAATTCCTTAGTTGAGGTCCAACTCACCCTTCCAGAGTTAGATTAGTATAGTCCGCGTTGTGAAGCGCCGCGCACACTTTCAATTTACATGCGGAATAACTGACTGACAGCGGCCGTGGGAAACGAATTAAAATACATTTCTCCACTTAACACTTACTTCTATGAATTTCTTTCGCTGCTTATCCTATTTTCCCACCTCCGAAACCCCTATAACCACCATTATCTTAGGACAAGTGCTGAGACTGGGAGTATATAAAGTGCACTACTTAAACTACCTTATCCAGGGCTTCTTGCGTGTCTGTGTAAACAAATATGATTTCGTGGAGTCGTTTGCAAAACAATCAGTTCAACGAACACTCGGTGAATGGTGTAGTTTTAAATACCAGCGATTGCGTGTGTGTGCGTCATTGTATTGTTTTTGGTCCGTTTATATGAGCACTAGCTTGTATTAAATGTTTTTTGAATCAGTTGGTACAGGAGCGCAACTTGCTACGGCTCACCAAAACCTTCGGTTTTTGACTTTCGAAGAGCAACCTCAACTGTGGTTTATAGTGGGTATTCTTGTAATACCCTTCCTTTGACTCACCATACAAGGTATAAACCGATGCTTTGGGCGCTTGGCGTATTGACTTTATGCTATTGATAACCATATATGTTTTTGAAACCGACATATACATGAAAGAGCTTCCTGTAACCTTACTATGCGTTTATCTTTTAACCCTTCAATACATGCTTTCGCAAAGAAATGTGCTAGAGTTTACTGTGTTTTTTGCCCCTGTATTTGCCTACCAGCCGAAGATGAAATTTTAGTTGATGGTCTGCCTGTGAATTGCAAAAAACGGTCGTCATCACTACCATTGCCGGCTGTTCTGTACGGCCAAGGAAAGACAAAGGCCCCAGCACATAGTTGGCCCTGGCATGTAAGTATGTGCAGACTCAAGCTCATGCAATATTAACCTGACTTTTACTAGTGGAGAGTTCAGTTATTAAAGTCAATCGAATATGACTGCAAAAAAACATAACAAGTAACTGGGCCTAACTGGATCTCACATGCCACATCTCACATGACGTTAAAGCGACAGGTTATTTGGCAACAATAGTTTATGTAGGCCCACTTAATAATCCCTACTCCCTGCATTTTTTTTCCTACGAAAACGGTGGTTATAGAGTTTTATGGGTGGAGAATTAGGATACGCAATAGAATATACTTTAATAAATGCTACATGCATTTTTATTTTACTGTATTTAGAAGTGTTGTTGATTTATATCTGTTGATTTATCTAATCTGTATTATCGTTTAACTTATTGCGGAAAAACCCGATTATCAAATTGCAGGTTTCTTGAATTTTTTGAAAAATTTAAATGGTGGTTCGAAGGTCATCTACTTAAACTTGCCTGGGGTCCAACTTACCGTTCTGGAGTTAGCTTAGTATAGTCCACGGCGCAAAGCACCACGCACACCTTCATTTACATGCGGAACAACTTACTCCCAGCGGCCGCAGGAAACAAATAAAACTACATATTTTTCACTTTATGCTTACTTCTTAAAGTTTCCTTCTCTGCCTATCTTATTTCTCCACCCTCCAAAACTCTATAATCACCGTTTTCGCAGGACAAAATGCTGGGACTAGGGGTATATGAGTGGGCCTAAATAAGCTACTTTTGCTGGTTATTTTACCTAACTATAGTTTATTTCAAAGTGACTGGCCATAGTATGCATTAGCACATTTTACCGGACCGTCAGTGTGACTAAAATAATTTATACCTTTTTTCTTCTCTTCCAGCAGAGGAAAGGCATACCCAACTGGCACATACTGTAAATGTGTTTTGTTCATTAACGAAAACCGAATGAAGTACTTTTACGTGTATGTTGACAACTCAGCATTTATGGACTCCGGAAATGGCTGGCTGAACATGTTCTCTTTTTTCTTGCCAGTAGGTGAGACTGAACTATTCCGGATACGGTGCACATCCATTTTGCGGAGGAACCCTCATCGCGCCTATATGGGTTTTGACCGCTGGATACTGTTTCCCTGAGACCATCAAATGCAAATCCACTACGTTTGAGCCACTTGGGCAGCCGTTTGACTACAAGAAACGTATAGGCGAAACTCTGGTTGTTACGATAGGAACTCATAATTACAAAACCAGGGGTGATGGGGGCTACAATTTTAAAGTCAAACATGTGATCCTGCATTTAACGCACCCATTGAATGGACCAAGATCAGGCGGCTCCGACTATGCACTTTTAAAGTTGAATCGTGAGGTTAAACGATGTAGGTCAATCCGCCGTTTATTTCTATGTGTGTATGCATTAGTACATTCATGTTTTCGGAATCGTTCGCTACAAAAGCCATTAATCCGGGCCATTAAAAGTACTATAATTAATTATTAACTATAATAATAGCTTAAAACACTGCTAGATTATTTTTTGAATGAAATTCAACGAGACATTTAAATATTTCATGGGTTTTGAAAATGCACCATAAGTAAAAGTATAAAGTATATCCGTCTCAACGCGCATGACCTAAACGCGATATATACATTAAAAATGGACGCGAGATGTAATAAAAGGTTTACTTTTAAACAAGGACTTGATATGACTGGTAGTCTATACTGTGAGATGCGCACGGAGGGCAGAATACAAGATAGATACCTTTATAAACTTGATTTCATGCCAGACAAATTTCCGTACGAGACGCGGACTGCTAATACACTTAAAAGAATTATTAAAAAACCAAACCCAAGGTTTTTAAATATTGTTCAAAGTGAATACCGTATCCTAATGCCCATTACTTCATTGCATTTTTTCGCTAACTATGTTAAATTGGGTTTCCTAGACCATTTTTAAAGATGACCTTTATGTGTACTTTAACAGGTATCCAAATGTTTGAAGTTGATGCTCTTTAAATATAAATTAAGAACAAGTTTAGTACCGACGTGTACTCCGATCTCGTGCAGGATTCATCAGCCCTGGCTGTTTTGTCTGGTGATGACGGAACACCCAGGGTTGATGAATCCTGGACCAGATCGGAGTACACATCTGTACTAATCTACATCCCGATCGACAACTTACAAGACGTCGGCCAGGTTGCTCAATGGATAGGACGTTCGTCTCTAGCTCACTGGTCGCGGGTTCTAAACTCGAGTGTAGCGGCAGTTTTTGTGGCTATACTGGAGTCAGGTGTCTACGACTGACGACGGCTAATCAGCCAGAAATGCGCATATCTCGTAGTCCTAACGTTTGCCGGTAATAAATTAAGAACAAGTTTGTTTGTTTTACCACCGCATTTATCTACGAAATTGCTTCATTTAAAAGCTCAACATATGGATTTCACCTGCCTACCCCCGTCTGTTTATTTAGCATAAGAAAAATCTGCTATGTCGCCTGCTGGGGAATAATTCCTCTTTCAAAAGATAAAATAGCCAAGCAGTCAGACGTGTTGACCGAGCAGCCGGTGACAATCACAGACGATGCGCCTTGCAAGACAAGAGGCTCTAGCTGTTTTCCGAAGGATTATATTCGTACTAAGCAGACCGGTGGAGTAAGCCTCATACTTGCTATATGGATAAAGGGAAAATGGCACACATTTTAAGACAGTTGTTTACAATTTCAGACGTTCTGTGAGGGCGATAGTGGAGGGTGACTACACTGTCTGACAACGGAGGGGACATGGAGGCTCTACGGGCTAATTTCTATCTTTAAAATAGACTGTTGGACATGCTGCGGAAGGTTTGCTTCCACCGATTCTGCACTCATTTGGATCAAGCAGACGATTCGAACCTACAACTAAAACAAGGGCTCAAAGAGACTTCATTTCACCGAACATCATATCAAAATTCCACATGTCATAACCCGAATTCTTCCAAAAGGTATTACGTTTCAACTTAAAAACGACAAAAATTAAATTATACTAAACTGTTTAACCCTTTACCTGACTGCGACTCGGACATAAAAGAGTAATTTTGCTTTGAAAGGTGGAAGTCAAGTATGAGAGGATGGGGTGGGGTGGGGGTTGGAATCCGAGTTTTGTTCGATAGAAGAGGTATTTGCAGAGTTGTTTGGGTGTTACATTCGTATTCCTACTAATCTAGCAATTGTATGCGCGGTTAGTTATCTTCTCAGGCAGTGAAAGGCTGGACACGTTCCATCCACGCCAATCAGTATGTCGTAGGAAGAACCTATGTAAAAAAGACCTGAATGGAAGGTCTCAACAGGTAAATGAGCACAAGCGTTGCTTACAAGTCATTAAAAAGGTAGTATTGCAGCGAAAGAATTGGCAATGGAAAAAAATCATATAGTTTAATTAACAGCCGTCGAGCTGAGATGATTTTTTCACAGCGCAGTAGACTTGCAGGTCCCTAAACGCATTTGGCCATTGCGTGCCTAGGGCACAGTTTTCTAAAACTGATATGCTTGAGTGGAGCAGATCCAAGTTGGTGTTTCCTGCTGAATTGTGGCACATGATGAGGTGAAGTGGTGCCGAATTATTCTGTCCACAGATTTACTAACTCACTTATAAGTACTAAAGACATTAAGCACTGCGTTTCCTTGATGAGTCGTATAGTGTCATGTGCATTTTTGTTTGTTGTGCTTAGTCCTTCGGTCAGGCTTACTTCAATGAAACTAAGTGATGTTTAGTGTCCACGTGAATGTGTAGCAACATCAATAATCTACAAGAATGGACAGGTGTTATGCAAGCCGTAAACCAAGCATGTTTCTTGAATTGATCAACTTCATTGATCAAAAAGTGTTACCCCCCCTCAGGTGATTTATCAGAGCAGTATCACGCACAACATAAATGGGTAGCGAATTATGCAAATCTTTAACAAAAGTGGTTTCTTGCAGATTTCAACTTCATTGGTCTAACAGTTTTATCCTAACGGGACCCTATTTCTGCTGATTTATCGGAGCATTATACCCATGATGTTGCAAGCTCCAAAATAAATTGAGGATAAAGTCTTCTCTAGAGGAAAATTTCATTTGAATTGCGGACGTACAGTTAGTGGACAAAACGCAATAAAAGTCATTTTGCGGGAAATCAGCACACGCGGCTTGCCCCTAAACTATCATAACAATATAGTTAGAACTATAAGTAAAAAAGTCAGAGTTTGGTTGGGAAATTAATGTTTACTAGCATAGAAAATGTAATTTTCCCAAAAATCTGCTAACTCAAGAAATGGCAATATGAAAATTTACTGGTGCAATGTGAAATAAAAGTGTGTTTAAGGCAAGGGAATGGAAAAGGATGGCAAGGTTATACAGAATAAGTACAAATACAATTTTTTTATAAACTAAATGTTTTCCAATAACATTTAAACTTGCACTAAATGTGTAAGAAATGGACGTAGTCACCTTAAGTACATTGATTGCCAAATTTTGAATCTTCGGACACATTTCCGTTTTTAATGCACGAAAAGATTCTTGCGTGCTTTGTATCAATTTCTATTGACGATTGCAAAAAGATTTCTTATGGAAATCACATCCCGGCTGTTGAGCGGAATAAAATACATTGACGGCCACACACGGATAGGCTGGCTGTTTACTAAAAAGTTAGAGTACGGTTGTACTTGTAATCAAATTCATACCATCTTGTGTATGTTGAAAGAAATTTCTGTCTGTCACATTTCTTTAAAATTATTTCGAGAGGTCGAGTGCGATGAATAGCAAACTGTTTTGGAAATGCTACTGAACACTTTACGAATTTCACAGTTTTGCTTTGTTTATCCATAAATACCGATTTCATTCAACCTATTTACCGAAAACTTAGAAATAAGAAGTATCTTAAAAGCATTTACCTAAATAATGAGTTCTTAATTATTCCTCCTTTGATAGCTGCCTGTGTGGGTCATGACTTTAGAATCGCCCAAACATGTCAACTCATTGTCGAGAAAAATTAATTTCCACAACAAAAGCCAACAGTGAATACGACTAAGATTAATTAAAAAAACTTTCTAGAAAAAGTTACCTCCTTAAAAAGCGCTGTAGTTAGATAGTTCGAAGTCGAATATCTGTGTTCGATATGTTTTTCAAAGATAAATCAAGATCAAAATGGAATATTTTGACCGGTTTTTGATTTCCCTAAAACTGAGAGGAAAAAATTCTGCTGGAAATGAAAAAACTTACATTTCTACGTAAACCAGAGCAGTTTTCAATGTGTTCTTTTACTTCAGGGTAGTGTTATTTGATTTTAATTGGACAACAGAGTGACCCAAAATATTCTCCAATATCTTTCAACATGATAATATTCTACTTCTTCCGTTTAGAGTTTTGATGTTAATGATTTCCGTCTATGTTTTGACAACATTTGGATGGATGTAGTTTACGAGGTTAATTAGAAAACTGTAGCAGGCCGGGAATGTCGAGGTTGACACACACCTAAAGGAGTAATTTACGCATATGATTCTCCAGAAGTAACGCCGAACGGGGTCGTCAATCACCACAACATGCAGTCGTAGAAAGAGATAGAAGAATAACGCGATAGTAAGAAATGAAGTCTTTTGATATAAAACGAATGGTAAACAATAAAGAGTGTAAAGGATACGATACGGGGGAATACCAAGGGTCTGTACAAATGATCCGTTTGGAGTGAGGGGTGATCACAGAATATTAGTTAGAGACCGGCGGGAGTGCAGCGCTGTGGGCAACTGCGGGTGAGGGCCGTGGTGGTGCGGACGGCAGGAGGAGTGTGTAACGGTGACACAGGACGGCGGGAAGAGCGTGTAACGGCGACCCGGAATGGAGGGAAATAGTGCCAGGAGAGGGAGAGAGAAGGCAGACCAAAAGAAGTTCACATTATCCTCATCCAGATCCGCGCGAAGAGTGACCTTGGCGCGTTGAAACACCCATGGTTCGGGTTGGCTCGTTAAAAAAATATGAGATTACGAGGGAGGCCATCTAAAGTCAAATAGGCCTACTAATTTCGGCGTACTAAAACACATTTTTGCGTCTTGTTAGTTTATTATTTATCTTTCGGGCACCAAACTCAAGAGATTTTTTGAGCAAACATTTGTTAACTCGATTCATCAAGCTTTTCTCGACTCTAGTCCTGTATCTTGTAAGTACACTAACCTCAATTTCATGGACGCAAAACAACATTTGCTCTGTAGTGAACAAATATATTAAAACTTTTTCTGCTCTTTGGGAATGTTTTTTTATACTTCAGCACGCACAAATATGAATCTTTTCTCCGCAGTGCTTAATAGCATAGGAAATTTCTTGGAAATCAACAAACGTTGGATTTCGCCCAGTTCTGCCTATATTTCTCAAAGTATACTGACCTGAACGGAATTCAATTCTAGTAAACATCATTTCGCGCCTCAAGCCAACCCAGTGAACTTCATAAAAGATCTCAAGTTTGTGTTAAATCCCCCATTCCTCAACCTTTCATCAGATGTCACCTACTGTACTACCACAAATATAATTTTAAATCTCCCTCATTTTAATTCTCCTTATACGTTTAACTTAGTCAAATACGTATCCATAGCGGTATTTTATACCTTGAGATTAGCCATGCAGATAATGGCAGACATATAGGATCATGAGCAGCACTTCAATTGGGATGGAACTGAAGTGGTCGCCACGGCTAAGACAAAACAGGCACGAGAATTTCTCGAAGTTCGGCAGTCTGACACAAAAAGCATCAACAGGCACGTGGATCTTGATTCATATTACGCCGCTTTACGTGCATGATCCACTAACTTGCGCCCAGAATGAACGACTACAGTCTATCTACGCTCGGTCAAGTAGAACTTCACTGATTCTGCATCTCCCGGATACGTGGCCCAAAATCTAAACGTTCACACCTTCTCTTAGTTGCAGCGCTTACCGCAGCAGGATTCCTCTCACCCTTACCCCTGCTCGATGTAGCATCTGACCCCAAAACCCCATTTTTCAAATAAAAATTAGGGTGGCTGTTACAATAAGCAGTGTTGCCTCACTATGAATTCAAGTCTATATACCCCTCAGCTCTCATCGCGCTGACTACACGCAGCACACAGCGCACGGTAAGCAGCGCATGTATCTTAGCCCTCCTTAAACAAAGTCAAAAGGTACGATGTTAGTCTTTAGTGGGGCTGTGGTCAGAAAAGGCGAGGTGAAAACTGATTGAAGCTCAGATATTGGATGGGAGCTCTATCAAATAGTGTTTTGATCTGAAACCATCATAGGGAACCGGGCGCAGTCAACTCCACACTTGCATCTGTGATGGATAATTAAAATATAAAATTTATACTTTAATACTTTTCTGTTTCTATAAGTATCGCTGAAAATTGATTGTGGCACGTTTTCGAAGGCTCAAACTAATAGAAAATATTGCGGTTATTAAAGAGCCTTCCTTGCATAGAAAAGTACATAAAAGATTTATCTGAAAATTATATACTATGTGGATGGAAAGTCAAGTAGATTTGAACGACAGTTTGGTTCTGCTGCAGAGCTATAAGTACCTAGTAAGGAGCTAGTTGACTTCCAATCGATGTTGACTTCGAGTAAAAGTAATTGTATATTAATACAAATTAAAACCTTAGTAATGACACAACCGGCATCGTTACCAGTTGTAGGAGCACTAGAAAAAAGGCACTAACAGAAAATTATTTAAAATTTTACTTTTTCATCAAATGCGTGCAATATAGTTAAGACATTGACCTAGTGCGTTAAGGCTACTGAAAAAAAGACGTGAGGATCTTCACCTTCACTTTTTGTCATCAATTCACACCATCGAGAATATCAAAGTGTATCATCGGACGCCGATATACCATATTATGGAAAGTGAAAAGACTAATTGTAAAAGCTCCCGTAACAGAATACACATGTGTTATGCACTAGGATCAACTTATGCACAGAGAACTCCACAACACAAGGTTTGATGGAATTAGCCCCCTCCGATAGTCTTAGTTCAAATATAGGCAAAGGGGTTTGGCAGTGCATACATCATTCGCCCTCGACCATAAGATATAAAAGCTGGAGTAGTTGACATGGGGTTTGTTCTCATAGTTCCTTCTTAACACACGCTGTGTACTCGAGTGTGTGTATGTGCGTGATCTTCTCTGAGTGAGCGTAGGGTCACTTTATGATCTTCCATTTTTTGAAATGAACATTTGGGCGGCTGCTACCATAAACGGCAAAATCGAAATTGCTAATACGAGTGAACATGCGAGTCCCAGGAAGTAGTTAAGAAGTAGAGGATGACTCGATCACTGGGACAAGGTTTATTCGCCTGACGTTTCTAAATCCGTTGCGGATTCATCATCAGAGGCATACTCACAGAACAGTAGCAGAAACAGTTTGTGTGTGCAGAGGGTTTTTCCGTAAAATTTAAACTTACAGATAAAATCGATGAATGCCTTGAGTGTGCGCTGATTCGTTGCGTCAGCAATGACCATCTGGCTTTGTGGTGTTGAGACTAAATTTCGCCACAGCAACTGGCCACTCGGAGAACAGACAGGCCGCCATATCGTCTTATACCAACATCGCAAGGCCGGGTGGTCATTGTTGACGCAACGAATCAGCGCACACTCAAGGCATTCATCGATTTTTTCTGTACGTTTAAATTTTACGGAAAAAGCCTGTGCACACACAAACTGTTTCTGCTATGCCTCTGATGAATCCGCGACGGATTTAGAAGCGTCAGGCAAATAAACATACGCTCTCAGCGATCAAGTCGTCTTCTACTGTTCAAAAGCTAAATTTAAAATTGATATTTTTTCTGCGGTGTCAATGTTGCCTTCCTACGCAATCAAGCCTGTACATCCCCACAGCTCTCATCGCGCTGACTACACGCAGCACAGATATCTCAAGCAAACAGCGCACAGTAATCAGCGCATTTGCCTCAGCCTTCCATAAACGAAGTCAGAAAAGTACTATGGTAGTCTATCGTGGGGCTGTGGTCAGACATCGCTCGCGATTATGCATGCTTTGTTGCGTAGCATTGATTGCTATGCGTACAAATTGAATTCAATTAGGCAGGCACCAGCCTGAGTCGCGTGTTTGCGTACACTGCTTGGGCTGTTGAGAGCATTTGACTTTAACAATAAGAGCTAAAATCCAACGACATTGCTCGTGGGCACGAGATTAGGCCAAGCGTGTGTTTTTGTGTGTGTATGTGAGGAGGTGGAGGACTGAAAATCAGGCTGCAATGGCTCCTTCTTAATGTGGCTTTTATGGCGCTCCCACGCGCGCGGGAGCCTACCTAGCGAGGTGTGCTATGTCAAGTGTGCGCGTGTCGAATGAGTATCGCGCCAGCCACCTAGATTCTCCCTCCTCCCCGGTCTTATTAACTTTTGTCTTGACATTAGAAATGGAGGTGGGAGCGACGAGCGAATGGGTGAATTCTCCGTGTGTCTGTTTTAACTTTTGCTTTCATTAATGGTAGTTTCTCTGTGCTGTTTCAGCGTGCTGCAGCCTCGTGCAGCTTGCCCAGCTTGCATCAGTGTCTGTCTCGCCTTGCTTCAGCGCTTGCAGCGGCATGTTGGAGCACGCAGCTGCCCATCGTCGAAATCGACAGAGGAACTGTCAGGCCAAGCAATTGTATTGCATTTCGGCCGTCGAATACTGTTTATGCTTTGCTTCAAATGCACACAGACGACAGATGCAGATACTATACACTGAAAGACCCCACTTTTATGGGAATAGTTTAGACTTAGTTTTGGATGCGCATGCACCTACGAATAAATATTCCTTCTACAAACAAAACCACCGATGGTGATTTATTCTCTTAACAGGATAAACAATTAAAGAAATTGAGATGGCTCTTAACTGAACACGAAAGGAAAATATCATCACTTTCACTCATGAGCAAATAGATTATCCGATCAAGAGAATATTATAAAAAAAGTCCATCGTAAGTGATTTTTTTGCTTTTCTTTGCTTATTTGTTGAAAGAGCTTTCACACGCACAGACTTCGGCGTGCCGATGAAAGAGCTTTCTTTCGTATGGGAGATGGGTATGATTTTGAATCAGAACCTTAGCATTTATAAAGGGAAAGGTAGGCATCGACAAGCAAGGCGAAAATAGCGTGTCTAAATTTCCAAAATGAGTCATCTACAAGGACCATCGGAAATTTAGGAGATCTTTTTAAAACTATTTTTATCTGCCTCATGCCCCCCATGAACCACGATGTTTCCTTTTACCACAAGTGATTCAAACGATGGGAGCCATGTGGACGCACACAATCAAAGCTGCTCCCGGTTCGTTAGCTACTGACTATCACTAGAGTTCCATTCTGCTTCTTGAGATGTCGAGGCCCCACGTCCACTGATATTTTTTTGCAAACTGTCACTTCATGCGCATTAGCGTTCACGAGCAAACTATGCAGACTTTTCATTATCTATTTTTGAACTGCTATTGCAGTATTAGCCTACCTATTCACTGGTCGAACATACGCAGACAGTCGTTCATATTTATTAAACTATTTTTTATAAAGTTTTCTCATAAATCAAAAGCCTCGTGATAAACTTATCTACAAGTCTAAGGAAGATAAACCGTAATAAACGGATCGTTCGTTAAGTCCCAAACGTAAGCTGCCATTTTCGTCGCTTATGCAGCATCTCGATTTATCGATATCTTCTAGCTATCTATTCTCCTGCCAACATCAATCGCTGCTAGATGCATGGACCTTGGTTCACAGAGATGCACTATACATAATAGCAATAGCTTGCTAAGAGGTATACAGTAGTTAATTGGCTACTCCTAGCTGATGACGGCCAATAAGCCGGAAATAGCTATTCTAGGATTGCCTCTGCCTTTGCCGGAATACTTCTACTGGGGATACTATCTACATTAAGATCTCATAATGACGTTATGCCGCACTCAAGACAAAGATAAAAGCTAAAAGCCCAGACACGTGTTTCGCCGATGTTTCTGCTGCTGCTGCTACTGCTACTGCTGCTGCATGATACAGCAACAAAGGACTGGGCTCCTCAGTGGGTCCCTCAACGTTCTCTATGCGGTTTCTGGTATATGAACTGCAGATACTAATCAAGGGAATAATTGTGGAAATAATTAGGTGCATGACATGAAAGTAAGTGATTGGCACATGACTTTCAAGGGTCAGACGCTAGATTTCGATGAACATTTGAGTCGAAGACAATTAACTACCATGAAATAACCATGGAATATCCATTCTAAGAACGAGTAGCACTACAAGTGGCATGAATTCTAAATGACAATGATATTATACCGTTCTTCTGCATAGATACTAGCTGAAATATATATAGACTACCTTTCATTTAAGGTTCGGTACCCTACAAATACAGTTTACATAGCTAGATGTTTGCGGCACTGAAGAGGAGCAGTGTGCATATAAATAGGGTAAAATCTTGCAACATTTTAACATTCTAGGGACGGCTACTGGCCTGCCGAGAGCTGTTCGTTTAATGAAGTCATTCTGGGTGAGATGCATCATTCATATCTTCCTGCCTTATATACAGAGTTCTTCCAACAATGGAATGCGGACCAGGGGTGTGATAAGCAAAAACTAGAAGAGGCTTGGAAATAATGCCTTCAAGAAGGGGTACGACCAGATGCAGAAGGCTTCCAGCAGCCAAAATCTCAACGGTAATCGAACGGGCTAATCTAACGGGCTAATCGAACATGTACTTAAGTATATTTCGATGCAGGATTAGCTTTGCGCATAGGCATTGCAATACCTTATTTAATTTCACTTTCTTCTTTCAGATTTAAAAAGTGCAAAGGACATTGTACTGATCTCGTATTCGAAGCCACGCTTTCCTTTCATGCCTCTGGGGCATCGCTGGCGTGTCTGTTAAGCATGTCCACTAAGCACGTGCGCACTAGAGCGTGCCAAAGGTAGGTTAAGGTCGCGGACGTGTGTCCTTACGGGCCGACAAATTTCTAAGGTCAGTTCACAAAGGACCTTATTTTGTTGACCGCTTACGGTCAGACACCCCCGGAGCCGTCGACCTCACGGCCGGCTGAAGACGTCCGGACCCGGTGACTTCACCACCAGAATGCAACTCTGGACTCGACCCTCTCATTGCTGGACTGCACTCAGTTGGGAGTCAATTACCCACTTCTCATACTCCTTCTGCACTCAAGTAAATTATTCGTACCGTTATGGCCTTACACACCTTATCTTACCTACTAGTTTATAACCGTCGGGATACGTCCTATCTTCTATTATCCAGTCGGACTACTTCATATCCTACAACATCAACGACTCACAAGAAGTTTGAGAAACCACCTGTGCACCACAGTTTTTTTTCACTGTCTGCTCTTTTTTAAATTATGTTCCACTTCGTGGTTCAGGTCAATTGGCCTCAACAACAAACTGAAATACTAGTTTTTTGCTACTGCAGCACACAGGTACAAATAGGGAACGCAAAGGCGTACCACCCACATATCCCTTAAATATACTGATGCGAATATCCCCTATCGTTGACTACTTTTTTAAATACTAATCACCAACTCGAAGCTGTCTTCGAGGACTCGGGTCGCATTGTTGGGCAAACTCATGTTCGGTTGAAAGTCGAGGCTTAACCATCACTGCCCTGATTTTAGGGGAGGTTAGTATTAATAGCAGCCATAGACCAGGAAGATCTGTACGTAGCTTTGATTGTTCGAAGGCAATGGAGTTTCGAAAGTGCACATTGTATGTTGGTGTCGTTGTTCACTCAATTATCCTGTCTGTTAATCATGTTAAATTGTTCCTATGGCTATTTACTGCTGTCTCCTGCAATTCGTAGTAGTAGTAGTAATGCAGGTTATTGCTAATAATTTCTAAAACTGGTTACTCGCAGATGTTGTGTTCTTTTGAATGAAGAAGAAATTGTCTACAAAGTGCGCAGAATTATGCAGGTTGCAGCGGAATTAAAACGCCACAGCCCCTCAGATGCGTTTCTTGCAATTCCCTTTGAAAGTTATCTAGATAGGTCACATAAACTGTTCAGAATTTTTTTATGACCTCTACAGCAGATTCGTACGCGACTTACCAAGGCCAAGATACAGACCCGCCCCATAAAAACGTATTTGACTAAAGTTCTTCATTCGCACAACACCGGACCCATAGTAGGTGGATACAAAGGCAGCCAACGGTACGAATGCCTGTTGGCAGGAGGCTTTGGCATATAAATTACACCGGCTTTGGAAATAAGAACGTATGTGGTATAAAAATACTTGCCGGCCAAGGTGGTTGCATAGAGTTGAGCTTCACTGAATTTGAAAGTAGTTCTGAATTTTTGACTACCGAAGAAGTCTTCACTGCTGAAGGTGTATAAGGCAGGCCTCAGTGACGCTCCACAACCACTTAATTTTACTAATTATGTAGATTTTAAACATGATGACAACTATGTGTTTTTAGAAGTAATTAACAGCTTTTAGGAAACCACTTACTAGTTCTTCGCATTTGCGAACAATGCTCTTAACCCTAAAACGCACAGTCCTCATAGTAAGTGGTTCACGAGCACTGCAGGGAAGAAGTTGTCATAACTATGGGTTGATCATCCACGTACATCCTACATTAATTATCTCCCCGTTTTCCTGTGCTGTTGGAATCTGGATTTCTCTGCGAAAGTTTGAAGACACCTCAGGCGACCGATCAGCTAGTTGGTGGCTTGTTGCCGACGGTGGGGGAGAGAGTGAGGTCGACCCTCGGCACATTTCCTTCCTCAATTAAACAATCTGATGCGCCTGAGACCATCACGGTGAGCTAAAAGCCATGGCTTGGAGGGTTGGCTATCTGCAGCCTTATAGTCAGGCTCAATGGCTCCTACTTAATGTGGCCTTTATGGAGTTCCCAGATGGGAGCCTACCTAGCGAGGCGTGCTGTTAGTACGCATGTTGAGTTTTGGTCGCGTCAGCCACCTGCGCCTTCCCCCATCTCCGGTCTTCTTGACTTTTGTCTTGGTATAGGGTCCGCTGTGGGGGTGGTGATAGAGTGATGTAGATTCTTCGCGAGTCTGCTTTTATTATCCTGCAGCGGAATTCGCCGTGTTTGCCTTCAGTCTGCTGAGGCTCGTGGTGGATACAGTCGAAATCGACGGTCGAAATGTCGTCCACCGTTGTGTCTTGCTCCCAGGGCGTGGGTCTTCGTCCGCCTGCAGCCAATCAGTGAACCGATGCAGTTTGATTGACAACGCTCAGCAAGACGAGCGTTTCTGATAAAGTGCTCCGTACTGGAGCGGATAAAACTCATTAACCTAGGTTACACTGTATATCTTTAAAACCCCCATCATCGCCGTAGTTAGTTCGAGCACTGTATGTCAAATACTGAATCGACATTGACTAAAAAATTTGCGAGTGTGTAAATTGTTATGCAGACCATACTCAGCCCAGAGCACTCAGTCGTAACCAAAGAGCCCGGTGGTTTTACGCGGTTGCTGGCTGGAAGTTTTTGCTTTCGTCTGCTCCTACATTATGAAGTCTACTATACAAAACAATGACTACTTATAATTGTCAAGTACTATAATCGAATAAATATACGAGATGCGTTTGTCGACGAAGGAGGATACTGAAATAACCGTTTCTGGTTCATTTGCCGTTAAGGCTTTCGAAGCAGTATTGGTTCTAGTGAAACATGACGGTACTTATAATGCAACGGGCAAGTTAAAAGCCTGTTGAAAAGCTTAATCACCCAGCGCCGAAAACAACCAAAACTTTAAGTAAAACGACTTTAAGGCACATGAATAAGAAAACTCGTGTCAGATTTTACAAACAAAAACTAGATCCCTGCAGCGGCGATTACCACAACTTTTGTTAGGGCTCTGTCCTAGTTCGGGAAGAGGTTGTTTCAATAAACTTTACTTGCTTAGCCTCTACTTCACTCGATATTGCTTTTTATTAACAGAACCAAGTCAGACAACTTAAAATGAGGCTGGGTGCATGAACCATGTGCTTGCAACTCACGTAAGACGTGTTGCCAACGTCCGCAGGAACCGGACTTCAAACGAGGAGGCCTCTTGTCTCACATTACCGCAAATGCCATCTAAACCAGGTAAATGAGGGAGGAGGGATGCGGTTGATGCTACGCAAGTCCACTTAACTATGAATACTTTACATAAAAGCCATTGGTGCTACACCTAGGTTGTCGGGTGCGCAGTGGAAGCCGTCGCTTTCGAGGGTGTTAGTGTCGAGAATCCTCCCCCCGCGGTTCTTCACACTGCCGCTCATGTGGGACGTTTTAAAAAACTAGGTACAGTCCTTTTCCAGACCTTCAGTTGTCAACAAGGGACGCCTTTTAACTCCCGTCTTCCATTCCAGTGCTATGGCATTTTTCCTCGGTATATTCACCGTGAATACGGCCGCTCAACAAGCAGTGCATGTGAAAGGATCAAGGCATGCCGGAACACAGATCACTACTTGAACTAGTGATAAATGTTCATGCCAAAGCTGAGACCACTGAAGTGATCATTTTGGATGGCGTGAGAAGGGAATATGCTATGGAAGTACAAGCGGCGACTCTCCATGAGAACAAGAGCATATATATTCTCCCTAGAATTTAAAGCAATGCCACTTGTAGTACTTGAGTGGAGGGGGTATTATTTTCCGCAGGTTTCTTCGGAGAGGGGGGAGACAGACACAGAAGCAATCCTAGCCCTTTATGCACTGAACGCTGAATAGTCCTACACTCTGTTATTGAACCAATAGCCTGTCGGTTGTGATTAGAAATATCAACTATCAGCCCAACTTTACACATCAACGTTCGGTCTATGCCTATAGACCTTGATTCTACTAATCTATGCCGAGGAAAAAATTAATTTAAAAGGAAATAAAAATTCTGAACTGGCAAAATTAGTTTAGGTAGTGGACCTAATATACGTGCCTAGCCCCAGTCGTTCGTCTTACGGGACCGGTGGGAATATGAGTTTTATGGGTGGGGAAATAGGATGGTAAGTCAAGAAAGGCTGTCAAAATAAGTGCAAAAAGTAAGTAAATTTCGTGAAATTTGTTTACCGCGGCCGTTATATAGCGTCAGAGTAGACCGCGTAAATCAGAAACGTGGGCAGAAAACAGCAATTAATATGTGTAAGATAACTGAATAACCCGTCATGAGTAACTTGTCACAGGTCAGGAACCAGCAAAAGTAACAGCCAATGCAAAGGAGGGATAATGGTTTGCAGTAGGATGAGTTGTGCCTGTGTTAATACGCGATCACCAAGAACGTTGGAAGAGAAGTTAATGAGGAGGAAAATGAACGAGAAATTAGCCTTACTGCCGCAGGGGAAATGGGAAACGGAGAGGAGGAATAGGGAAGCTCCCAGGGAGTATACGTTAGCTATTATGTATGTATATATGCATAGAAGAAAGGATGATGCATCAAGTCAAGTTAAGTTTATCATGGGAAATATAGGCATACGCCTTTGAAATCCCTTGTGCTACACAGAAGTAAAAATGCAACGGTACAGTTGAACATTTCAAAAGAGGTCGTTTGCAAATTTGTAGGGGACTACTCACTAGTTCCAAGTGATACAATCACATGCGCTGATGTCAGTTAACACGAGCCAGCAGGTGTAACTGAGCAAAAAGAGCAGACAACGAAAAAAACTCCTGAGGCATGTCTCAGAATTAAAAAAGAGGAATTTCGTTGATGTTTTTTTAGGAGAAGGACTGTCACTCGTGGGAGGAAAGTGTGTGAAACATAGGACCGGCATGCTGCCGTGGATGTTGGCGGCAAGTCAGGGGGCCCATCGCCATTAATATCTTTATGTGAAGAGTCACACGAGGAGACCGCAGATTCACGAGAACATCCCGAAGAATCGGAGATGCGACCATGCCCTTGTGGAAGTGCGAGCGTCGACTTCCTGTCAGAACAGGAGAATAGGTACCCTCCCTAGAATTTATTGCAATGCCACTTGCAGTACCTAAGTGGGAAGTTATTATCCACGTGTTTCCTCGCAGGGGAAGACAGACACAAAAGCAAGCCTAGTCTTTTGTTCCCTAAACGCTAAATAGTCATATGCTCTGTCATTAAACCACTTGCCTGTCGGTTGTGATTAGAAATGTCAACAATTGACGTTCGCTTTATGTCTATAGACCTGGATTCTACTAGGCTATGTAGAGAACATAAATTTGTTTCTAGGAAAATTAAAAAGCTGAACTTTCAAAACCGGTATATCAACCAGAACGCAGATAGGGAAAGCTGGGCGACCCACTGATGAGCCGGAGCCCTCGCAACTGTGTCAAGCAGCGGCAGAATACCAGCCAAACACGTGTCTGAGCCTTTAAGCAAGTACCTAAGTTGTTAGTATGATAAGTTACAGCGTCAATTTATACTACTAACGACTGTCTGATGGCAGCATGTGTATATTTCACAGGGGTTGAGAGGTTCAACACGAATATACACTAACAATTTCGGTCTACGCCTATAGACATTAAATATACTGATATATAACGCGATCAGAAATTAATGTCTCTGGAGATAAAAAATCTGAGCTTTCAAAACCGATATATCAACCAGAAAGCAGATAGGGGAAACTGGACGACCCACTGATGAGCTGGAGCCCTTGCAACTGTGTCAAGCAGCGGCGGAATACCGGCGAAACACGTGTTTGGGCCTCTTAGTTAGTGCCTGTGCTGCCAGTATATTATATTAAAAGATCAACTATCGTATAAATGGCATTAGCCGATAGGACATACCTACCATATAAAATGAGCATTTCGGATGCTTCTTGCAGCCGCAGAAACTTTGAATTGGTGTTAATTGACTCACTAGCCCCTGCTATACCTGTTACTACTAATACTACTGCATAAAAATGTCCTGAGAGTATAGCAGTAAACGATGCTGACTGCAAATCGCTTGTAGGGGCTCTAGATCCGGAATTTGCAACCGCTGGCCTATCAAAGGCATGAGGACGACTTAATTTCCTTACTAGAGTAAACTTCTTGAAAGCTTTAAGCCTCATGAGGAGCTGGAGGCTATTTGCCAGCTGAAGGAATAACTGGATGCTCCAGATTTTGGGGCAGGCGTTACTGGATTCCTCTTTATTTGTGATCGACATGACAAACGTAGACTGCGCTCTAATTACACATAAACAACTATTTTAACTTCTATCTCCAGTAGCCTTAGTATGGCCCGGTCGCTAGAACACGATGGGTGTGTATGTGTGGAATGGATGTCAGTGCTGCGCAAGTTCCCCTTTCCTTTTCCTCTTTCACCTGGTTCATGAGCAAGTGTCCGCTGCTCGCCCGAATAGTTATGGCTGACATCGCTTTCTGTGGATAAACCAACGGATCCTTTCTAATTAATAAATTTTAAATAAATTGTTTATTTCAGGTTCCTTAATCACAAGCTTTGCGCTGTCGTAAAAGGAAGGAGAAATACGAAGTTGGTAATCACAGCTGCGCGTGAGCAAGTGTATAACAACGGGAAGGAGTAGTGTCACCCATAGTAAGATGGTAAGTCAGATCTGATTAACAACGAACTCTCTTATAAAATAATAGTCATTATACGGTAAAGAACCCCTACATCAGTGGCTGAGGTCAGCGAGCCACAGAGTTCCAGAATAACGTAGAAAAAACTACCTTAATAGGTAATATGGTATGGTATGATGCAGCCAGATGGGATCCTGGTATTGAGGGTTCGGGACGCTTATTGTCATGGGAACAATAACAAGAAGGGGTCGTCGGGGTCGAAACGAGGAGGAGACAGTTGAAGTCAAGGCAACATCACCGAGATGCAATCTACCGGACTGCACAGTCTACCGACAAGTTGACGACAACGTAAGAACACTCGATGACCATAAATAGCAACCTCGAAGACCACCGCCAAGGTTGCGAAACGGCGAAGATTTTGCAGCATTTGGAAATGATGCTTAACTCCACAGAGGAAAATGTTAACATATTTAGAAACAATTTTACTATCCTGGTAAGAGCTTCAAACGCCACGGGGACCCTTTTCGAAATCTACAAGTTGCGTGGTTGGAAGGAAACAGAAAGGAATGACTTTATTCCCTCCTAATTTAAATGTTTACGTAATTTACCTTTGAAAATCAGTGCTGTAGAAGACAACCTAATTTCGACTGGAAGATTGTTCTGGCGGCTATTGACCGGGAATCAGCAGGTGAGCCCGGAGGTGCAGGAAATAAACAAAGCCTTGCAGGCAAAGTCTGCTGCTATGCTGTCATTTGCCGATTTCTCCGAATGATATCCCTCTCTTCACTCTTTTGCTCTTATCGGGATATCAAAATCAGCCTACCCACCCCATCAGTGTAATTACAGTGACTGTACTATTAGAATAAAGTTAGCAGTTCGTTTATTCCGAATTTTTGCCAATAGCGCGCACCCGTCAACGGCTTGATCACCAAGACCGTCAACGACGACAAACGGCAAAGTTGGCATGAAAGAGTTGCAGATTGTAATTTCCGCGGCAACTCAGCTGCCACCTGGAAACTTCTACGCAATTTGACCAAGCCCCGGGCTGACACACCTAACCAGTCCATCAGCTTCGGGGACGTCATCTTTATCTCGAAGAACCGCCAGATCGCCGCGAAGATAAACCAACTGTTCCCGCCCCGCTCGATGTTCACTCCCAAAAGTCAACGTTCCCTGCTGCGCCTACTCCATAAGGCCCCGCCGCCGGACATCTCCTTCTCGGCCGATGCTATCCTCACCGCTGTCAAGAAAACGAAAGCCTCGAAAGCCTTAGGACCAAATGGCCATATCGGCCCTAAGGTGGTTGCCAACCTGGCGGCCATTTTCAATCTTTCGCTGTCCAGTTCAATCATCCCCGATTGCTGGTGCCAGTTCATCATCATCCCACAGGTCAAGGCTGGCAAGGACCCCAGTCTTGCGACCTCCTATCGTCCAATCGCCCTCCTCAGTCCACTGCCGAAGATTCTGGAACGACTTCTCCACCAATTCTGACGTCTGCTGCGGATCTTTCTAGCCACCAACATGGTTTCAGGTCGGGTCGTGGCACAACAACGGCGCTTTTCGAGCTCAGTGACACCATCCTCGAGGGCTTCAATCAACAGAAGCCCGCTTCGCGGACCGTGGCAGTCTCAATTGACCTGTCACACGCCTTTGACTGCGTCCGCCACGATCAGCTCCTGCAGTACTCGGTCTCTTTGAACGTCCCAACTGACCTGTTCCGATGGTTGGCGGCTTACATCCGTGGCCGCCACGATCGTGTCCTTTTCTACGGCACTCTCTCCAAGCCCTGTTAGCAGACATGCAGTGTTCCTCAAGGCTCCGTACTCAGCCCGACGCTGTTCAACATCTACATGCGGGAACTCCCACTCCCTCCGGCACCCGCCAAAGTGTTATCATACGCGGATGATGTCACCTTCTTCTGCCAGCACCATCACATTGATCAGGCCGCACAGGCCTTCTCGGAATCCATGCCTGATGGTGTGGACTTCTTTACTCAGCGCGGGTTGACGATCTCTGCAGCCAAGTCGTCCGTCACTGCTTTCACGCTCGACCCGAAGGAGTTCAATCGTCACCCGGCTATTATCATCAACGGTGAGGTTATGCCGCTGGTCCGTAAGCCCAAGCTCCTTGGCGTCCGTTAAGATCCGCTCTTCACGTTCGCGGACCATGCGAGGGAGGTCGCAAGCAAAGTGAGCCGATGCACCAGGGTCCTCAAGGCTCTTGCGGGCATATCCTGGGGCTGTTCGAAAGAGACGCTGGCGACCACATTCAAAGCGCTGGCCAAGCCGCATCTCACCTATGTGGCACCAGTCTGGTCTCCCACAATCAGCTCTCGCAGCATCCGCCGCCTCCAGTCAGCACAGAACGGTGCCCTCCGCACGATCACGGGCTGCTTTAAAAATGTCGCCCATCGATTACCTTCATGCAGAGGCTTCTGTCCTGCCGGTCGCCCCGCACAACAAACTCTTCGGCCAGCAGTTATGGTGGACCTTTTCAAAACCTGGCCATCCGAACCACCATCGTTGCAACACTCCTGAGCCTAGCCGCAATGTTCGATCGTCTATCCGAGCTCTCTACAAGGCAGCTGTCGCCTCTTCTCTCTCGGATCTACCCACTGATGGCTCCGTCATCAAGATAGGCTACCAGCGCCTTCACCAGAGAGCCGTTGTGGACACAAAATCCAGCTACCACTCCCCCGGTCCTTCTGGGTGGCTATCTACCTCCAATTGCGGCCTCGGAACGACATCTCCTAAGGGTGACTCGCTGTACCCTGGCGCAGCTACGCAGTGGCTACCGCAGGCTGCTTCGCCAGTACCAACACCGGCTCGACCTGTCTGTACCCGATAGCTGTCCGGACTGCGGCGTCTCGCCGCATGACTGCCGTCATCTCTTCGCCTGCAGTTCCCGGCCAGGCACCTAACTCACCCCTACGGACCTTTGGCTCAAGCCGGCTGAGGTCGCGGCTTTTCTCTGCCTCCCAACTGCACCCAGTTTGGACTCCGGTGGAGACCCCTGGTCCAACAAGGGCTGCCAACCAGCCGACCGTCTTATCACGCCCACCACTGACATTGGCCAAAATATACTGAAGTTGAGACCACCAGAGCCCAGTTCTCGCCTATATAGTTAGTTCGGGCAAACAGCAATCGTCTTTTGAGGTGAAAAACTTCGGTCGGTCACCAGAAATCCAAATTACCTCAAAGCAGCAGCGCCCAATATAAGCAAAGCAACCCCTCAACTATGAAACCTAAACTTCTGCCGCAGGAAACTTCTTATGAAAAACACAGCCTCTGTAGCTTCGAGTGTGCTTAACTGGAATGGCTAGGAGGCTAGCAAACGTGATTCCTACGTGAGAAGAAGTTGACGTATTACACGCCGACCCATGTGGAGATATTTCCACAGCACCCATAAACGTACGGGTTACGGTGCCATTGAGTAACAAGTGAAAGCGAGTTTGCAAACACTTCTTGGGTTCGGGGAAAATTTGAACTAAAAAGTTAGTTACATTGCAGTGGTGTGAATAGTTTGCTGCTTTGATACCAAAAAGGACATCATGAAATCCACAAAGAAACTAAATCACATTCATAGCACAGGTTTGAACTTCACTAAAAAGCCTAAGAGAACAAACACAGGGGATCAAGCTTCTACAACGATCCAACCTTTTAACTGCACACGCTTTATAAACCACTCGCTATCCAACTGTGCGGTGAAAAGCCCCGGGTATCTAAAGGATCGGATAGGTCTTAAGTTATTCTAGGAAACAAAGACTATCAACTGTTTGTAAGTAGATACGTTATTTCATAAAAAATTACAAGTTAGGAGGCATGAGACATCTAGCAACAGTTTGCATACAAATGCAAAAAGGATAGGGGACAGGGGAAGAAGGGGACGATAAGACAAAAAGGCATGACATTATATGTACTTGTGTTCAAAAGAACGAACAGGTGGCAGCAGTGAGACGTGCGTGTAGCAGCGGCAGCAATAAAGCAGGTGAATGCAGACGCCAGTCATGGCTGTGGATGGCAGAATCCATTAATCTCAGGGGTTGCGAGGAGGTACAGGCGAGAGGTTCTCTGAGCTCGATGAGAGGCTTGGAGAGGTTCGATCACTTTCACTGCGAGCACTGGTAGTGCTGGCGGCGGCGGCGGCAGCAGCAGCAGCAACAGGGACATCTTGTCCCCCCTGATCTGGTGCACCGGTGTCAGGGGTGTTGGCCGCAGAGTCCCGATCCTCTTCCTCTTCATCCTCCTCTAGTACGCCTCGGTGCCGTCTAGGGCGCGGACTGGCATTGGAATCGGCGTCCTCTGTGCCCTCTGTGTGCGGACTGCCAGGTGGCGTGGAGGCCGGGGTCGCCTCCCGTCGGCGGTGGTGGTGGTGGTCACCTCGGGGTGTTTCGTCCTGAAGGCGACGGAGAAGAGAGGGAGTCGAGGCAGAGGTGATCAATTTAGCCGGCTTTTGAGGAGGGCTCGGAGGCATCCGCAGGGGACTCAGAGTCAGAGGGGAGTGGGTGTAACCGGCATTGGGATAGGCCATTTTACGCTTTTTTTGGTCGAGCACTTAGTTCCTGTTTCTCACGCTGCAGCGTACGGATATTCTCCTGTTGAAATATAGATTGCTAGTTGTTAAGCAAAAGCGTGTGCATGGAGGGGGGCCAGATTTTTTAGGTGGATCATTTTGCCCTACCTTTAGGCGGCTTATTTCTTCCTCGGCAGAATCCTGGTACTTTAGTAAACGTTCGCGACTGCTGGTTTCCATGTCGAGAATCTCAGACTTGAGATCCGAAATGGTCTGATTCTTCTTCAACAGCTCGGCATCCTTCAGTTGGAGTTGACGTTTTAGTGCTTTAATATCGTCCTGAAGTTGGCCAATAGTTAGAATGTGCTCATCGTATGCGGAATCCATACTGTGGGTAAAAGTATTAAGAGATTGAGTTTAAGTTAACGTATATATACTACTGTAAGTAATAATTATTATATGTTCATTACAACTTTGGATAATATATACCTGTAAGCGTGCGCACTTGTTGGTCTTGACGACACAGAGTGATGAGTCGTATAGTCCTCAGTTCTTTGTCGTTTAACGGCACTGAGGCTGTGAAAAAAGACGAGTTTGAGAAAGCCTGGTATTAATAATAAACGGACTTATCTGCCTACAACCTCTGCGAAAAGGCAAAAAACAACTCTTCGGCCGACATAGGCTGAATTTAGCAAGGCTATTTTATTCATATAAGTTAGTAGGTGTTTTAAAGAGAAAAACGGGAAACAAAAATCCATTAAGTGAGTGATAGTAACAGAGCACAACGTTCTCTTGTCCTAAGCCAATGAGAACAAGCAACGATTAACTGTTTGCAAATCAAGTTAACGCTCTGTGGAAAACAGACGGCTGTAATGTGCAGTAGAGTCCCCGAAAGCTTGATCGTATTTTGTCCATCAAAAAGTTTCCTTTACTGGTGGTTTCCTTAACTTATTTTAGACTGCTATTTTCGTTTATAACATGCTTTCTACTCATATTTTTCTTCTTCATAGTTTATCTGACGCAATTGCACGACAGTTCACGCATACGTGTGCATAGATTTTGAATCAATCTCCACAAAACACTAATTAATTGGACGATCTCATTCAAAACCACGATTCATGCACGAGATTCAGACTGTGGGATTAAGCGCTAACCTATAAGCAGAGTTCTGGTTGAATACGTAGATATTCTTTAGCCCTCGGCTATCTGTAGAGCGGATAGCATTGTTTCTCGCCTTTAAACTCTTTAGCGCCTTTGTTGGCATCATCATCGTAAAGGTTCGACTATCGAAATCGATGACATTCACACTATGGGTGACTCGTGTAAATTAATTTATACTAAGGTAGACTTTCGCACATCTATCTCAGTCTGTCATCCTTCATCCATTTGGCTTCAATTACAAGGCAACGCTAACAAAACCGAAAGTGCGCATAGATGCACTAGCTGAGAAAGTTAAACAGTCCGTCTAGTCGCATTACACGCAACCTAATCCCCACTCCAAATGAATCTGTATGCAATAAAGGTAGCTGGAATGTCAGATGGTGAGAATGTCCTAAAATCTAGGTTGAGGTCTTGCGGCCTGACTCTAGGAGGACTGAATTATTTCATCAGTTGGCAGCCTTCCGAGCAACGACTCAAGGAATTTTTTAAAGTGCTAATGGATGTGACACGACATCTTCATTGTCACAAAGATCCTTGCATACGGTGCATTCGTCCTTCGAGTTAAGTACATTGACACTGTTTCAAATGAGGCAGTCTGTACTCGCTTTGACAATATCGCGAGGATATCTCACGCCATCCAGGAAAGACGAATGATGTGGTTTGGGAACGTTTGCGGTCGTCCGCCTCGCAAGCTCAGTTATGTTGTCCTCGATCCGGCGTCGTCGTCCACTTCGAAGCGTTGAAAATGAGATCAACGCAATACCTGGCCCAACACAGTTCATCAAAACATGGGAGCCGTTCTTGGACCCTCGGTATTCGGTCGCTATTGCTGTGGATGAGAATGAGTTGAGGTTTCCAGATCCGCTGCCGCAGATCGTCACGCACGGAGAGGCAAAATGGGTGACATTATTGAGGCCAGCTAGATCAGGAATGACCACAACCGTACCAAGCGCCAGTATTGTATGCCACTCTTATTAAAGTTAGGAATGCACTGATGTGGCGTGAGGGCGTATCTCCCAATGTCGGCCTCACTCATCCTGCACTCTCCCACATACACCAGTCGACTACACGAGCCAACTGGTACTGGGATAGGGCGCGGAGACTAACGCGACGTGAAACCTAGGTGTGTCGTCACTTTACTACGCCATACACGGTGGTAGTTATGAGCTCGCTCAGACTCTGTGTGTGTGGAGTGAGTAACACGTATCGTGGGCACAGTACAGCAACAGCGTAGTCCGTTGTGGCAGCCACACCCATACTACTATTCACATTCACGAAGGGTGTCCTTTCTCATCACAACTCGATGGTATAATCAAAGGCACAATCGAGTGCTACGGCGACTCGAAGGCATGCCATTTACATTGAATAAGATCGCAATCTCTGGCGATTTTTTTGCGAATCAGAAACCCCGAATTGTCTTGGCGCGGCTTTCGAATTTGAGCCACCCATTTATTTGATATCCACTCACGGGAGAATTTATTATCCTATACCATCCTCTCTAATCCTCTGCTTTGTTTGTCTACATTTTTGATCATGAGGTCATATCTACGGTACACTGCTACCTTTTTAAATGAACGAAAACAAGTTATTTTATCTACAACATATCACCAACCAAATATTTGTCAAATGCGGCCAATCTGTCGCATATGCAATTCTCCAACGACACCAACATCGACAATTCTCCGTAGGACGACAACACGAAGAAAAAAGCGTGCGAAGAAGCGGAAATGGAGAATTTGAAAGCCGATTTGTCGCCATAGTTGATGTAAATGTCATAAAATACTTGACTTGTGAGTATTACATGACTTTTTACCTTTGTCCTTTTAAAAATGATCCTTTATTTACCTTACCATCTGCTCTCCGTCATGGAGCCATTTTTGCTGAAAATGCAGGTTTGTAAAATCCTCAATATAGCATTCTTCTTCTTGTGTGGTTTAGCCAGATAACCTTTGCTTCTAAAATTATGCAACAGGTAGGCGAACTTTAAAAGTGTCGGAAGAATAACAGTGCGGCTGTCGAGGTAGCCTCTATCTAGTCTAGGTCAGGAAAGTGCACTTCCATTTTTTATCTGAATCGTGCATCATATTCTTGCGCAATTAGGTTAACTAAAGACTTTAGGAACACCATTTATTGTTAAGGCTGGCTGTCAAGGGCTAAATAGGCGTTCGGAAGGTTTAAGCTCTCCTAGCTGGTTTGTTAGGACTCTGAAAGATGTATTTAGAGGAGAATATATGAAGTGGTGCGATATTTCTATTACGATGTAATGCCCAATAAAACGATTGTCCAACGCGTCATGACAATGGAACCTTAGCTTATCATTCAGACGAGTTTTACTGGGTACGCCCTGCAACCTTAAACCTCGGAATGGTTTTGTGCGACTTTTCAGGATAATTTCCACTTCAAAAATCTATTCAATTGCATGTGCGACGAGAAATCATTTTATGTACGATCAGCAGACGTCGGAAGAGAGAGGAGGCTGTTAGGATAGATAACTTGCAGAACCAGCAAGCACCTGTCATCTCCGGCGCCAAAAGTTGCTCCATTGTAGTAAATGTTGAACTTGCGTATTGTATTGGTCGGAAATTTATGCACTAGAACAAGAGACGTGCAAATGACCAAGTAATTCTAAAAAGAAATATTACATTCGTCTACTGTGGTTAGGTAGTTAGTATAGATAAATCGACTGCATTGAGTAACGTTTATTTTTGGCGCGGCCATGAGGACTCGACTGTGGAAGAGTCTTAAGAGAATAATAAAGGCTTGTCGTTAAAACTTTTTCCTCATGACTAGCTATGCTCATTCTGTAAGGCACTTTTGATGGCAGCATTTGATAAAACCTTGGATAAAACGAAAATCTCCAAAAGATGTACAACTTACTACATTGATCAGCAAGTAATAAAATACAAGTTTCATATAGTTTTAAAACGTAAACGCGGCAGATGAGCGAGGTTTTTGATCAGCATCTTATGGAGGAATGACGGTTTGAACAGAAAAAAACACGGGTTGATCATAAAACCAACAAACTTACCTGGAATTTAATTCGTGGGAGGATTTGCCAAATATTGCGTCCGAAATACCTCGACGAGACGTAGCGCTTTCAGCGGACTCCTTGGACTTATTGATTTTGTAGTTATAGGTACACACCCAACACAAAACTTGGCCATCCACTTTGCTTCTGCTGGCCTAAATAGGCAATATATTCTTGTAATACACCAGTAGAAATAGTATTTATTTAAGCTGTGTAAAAGGTATATAACAACCGGGCAGGATGATACCTAGCGCGGATGGCATTCAAGTTGCCACCAATAAACACTGCGAAGCCTAAATATGGTATAGTGTGAAGGATATCCGTAACTTTAAAAAGTTCAGAATGGGAGGGTGTGGTTGGGTGTGCAAAGGGATGGCATGTCGGTAATTATATGTAGAAGTCATATGGTAGTTAACCCAATAAGAGGTGCATTCAGGATTGAAAATAAGTCGTACTTAGGACGTGGAACCTTCATAGCGAGACTAGTTAGGTAGTCACGCTATGAAGACAAAATTTAAACTGGTCAACTGAAAAAAGTAAAAAGTCAAAGCAGTTCAGATAACTTTACCTCGTCCTTGTAAAAGGCACACATTTGCAAGCACTTTTCACACTGTCTAGGGTCACCAAATTTATTTCTGTAGTGCAAACAGCGCTGGCAGACCAAAGCGTTCCCGTAAGTTGTAGGCAGCAAACAAATGGAGCAGGGCTTTGGCTCGCCATATTTAGCTTTGAGGGATTGACAACGAGGACACGCTGTTCCTGGACTAAGCACACAATAAACCGATATTAACAAAAGTTACATGGAATATTTGAAATCAGATTTGCAATATTCACATTGCTTGAAGGAGGAGTGATGGGGCGTACAAACCTGTGCGGATAAAAAGGACAAAGTTTTGATTACAAACCTTACAAGTGGTTCCAGATCTTGCCATTTGAGACTGTGGAAAACTTTTTAAGCATCTTGTACACGAAAAAAGTGGCTGTTCCATGCTGAACGTCGCCCCAATCCAGATCCAGACTGTGATGCTCCGGTGGGATCGTTACAAGACTGTAAGTCAAATCTAGCGCAGCGCGTATGGATTTATTCGAAGACATGTGTTTTACAAGCTTGAAGTTCACAGTTATTCTTATACCTACTATTTAAGGGAATTTCCATATATATATATATATATATATATATGCTAGTGATGTACAAGAGGTAAGATTAAACCTGAGCTTTTATGCTATGTTAATGTTACCACGATCTAGCATTTTATTACTAGGGTAAATAGGACTCCACTATAAGAACCGCTCAAATTTTATGCGGCATTTACCCTGCAAACACGCATACCACTTGCATAGATCTGAAGAGATCGTATAGCTGGGCTGTAGGATGGGACTTGAAACCTATTTTTATTGGATATAATTCACTTTCGGTAATATTCAGTAGCCTGCCTTCTTAAAATATGAAGAGATTTGAAAAAATAACCCAATTTAACATCGCAGAAATCCTTCTATTCAAGCTAATATTCAGGAACACCACTCGATGATGCTAGTTATTCGATACACAAGACAGGTTGTCATTAAATGAGTATGGGTTTGTCTGGCAGAACATATCGTGCGTTCGGTAGCATTTGAGCAGTGATGTGTTGTTTAAACACTTGTTCATGTCCGCCTCAACATGAGGGCGTGACAATTCGAAAACCTTTATCACTGATCAGGACTTGCCATCATTCGGCTGCCAATTTCTCCCAACCATCCTTCCAAAAGATCTTTACAGAACACAGTATTCTCTCAATTGTCGTTCCACTTATCTTTTTGATACGAAACAGGGCCGGAAAGTCGTAGTGGCTAGGATCTTGTCCTATTACTTAAGCGGTTCCATAAGGTTCTCGGAACAGTCTGGAATCTAATAAGAAGTAGTGCTTAGTCGTGTCAGTCTCGGGAATATTCAAAATGGACACCCAAAACGTCAGAAAAGACTTCACTGTATTTTATGCACTGATGCCTGAAAAGAGTGCAGAAACTGATCACTTAGTAAAACTGGCCGCACAAGCCAGTTACTAGATAGACATTTTATAAAATGGAAGGGGACCTACCAGATCAAGATAGATGGGACTTAAAGGCACATCAGAATTGGCGAGGGTCCTTACCAGGGGAGTTGTATGTCGATGACTTTTGGCCAGTTGACATGGGTGAAAATATCGGATGCAAAATTGCAGAACCCACTTGATATTAGGATAGGCGGATCTGCCAGTGGTGAGGTTAACTGACGCATGATTGGCCGTTTAGGACATTGAAGACCCGTCGCAAACTTCCAAGGGGCAACGGACGCTCGTGAACATTAGAAAGTTCACAGGTGGCGATACCAGTTCCAATGAAAATAAGGCCATCCCGAAGAAGAAACTAGTTCCTGGCGGCGAAATCTGCGAAAGTTATCGTCAGATCGTTGAGCTTCAGTTAGATGCGCGAATTTTATGAGGTGTGTAGCGTTCGACTCCCTCGATTCGTGATAGAGTACTGACAACCACGTGTGCAATATTGTGGAAATGTTAATTGTCACATGCAAACACAGAGGTCGGGTCTAAATAACGAATCTCATGAGGTTATTATCGATTGTGAATGGCTCTTAAAGCAAGAAGTGTTTCTAATCTATAATTTCAAGGAATTTGCGAACGTTGAGAAATTTTCAGAAATACTGGATGGCAGTATGTTTTCGGCTGAAGGCGCTGTGGTGAGGCTCTGTTGGTTTAAGCTTTTTCAAAAAAGGAACCGTGAAATTGTGGATGATTGCCAGTGGTTTGAAGGAGGAATTAACCAATTGCAGTGCTGGATGCATCCATCCTCAGACTTAGGTGAGCATCTGATTAAGCTTAAGCATGAAGGTTTGCTTTAACTTGGATGGTATTTGCAGAAATTAAGGGCTTGCCGGCCTACCCGGTCAAGACTCACGTCTTCTGTGTGCGAGCCAAAAGGCTATTTAGCAGTTGCAGTCTGATGGAACCGTGGGAGAGAAAACGGGGATGGTCATCCACCATACCAAAAAGGCGGCCTAACTGGTTGATTGTGGTGCGAAGAGGAAAGTTAGAAATTGCAGAAACTTTTGCAGAGAAAAGTTTCCTCCATTTCAGTCCACTGAGTGACCTAAGTAAACTAGGCTGGGGACCCCAAACTCAGTTTAACAACATTTATTAAAATGCCGCAGTAATCGAGTCCTTCAAAAACTTGTGAAATATGCGCCTCATATGCAAGCGTGTAGGAATTAGTCATCAATAAATCACCAATGTAAGCGTATACAAGGACAAAACCTCATGGCACTTGATTGATCGTTTTCTGGACTGTCTCAATGTCATTCCTCAGAACAAAATGCCTTCGAGTGAATTCAAATAACCGGTGGGGAGTGATAACTTGGCCTTTGGCACACCACTGGCCTCAATTGGGGTTGGTGGTTAGTAAGAACACGAACAATCCTAAAGAATACACTTTTATCACCTAGCGTGAGAGTGGAGTCTTCGATAAATGGGAATTGATACTGATCAGGGATGCCCATTATGTTAAATGCTCGTAGCAAAATGCATGGTCACCAATCACCAACCGTT
Organism: Ligula intestinalis; assembly: GCA_036362985.1. NCBI lineage: Eukaryota > Metazoa > Platyhelminthes > Cestoda > Diphyllobothriidea > Diphyllobothriidae > Ligula > Ligula intestinalis. The sequence goes on along the minus strand of JAYGXS010000009.1, from coordinate 26,688,477 downwards.
TCCTTTGAGACAAGATAGGGAGGTTATACCAAACAGTTGTCAGACTGTCAGATGATTTTGAGCGCAAGCATATATTCGAACTTCATCTTGGTAATCTTCCAACAGTCTGGGGCAAGAAGGTACGGCCTCAAAGGTTTTGGAGGTCTAGTCTTCGCAATATAACGAGTGAGCTTGTGCTTGATGTCCAAATACCGAAAATGGAGATCGGTTAGACAGGGAAACTGCCTGAAGAGTTAGTGTTAAGAATATGCAGAAACTGGCACAACATTAAGAGGGTTGAGGCACAGATTTTTTCCGATTGGTAACAAGCGCGAATTTTCGTGTGGTTTACTACTATAAGCATTGTCAAAATAGGTATACAACATGGTCACTGTTAGTTTAGAAAAGCTCATGAAAACTAAATATTTTACTAGTGTTTAGGTGTAGTTGAGATAATTCGGAGGAAGAAACTGCGTCTCATGAAGTGATGGCAATTCCAAACTGCAATATCTGACACTAGTTCATCCGATTTTTTCAGTCTCCGGTACTCTTTGTAGAAACACGACACGGCTGGGAGAGTGGCTACGCAGTTAGCCATAGTTTACTGAAGATGAGACCTGGAACAGTGGTCATCGTCTACGAAATAGGTATATTTGGTGCGAGAAATTCTTGGAATTTGTTCTGAAGGCAGAAAGCGAAGGATATTTCACTGAAATAGGGTATACTTTTGTAATGTTTTTTTATATTCCTTCATAACTTATTCCTGATTGCAGTGACAGAATAGAACGGATGATATCTAGCGGTGCGCGCCAGAGGAAGAAATACAAAGAAGTCGTGAGGAATGTTGTGCCGAGGTCAACCAAGCTGCTGTATAGCAGAATGTTGATTGAAGGTACGACAGTTTCAAAGATTCAGTGGCAAAAGTTCCTTCTTGAGTCGGCAAAACCAAAAATAAATTAAGACTTTTAGCTCCAAAACTTTGTTGATACGTGAAATTATGGTATTCCGAGGTTAATATTACTTTGGCAGAAAAAATATACTCGATGATTTTAGTTTCTTCCACTCACTAACACGAAAACCGCCAATGAAAAACAAACAGTATCTCAAGGCACTGTCAAATAAAAGTTAGTACAGAGGTAAGATCATGAAAATGTGCACATTGGTGCACTAAGTGTGTGGCCAGAATTACAGAAAAGTAGCGAAATATGACAGGCAGAGTAGTTTACATCCCCTAGAAATTTGTCTTTTTTGAGCAGTAGTCAGCAAGCTATAGACAATAATTGTGAACTAAGAAAGAAGCAGTGAAAAATCATATGAATAATGTGGGGGCCCATTTCAGCAAAATCTCACTTTCAAAAAAATGCTGCCGGTACAAAACTGCTTCGCGATAAGATACAGCGGAAGAGGAGGAGGAGGAGGAGGAGGATAGGGAGGAGAAATGTATGTTAGAACTCTGAGGTAAGTACAATGTGGGTATAAACCACTAGTTCGTTCGTCATCGGTGGTGCACATGGTAACTCACGGAGGCGTCAATTTATGTGAGGCCTCGAAGTCTGAGGAGCCAGAAGGGAATTCTGACTGTAGTAAGCAGCAAAAGATGTGGGGGCGTTTACGTTGTGGTGGATTATGGAGACATCATAGTTCGTCGGCGACACGAGGCAAGGAAATTTAATTTGAAGATGGTCTCCTAAAGTCTCGATGGTCCTTTCACGGAGTCATGGAAAAATTTGCTCGGAAAAGATGAGGAAAATAAAGGGTTGATCAAATCAGTGTTAAGAAAACTGCACAGTTCTTTCGTGAAAGCAGATAGGCTATTTAACCTCTGTTGCGAGCTGTGCGATTGGCAGGCTATTTCAGAGAAAATTTGTGACGACCTACAGGAATATGGTAAGTATGCACCACACACGCATACTATCATAAGGCAACACAGAAGAATAAATTCGGGATGATAGGAATGTATAATGGTGCAGAGATGATAATAGGGGAATTGAATAACAGAGAGAGAGAGAGAGAGAGAGAGAGAGAGTAAAAATGGGGTGCTGATAATAAAATGGGCAAAATGTGTTAATAAGGAGAAATAACTGGCAGCGAATAAGGGGGATAAAAGGGTGCCCGTAAGAGTTCAGCTTGATGTCTGACGTGGTCATGGACCTTGCTGAATAACCTGAAAAGGGAAACAATGGGAATTTTTAGTCGAGTTACTTGAGGAGGATGCGTCTCGAGGCAGATAGCTCTGAAGGCAAGGAACCGAATGCATTTATAATAGGCAGTCATATTCCAGAATGGGAAGGACAAAAGTACTACAAAACCTTAATTTTATTTCAGGAGGGTACCCAGTTATTCCGCCTCTTTTCACCGAAACTGTCAGTCGAACAAAGTCTAGAGAATTTATTTATTTATGACTTTAATCCACCGGAAAGGCCTCAAAACTTCACAGGAGGCTTGTTGAAAGAACCAGAACTCATCGTGTAGACTCTCGGGCGCCTCCCCCAGCATAATCCAATGATAAGCAGCACCGGATTTATGCTGCAGCGTTTAGGAAAAGCTTTACATAATCTCGTTAGACATACGGCAGCTATTACCTCCTACCACCCACACGGTTTCCAACCAACACATTCACATTCCTCAAAATGCGAGGGCGGAGTTCAGGCAATTCAGGCTGAAGAGAGGAATCTGAACCTGCAAGGTGGTAGAGTCTCTACCCAAAATTGTTCTTAGTCCCCTTCCGACGAAACATCTTCGTTAGTCAACCCTGACCTGGAAAATCTGATCGTTAGGGTGCTTTTGAACAAAATTGCCACGCTACCGCTTATCAACTCCAGATTGTATTCCAGTCCTCCTCCAACCAGATGACATATGATAAGTCTCTACCAGAGCTTGTTGCAGTGGATGAATCATCTGTAAAATGCACGGTAATTGTCCATTCCATTCGAAATTTTGAACACGCTTGCAAATTTTACGAAGTATAATTGGTGCCTTGCCTCTCATGGGGCTGACTATTGTTCATAGACTTTTTAGCAAGATATGACAACCGCATTAACGTTGAAAGCTGGTTGATATGTCCCGTCCCGAGCAACAACTTCGCAAAGGCAGACCACTTTTAGGTTAAGATCAGTACGATATTTTATAAAATGATAAAGACCAGCGCAATTAAGTCCCCCGCTCAATAGAGGTATCACCAGTCAAGCTTGTACCAAAGAAAAATGGTAAGTTGTGCCACTGTGTAGACTAATGGCGTTTGAGCACATGAACTGTCAGCGACTGGTTTCTATTAAACACTACGTTTTGTGGGGCTTCACTGTCAGTGTCATTGTCTATGTAATGAACCCCAATTCAGATTCGTGTGTGCATGAGGGAATAGCTGAAGGTACTCGGCAGACACCTACTTTAGAGACTTTCATACCAAAAGAGAGAAAGAAAACGTAAGGCCCGCGTACTATGCTACAATGTAAAGTATATATACGACCAGCGTCAAATAAAGCAAAAACCGAAGCGTGCGAGCGGTATGTTCGGCTGCTAGAGTAAGCCGCTAATGCGAACTCACACGTTGCACCAGCTTACTGTGTTATCTGTCATTTAGACGTCAGCGTCAAGGATCAATAGCTCTACTGTGGATTGACAAAACAGTGTTAAAATTAGCTTACAAGCTGGTACCATTTTAAATTCGGCACGTTTTAAGTCATACAATTTCGATATAGTTCATGTGATTTGGATACTTTCACGTGTAGAGTATTTTAATTTGGCTCAAATAAGTAACAAAATATCCTCTGGGATCCTTCGAGCCTCCATCTGCCATTACTAACCCTCACCTGCACCGTTTTTAAATTCGCATTGGAATTACGAAACCCAAACGTTGAAGGAAAGATATAAAATTAGAATGCAACTGCAGGATTCGGAAGGGCCCCAGGAAGCCGAGGAGTCACCTTCGATAACACCGAAACCGATAAGGATTCCGGAAGTGTGCAAGGTTTGCACTTCTGTCGAGGCTAAGTACACATGCCCCCGCTGTGCCCTAAAAACTTGCTCCCTTGAATGTTGTCTTCGCCATAAGAAAGAAACTGGATGCTCTGGAAAGCGTAATTTAGCTGCGTTTGTATCACGGAGGGACTATGATTATTTCAACTTCTTGTCGGATTATCGTCTCCTTGAAGCAGTAGATCGCGATAACGAAACAAGGGAAAAACAGTTGTCTGAGGTGAGGTGACTTATTTCAACTATATTCTCTGCTAATTTTGAACGATTTAATGGTGATTGATCTTGGGAATAGCTCTGGGAAGTTGAATCTTTTCGGACAGCTATTCTGGTGGGTCCCCATTTTCCTCTGACAAGATCTAGCATAAAATTTCTATGGCAATCGGTAAATGGTGCACGTATTGTTTAATTTGCTTCAGTGGAGTGATAGGTCCGACTTTTGACCCTTAGGTGAGCTTGTTTGTGTAGTCAGCTAGGATTTAAAAAAAAAATTTACCCCTTTGAAATTTATATATTGGTACTGGTCCACGCGGACATTCCAGTTAACCCCTAACTTAATGCTAAATATCTACCGAGAGTAAACCGACGATGCATGTTTCGTCAACAGAAAAGGTTTACTTCACATTCCCTCTTATTCTGGGTAATCGTAGTGAGCTATCACTAGAACAAGCATTTGCTTCCGTCGTGATAGTTTTTTTGGGGTTGTTTAATAGAAATTCGAAAGCCTATTGCAGCGCAGGAAGTGAAAATCGCAACGCATTCGAGAATACTTTATACGGAGCAATAAGTTCCATCAGTTTTGTCTATCGCGTTGTATTATTAAGTTCTACGACAATCCAACATATTTTGATTGCAGTGTGAATGTAAAACAATCAAATATGGCAGGATTTTGGGGAACCAACACATTTCGTAACCGTTCTATTCTGTGATTTGATGTCATTTTCTGGTAATTGGTATACGGACTCACTGCAAATCCGAATCCCTTGCTGTTACGTCATGACTAAACGTGTTTAAACTTTTGGCTAATACCTATACGGGGAGTACCATATAATATCTTCGTCACATAAAATGTATATTACTTTTAGTACTATTTGTTTGTAAAATGGGCACTACTTGGTTATTCCATAGTACTTGCTTGTTTTAGATTCGAATTTTAGTTAAAGTTTCGGGTCTGACTCTGCAATTTTATGTTCCGTTCACTTAACTCCATGTTCTGCGCTTACTAATTTTTGAAGTTTTCTACCGGTTTCCGGAGTTTTCGCCAGACATATAACAAATGTGTAAGAACAGTTAAAAAATTGATTTGTCTGAACGTCAATATTTCCCTGGCGTATGTGTCAATAAACGGTCGCCGACGCTATCCTCCTACCATCTTTTTATTTATTCTTGAGATTTTGATTGGTGTCTTTCCATCATTTATGTTCCAGTTATGGTAATCATGAGGCCGATTAGAGAGCACTGTCAGTGAGCTGCGTGTACTACCTCCTATGTCTGGCAGTTTTTTTCATTGACAGAGTAAGGGAACTGGGGTTGACACGAGAAGCAAGCATTTCGAGCCTCTAAATTGAACTCAAGGGAGGCAGATATTTTTGCGGCGCGAAACCTTTTGACCCTTCCTTGATCGAAGACCTTATGTCTGTCTGGCTTTCCGCAACCTTTAAACAAGATAGCTGCAGTTACCAAAGCATATATTTGCATAAATATAGATGGCAGTTGATGAAAGTCTTTGAAATTTTATTTGCTTTATTCTGCCGACACAGTACGTGTCTAACTTGTTGGCCCAAAAAGGACTGGTATATTGAACTGCTAAAATACCGGAACTCATTTTTTGCGAACGTAAATACAAGACCTCTTCTAAGTCTTAAAAGCTAATTACTGCGACTTACGGAGGGTTATCCGTAGAACTTGTGTCACACATTGAATGCGAAATGCGCCTTTCTACAAGACGCGACCTAGATGGCTGATTTGTGAATGCGTCTTTCAGCACAGGCAGTAAGCGATGTACCTCAAAAACATTCAACGAAATTCCCTAATTTTATTTTGGTTACAAAAATTTACTCAGGTTAGGTTGTAATGTTGATTACCATATAGCGTAATCCTATGATATTTCAGTGACGTCCTCGCCGCCGGAAAAAATGTCACTCACTAAAATATATATTTAAGAAATATATTCTTTGCGTTAATTTTCGATGCTCTTACAAATTCAAACTATATATCGGAAGCATATCAGAACATACTCCTTGTACACATTTCATAGTACATTGCATCTTCAAATTTCATATTCCAATGAAGGGTATCTTTAAGTTTAAACAGTATTCAACTGCTGCATACTTTGAGCCTGACCCGCGCTGTATTTGCGTCTAGACTGTCCAAATTATAAAAGCTGTAAGCTTCCCATTTGATAAAAATAATGTCTCATACAGTGGGCATTGTGTATCTTCCCGATCGAAACTGTCGAGACAACCAGTACGTGGTGCAGTTGTTAGGGCGTTGAACTTCTGACTAACAGGGTCGTGGACTCGAACCTTGGGGATCGCCATCCCTGGCGTTAGGTTTGACTGGCTGATGATAGATTATAAGTCAGAAATAGCCATCCCAGTCTCCCTTGTCTTTGTTGGTAATGTGTTTGTACATGTATATTTAATAAGGAGCATTCATAAATGTACGAATACGATGTTATTTAAATAGGCACTTCAAAATCGTAAGCATATCATAATTACAGAGTTTTTAAAGCTGAAAGATGTCAATCGACTCAAAACCTTGAAGAAAATATAGTTTTCAAGAAAATGAGCACGAGAAATGCTATTTATTTGCATACATTGCATATAGTACACTTGAACATATAAAGAAATCCCCAGTTAATGGAAAAATGGAGTATAAATGAAGTATAAATTTTTAGTGGGCAAAAGAAAGGTCCAACAGTCAAGGGATGGCATCTTGGTTTGACCGAATTATACATACCGACCAATATTACTAATCCACATAAGTAGCCTCCCTTACCGTAGACTCAGTCCGTCAACTTTAAGTGATACCAATGTGTCTTTTAGTGTTCTGCGAGGAAGAGTGGATATACCTTGGTTAGGTACTCTAGCCGAATGTGATTCTCATTACTCTTTTTTCTTATTGCTACTTTTATCAGCTCCGCCAATCGTATCGCCGACCACAACCGGGCCAGTCAAAGCTCGCTGTCCTCGCACGCTCTTTGGGCATTGACTTCCGTGCTCTGACTCCCCTGCTCAAACGTGCGCGCATGAATAAAACTTATGTCATTAATAGTAGCGACCACTCAGTCCCGACACCGCCCACCATCATGTGGACCCTGGAGTTCTGTCTCCTCCCCAGCTCCTCCCATCCAAAAGGCGGAAATCGTGCCTGCCTGCGCGATGATCTGCGCTGGTGTGATGACGCACTCAGTCCTCTGCGCATTCTCGTACACTCATGCCACCCAGATTCGTCCCTGGAAACCATCTGGCGCAGCAAGGTCACTGATCTCTCCTCCAATGAACAAGAAAACCTTGTCACAAACAAGACGGTACCAGCGGGAGCAGTAGTCAGCTGGCTCCTCTCTACTCCTTCTTCCCTGAACCCGGCCGATTCCTCGTCTTCCTTTTACTTCTACATCCAATGTGAGGGAGGGAAGCAGGAATCGGGCCGAGGTAGGACTTACCCCAAACATGAGCTCTTTCCCAACACCACCCTAACTGAGGTGCTTACCTATGACGGTTTTGTCATCCACGAGTTTCCTACCATTTGGGTCTCACGGACTGAATTGCCCACCACTGGATAGGGGAGGGAGACTCCCTTCCACAGATACAAGTGATGCTGCATGGGCCGGTCCGATCACTGACTCCTGCACGCCAGCCTGTCTTAACCACCGTCCCCTGTCGGTATACGCTGATTTTTTTGCATTTACTAAAGCTCAGACTCTTTTTGTCACCTTTTCGATTCATTTGTTTTCATGTTTTTTTGTACTGGTGCAAAGAGCCACTTTGCAACTTCTCTTTACCCGTCCCTTTTTAAAAGGTGGGCGTGTTGGCATACTTTCACAGGCCCGTGGCTTAGTAATAACACGAACAGTACCTCTCTGTCAAGCGACCTACAACCTTTAATGCCCGGAAGGGGGCTTGTATACCTCATACAGATAAGGTATCCTTCAGCTCCTTGTGCTTTCTCCTAGCATAAAATTTTAATAAGGTAATTAAGTGGACTCCAAAACCTGTCTCTTGGTCCAAATCTCACTTCGCTCACTTAGTGTTGCACACTGAGGGCCTATTCTGGGCTCATCACCACAACCTTTGTGGTCTGGTGTCCAAAAAGGCATAATTTACTCGCCTGCTGTCCCGTAAGTGGAAGCGTGAAAACTCTCGCACATACATACACACCAGGATTAAGTCCGCAAGGTTATATACTTCTTTCTAATCGATGGATCACTGACCTTCTGAGTCCGACTCGGCCCTGGATAGATGCTTACTAGCCGATTCCAGATTATTATTAGTATGATGAAGAAGAAGAAGAAGAGGAGAATCTTGCTTTATCTACGAATAAACATCATAAATTTTCAGCGAAAAAAATGGCTCCACTCACGGAGGTTAAGTAATGAGTCATGTTAAAAGGTAAACAGTCATGTAATACTCACAAGTCAAGTTTTACACGGTATCCACGTCTACTATGGAGACAGATCAGATTTTAACTTCTCAATTTCCGCTTCTTCACACGTGAGGTAGCGTGCTAGGAATGGATGTACCGAGTGCTGATGTGCAGCAAGACATGACGGAAGCCTCGACGCATGAGGTGGGAAAACTTCGCATTCATTAGTTCATTATTAGTATCCAGTGACAATTTCACTGCTGCCTTATGAAATTATGTGTTTGATCATAATCATCAATAGATAAATAGCAGATACTATTTGTGGACCTAGGTTATCTTGGGTTGACGTTTGGAGTTTTCAGCATATCATCTGTCTATTCGGAAGCAAACTTCTCCATGATAGAGTAGTCATGAAAGCTTATTTATTCCTATAACAGTATTAGAAGTTCAGTAATGTGACATGCATCCTAAATGCCCTACAAGTATGGTAATAGGGGGCAACAGTGCTGCTGAGACTGCAATAGGCTAAAAGCTTAGACTGGACCTGCTACAATATAAAAGCTAAGCAAATCTAACTAAGAGACTGGGCTGCATAAAATAAGAGGTACATTTAAGAGCTAAATGTAGTTGCAGCCAGCTAGATTCTAGAGTAAGCTTGGTTAGAATTGTGTGCTTCGGCTAGGAGGACTATGCTATAATCAAAGAATTAAAAATAACAGAGCTACCACACTTCCTAGGACTAGGCTACCCTACCACAGCTAAGCTAATCTAACTAAGAGATCCAACCGCGAAATTACGGGGTACAATTGTGTCTAACTGAGTAATAGGGTTTTAGCCAGCTAGATTTGGATTTGATGTAGTTAATAGAGCAATTTGACTGCTGGGCCAGGACACTTCCGTAAGAAGTGCTGTGCCTGTGGTAAGATTGCTAGTTATAGTAATCATACTTGCTAGAGTCAGTGAGTGGCAAGTTGCAGCGCGGCCTGTACGTGCGTATAGAGACGTTTGGCCTAGTTAGCAGTCATAACCTAGATGAAAATTTTAGTAATCTGAAGGTTTTAAAGAAACGTGTATTTGATAATAGCTAAGGATCTACCATGCACTTTGGTCATAATACAGTGGCATTTGCTACCCAAATCTAGCTAAGAGACTAGAGTGCGTTAACTTAGAGGTACATTTGTGTCTAAACTGAGTAATGAAGTTACAGTCAGCTGGATTAGAGTTAGGTGTAGTTAGTAAAGCAAATTTTACTGCTGTGGTTAGGAGAATTAGGCTATGGTAAAAGAATTAAAAATAACAAGCTCACGTGAGCCCTGGGCCATTTCCGGGCTGATATGTAGGATACCCGGGCGACCGTTCACTTGGGTTTGTTAAAGTCTACAAAGTATACATGAAAATCGTCATGAGAGTTGGATGAGAGAATAGAGAGAGAGAGAAGAATGCTATATTGAGGATTTTACAAACCTGAATTTTCAGCAAAAATGGCTCCATTCACGAAAAGCAGATGGCAAGGTAAATAAAGGGTCATTTTAAAAAGTCAAAGGCAAAAGGTCATGTTATACTCACAAATCAAGTCTTTTTACGAAATTCACATGATCTATGGAGACAGATCGGCTTTCAACTTCTCCATTTCCGCTTCTTCACACGTGAGGTAGCGTGCTAGGAATGGGAGTACCGAGTGCTGATATGCTGATGTGCGGCAAGACATATGACGGAAGCCTCGACGCATGGAGCGGGAAGACTTCGCATTCCTTAGTTCATTATTAGTAGGCGTGAAGGTAATGGTAGTAGTACTTTCGGGAATATGGTTTCCAGATTTTAGCGTTAAGGTTATACGTGTGCATGGACTTACCAGTGATTTCACATCACCAAAAGGGACAGACATGTGAGGTGTATGCTCTAACTTGAGTAAAACTTGGGTGTTCATTTTACAGAATTTTATTTCTGCTTCACTGTCAACTCGATGTATAACTGTACACATCTTTCTTTAGTATCGTGCCTTTGAAGTCAGGTTTCTTCACTTGAAACAAACTCCCTATTTCGCCCACTATTGAGCAATCACAAAACTGAACCAAAACCAATGCTGACTTCAAAAGAGGGAGTTTGTTTTGGGCTTTTTTTCCTGTCTTCGAGGTTTTGGAAGGCGCCCAAGACGTGCTTTACCAATTAACCCAATTTTTAAAATTACCTGTAAACCGGTAATAAATGAATAAATAAAAGCACTTACTGTTTTTCCCAGATGTTAACCGATAACTTTAAGCCCGCTCCGGAGGTCCCAGAGCCCCCTACCTGGTTATTTTAGTCAGTTTTTATTATCCTCAGGATTTAAAGAATCTACTTTCCATTGGTAGAGGGACGCTCACAAATGGGTTACGAGACTCATTCTTCCCGTTTGGCCTGTCTCGAACTCCACAAGCGGCCGCACAGCGGCTGGTAGTACAGGCAAATGAATGCAGTGCTTATCTGCGAGCATATTTGGACCCTGTCGCTGCCTATCATTATATAATTAATGGCTATTTCACCAGAGCGCCGGCAATAAGGTGAGGTCGCCCACAAGGACTCTTTAGACAGATTTTCCTTCTACGGCTCTATCTAAAATAGTTTTGATGTGCTTCCATGAGCGGTTTTCTTCACCCGCCACTGACTTATTGTGCTCCAGTCATCCACACGATGGGCTACAGTCGGCAACGGTCAATAGAAAATAAAGTAAAAAGAAGACTGTACTTATAAACGCTACTCGACTATTTACAGTAGAGGGGAGGTTGGGAGGAGGCTACGGAGGAGGGGGAAGGGGCGAAAGGGGGTTCCCTGTTGGGCAAGGAGATGCTCCTGGTAACGAGTCAGATCCACGTTCCCTGACCTCGGCACCTTTTCAGCATCACGTCACGCCCTACCAGGAACCTTCCCAGCAGCGAGGGTTCGGCTTATATTCTCAAACTCGGTCTTGCGAGTGAAATGTAAGGATAGCTCGCCATCTCCGACCATCTCCATGTGCATCTACTTATTTACTTTCTCTTGTGGGACAGGATGTATTGGTCTCACGAGTCGGCGCTTAAGTCCCTGGGTCAGTGTCTGCTGGCAACAGCGATGGCGACCACTATCAGTTTGAGGAGGCCAGTCTTTTGTGCACAAAAAACCTCCCACAAGCCCCGCGGCTGTCATAAGCAACAGCTGCTTAACCGTCCGCGCATAACCGCCGCATAACAAGCCTTCACTTAATGACCCCCCCCCCCCAGCCTATTCCCAAGATTCCCTTGTTTGAAAAAAACGAACAGGTTTTATGAGTAAAACCTATACCCGTACGCTCGCCAACTGCCCTTTTGAGTTTTGTAAATTCAGAAAACGAAACGACCGTCACTTTGGCTAAGAAGACTGTACTCATAAACGCTACTCGAATATGTACACTAGAGGGAAGGTTGGGAGGAGGCTACGGAGGGGGGGGGGGGTGGAGGCGGCACAGGGGGTTCCCTGTTGTGCAGGGGGATGCTTCTGGTAGCGAGCCAGATCCACGTTCCCTGACCTCGGCACCTTTTCAGCATCACGTCACTCGGCAGCTGGTTGAACACAGCAGCACAGTCGGCGCCATCGATCGTCGCTAAGAGTGAAACAAAGTTAACATGCATGCTCAATCTCTGATGCTCAATTACACACAATTAGCCCGATGTAAGGAAATAATCTACTAGGCGAACAGTTATGAACTGTGTGTCGGAGATCGTGTCCCCATACATTGGAACAGTCTCCGAGCGTGTAAGCTGGTTCCACGCCATGGCTACGACTGGTCTCCACAAAGCTGTAAAAACAGTTTAAAGGACCACATCTGGCAAGGAATGTGCAGTAAATTAACAATTCCTAAGAAAAGGCTTTGCGAATCAAATAACAAGTATACTGATGCAAAGATTTGCCAACAATTCGATAAATCCCCACGAAAGGAAGGGCAATGTATGAAAAAGTTGCTTACCTCGGTTTTTATGTTCGTAAATGTGTGAACGGGCTTGCCATGTAGCATAGCTTGGACACATTTCCATTTCGGTAGGCTCATACAGTTCATTTGCTTCTTGAACTGCAAATTTGGCCTGCACTTTGCGGATACTAGGAGTCGGGCTTGCTTCACTGAAAGCGGAAATTGTGAAAATAAAGATCTCAAACAATTATTAGGATGCAGACAAATAATAAACAGACATCCACTGTTTCCCAAACTGAGCTGCTTAACATATCAACCCAGTTTGAAGCCAGCCAGTCAACCGCACAACCGCAACTGGAATGAAAACGAGGACCGCTATTTTGTTAAATCTGACCACACAACTGTGCGTATTTGAGATGGAAGAGTCTACAACGCGAATAGAGTTAATTTTAAAACCACAAATAATTGCATTGTGACGGCCCTCCTTTATTACCTATCTTGAAGATTCCCATTGTTGTTTGTTGGTTCAGACATACTTGTTGAAAATAAGCGGGGATGCAATGGGGAAGCAAATTCAAAAATTACCTCAATGAGACACTCTCCTCGTCACTCGTCTCCTCAAAGAGCAGAAATCTAATCCGTATCGAGGGCCGAAAGAGGAGACTTGGAAATTTCTTCTGTAGAACATATCGTAGGGGGTCAAGTGAGTTAAACCCAGCAACTGCGATCTTCAGACCATGGCTACTAAGTGCAGAAGAAATCCATGAAGGCCAAAGTAGTTGGAAGAATGTATTGTGTGCACAAGAGAGAGGAGAATGGATGGAAGAAGTCTGACTTCGCAAGCCTATGACCGGCAGGAGAGCCAGCCGCAGTCCAAGTGCGGTTTTTAGCAGCAGCAGCAGCAGCGAGAACGGGCATTGTCTGGTTGCCTCAAAGGTTATTGGCCGGAAAGACTGCATCGACCAATGCGTGCATGCGTCCTATTCGCCACCGAGAGAGGCTAGCCTTTGCGGGACCTGATTGGCTGTTGCAGAGAAGGCGCCTTACGTGCAGAAGTACTCGTTAGAGGCAGTGAGCCTTCGGACATGCTCGCCTATGTGGAGTGAGTTACCACAAACACAGAAACCGATTCATCGCCACTCATACGTGGAAGCATTACCATATCCACATCGGTCGAAGCTTCCTCTAAGAAGCACTCTTCGTTACATCCCCGGTGGTCAGAATGCATACGCTTGAGCTTCCTTGCCGTCGGAATTTGGATGACTTGTGTAACCATCATTTGGACAGTCAGGGAGTGCTGAAAGTCCATCTCGCTAGACGATCTTCATGATGCCACCCCAACATAGCTAGCGAGACTGCACGAGACTGTCGGAAATGCCAGACATGTGATCTCGCATGTCGAGACGGCGGCTACGCAAGCCCTCAAACTTTCTATGGTAAAAAAGGTTGAGCGTAAGGATTCTTACTGCCGGAAATTTAATGATGATTGCTTCTCTGTGAGGCCTTCAACTGATGTGGATATGGCAATGTTACAGAGTATGAGTAGCGAGGATTCGGTTTATTTCGTATCTACAGAAGCAAGTACCAAGTTTCCTTTCTTAAGGCCCTCGACGAGGATTGAATTTGTGCATAAGAAGTTGGGCTAACTTCAATAAAAATGGTAAGAGGACCTTGGGAATCCCCTCAAGCTCTCAAACAACGATTAAGATGCAGATAAATAATAAGCAGACATCCACTGTTTCCAAAACTGGGTTCCTTAAAATATTAATACAGTTTTTTGCTAGACAGTAAACAGCTCAATTACAAATAGAATGAAAACAAGGATCGCTATTTTGTCGAATCTGACTAATCAAGTGTGAGTATTTGATACGTATGAGTCTAAATGGTAACTGTAGTGGACTTTGAAAGCAATGATCATTACAGTGTGGTGGCTCTTATTAAATACCCACGCTGGGGATTCCCATCATATTGTTTTCGCTCAAACAGACTTGTTGAAAATTAGCAGGATGCAACAAGGAAGCAATTTCGAGGATTACCTCAATGGGGCACTCTTCTCGTCACTCGCCTCCTCCAAGGGTACAAATTTGATCTTCGTCGTGAGTCTGGAGAGACTTAGACCTCGCATCTGTTGAACCATGCATTGCCATATCCACATCAGTGGAAGGGTCCTGTTTCTCCTCCTCACGTGCCAACTTTTTTCTGGAAATTTTGAGAGCTTTCGTAGTCGCCGACTGGACATTCAAGACCGTGTGTCTCAACTTCTGCACAGTCAGTGAGTACAGAAATGCCAGCTCGCCAGGCGATGGTCGTGATGCCAGTTCACCATAAGTGGTCTTGCGATATTTAAGGGAGGCGTGCGATGAAGAGGTCGTTGGGGGCCGTGTGGATTGAGAATCAGGGTCGGGGTAGCGACAAGATAGTAAAACTGCTGTGCTCCGTTGCTGGGAGCATCCCCTTGTCCAGCAACCGCAGGATACCTACCTGAAGGACGACAGATACATAAAACAACACTATAGTCGGGCAAGTATCAAAGGCTGAGAGGTTGTTTATTGGGTATTCGGTTATGACCAATTTTCTGACTGTCTGCCCTGCATCTCGACAACAGCCTAGTCACAAATAATATGAGCGAATTTCAACACCTGTCGAGACCGCGTCCTTCTAAAGATTGAATAAATTTATTTTCGAAGTAGACGTCCATTGGTAAATTGTGTAAGCTAAGGCAACTACTGTTTATCAGCGAGCGTGTGAACTTCAATTATAAGGCCGATAAATACCTGCTTAGTTGAACGAAAGCTACACTTGTAATGTACTGTTCAGCAGATTTTTTCAGTGCATGCATGAGATGGATTTCTGCTCACAAAAATGGATCATCTTAAGTTTAAAGGTTATACTTATAAAAAACGAAATTACTAACAAAATGCCTGAAGTATCTACGTCATGCGCTTACACTCGGATGCACCTAAGGTATTTCAAAAATGTATTAGTCGGTTTCTGTCCAAGTGTGTTTAGTTTTATGCAAATAAATTTTGGTAGCCGAACAACCCACCAAGGTAAGAAGGAATATTTGGCGTGGAAACTTTGATCAAATGAAGGCCGAAATAAACAACATAAATTAGGAATTGGTTTTTTCCGGCAATATAGCTGATGATTGGGGATGGTTCAGTGAGTTATTGCATACTCTCCTGAGAAACCACTGTCCGATTACGCGGAAGAAGCTAAACAACAAACCTCAGTGGCTGACTCAAGCACTGAAGAAAAAGATCAATAAAAAGGGGAGATTGTTTAGAAAGTGTAGAGCAGACACAAATCCGGTATCCCTAAATGCATACAAAATGCAGAGGAACCTCGTGAAGCGACTTATCTTCAAAGCGCGCAAAGACTTTGAAAAAGATTTACTAAACCGGGCAGTTAAAAATCCGAAGCTATTTTATGGCAACTTAAGAAAGACCACACGAAACCGGGACCCAGTTCCCCTTCTGAAGGCAAGCGACGGAACAGAAATGAGTGAGGATGGAGCAAAAACTGAGCATCTTTCACAATTTTTCAAATCGAACTTTACGACTGAAATCGGATTAATCCCTCCAAACTATGGCTTAGATGACGGTCCAAAGATTGAAAATGTGGCCTTCACCGAAGCAACCGTTCTTCGGGAGTTAATGGCACTAAACGACCCGAAATCATCCGGTCCCGATGACATCCCGCCTAAATTACTGAAAGAACTTGCTGAGAAGCTAGCCAAACCGCTTTCTATGCTTTTCAGTACCTCGTTTAACGCAGGTTGTTGACCCACCGATTGGAAATCCGCACGGATCACACCGTTGTATAAAGGCGGCAGAAAGGTTTCTGCAAACAGTTATAGACCAATCAGCCTCACTTCGATCTGTTGCAAGATTATGGAAAAAGTAGTAAAACGAGAGCTGATGCGTTTCTTAGAGCAGCATAACCTTCTATCGGATGCGCAACATGGGCTCCGCAGAGGCAGGTCCTGCGTGACGAACCTGCTCCATTGTTTGGAACGTTGGACTCGGGCAGTTGATGGAGGAAATCCGCTTCATGTAATCTACATCGACTTAAAGAAGGCTTTTGATAGCGTCCCACATCAACGACTTCTATACAAACTCAGCCAAATAGGCGTTCGAGGAAATCTGCTGAAGTGGATTCAAAGCTTCTTACTTGGCCGCTCCCAAACTGTCCATATGGGTGATCAGCAGTCGGCAGACGTTGCAGTCGAGAGCGGTGTCCCCCAAGGCTCTGTCCTTGGCCCTATACTGTTCATTATATACGTCAATGACTCCGTCCGTGAACTGGACTGTGATGTGGCTATGTTTTCCGATGACATTAAGATTTGGAACGTCATCAGAAATTCAGCTGACGAAGAACATTTGCAGCTAAACCTAAACCGTCTTCAAACTTGGTCTCAAGACTGGCTTTTGCCGTTTAACGAGAACAAATGCAGTATCCTACGAGTTGGCCGACCCAACTCTCAGAACCCCATGGTTTACAGCCTAAATGGCATCCAACTGCAAGAAGTGGACGCGCAGAAAGATTTGGGAGTATGGATCTCTACGTCTCTCAAGCCCTCGCTTCACTGCGCAAAAGTAGCCAAGTCTGCAATGTCCGTCCTCTATCTTGTCAAAAGGGCTTTCTGTGCCTTCGATAAAGACTGCTTTGCTAAGGTCTTTGGAACATTTCTGCGGCCGAAGTTGGAGTTCGCAATCCAAGCATGGAAACCCTGGACCGCGAAAGACCTAAATTCCCTCGAGAAGGTCCAAAGGCGCGTGACCAAAATGGTTACCGGTCAGAGCTTTTTACCCTACGAAAGACGTTTAGCTAATCTCGATCTATTTCCGTTAAGTTACAGACAGCTACATGGCGATCTGATACAAGCATTTCGTATAATGCGCAGGCAGGACTGCTGTCTTCTACCTGGCGACTTCTTCGAGTTAGCAGCAACGACGAACTTAAGAGGGCATCTCTTCAAACTACGCATAACAGAGGCCAGACTAGACACACGCAAGTTCTTCTTTGGTAATAGAGTAGGTGAAGCTTGGAATGCTCTCCCCGAGGATATTGTTATGTCCCCATCTGTGGATGCATTCAAGAGAAATTTAGATTTTCATACGGGAAATGCCCACTAAAATTTGACCTGGTGAGACTGAAATTATAAACCTATATATGTATATAAACATACTACTAACTGATTTTCAGTAATATGTTAGTTAAGAATAACAAGAATTGCAAGCGTTGAGTCCACCAAACGTTGTGATCCGAGGCTACGCGGATTTGTAAAACTTTTCCCAATTCAGGCATGGAATGCTCTGCCCGCGGACATTGTCATGTCACCATCTGAGCACACGTTTACGATTAATTCAGACGCATCTGTAGGCATGTTTACGACACTATTAAGTTAGAACAAATAGCCACTGAGCCCCCGAAAATATACTGCCAGTTGCCGAATGCAAATTGTGGAATAATCACATTATAAAAACATACTACTCGCTAATTTTCAGTAATATGTTTGTTTAGAAAACTACCGATTCCATTTCTTCTGTCAATTAGTAGGCAGACTCGTTAAACCAACAAGGGTGCACGATGGGCGCATCGCCGACACTCGATGAGGTTCGCGTGACCTCCGCAAACTTCTCTTCGTGGGACCCTTGGTATTAGGGCGAAAACCGCGATGGACTCTCCCTGACATGCATCAAACACTCTTAGCACAGGCCATCCACTTAGAATATACTCTGCAACCCCCTCCACCCCCACCCTCCCCCCGGGCGACAGTTTTTCTCCTTAAATCTCTCAAATGGCATTCAAACCCCTAGAATTCTGAACAATGCCTAAGGAGTTTTTTTCACTGTCGGCCCTCAAATTTCTGGCAACATCACTATTCTGAAATTTTCTGCAGATCAAATGCATTGAAAAACCTGTACCAATAGGGAGTTCAAAGGTATTTACCTATATTTCCCTCAATAAAAAACTGACCTGACCTGACTTTGCTACTTACATATCCATCTACGCTACCATTCTGTTGTTCTCCATGCTTTTCCCTGCACTCCCTAAATAGAGGAATATACACTATCGTCAGCCACGAGTATAAGAGGTTCAGATCGAGGTCCGCAGGAAAGGGCATCTAGCGAACTGAGGAATTAATGCCATTCAAAGGGAGCAGATATCGATCCGCGGATTTTGAATCCGAGATATCGATCGGAAAACCTCGTGCATGGTTGATGCGCACGTGATGACCTCAGCAACGCACACGTGGTTTACCAAACCTGGAGGTGAGTCATCGGGGCCTGTGCGGCCTCAAGGGTAAATAGGACTACGATATTTTGCACAAAATAACGTCCCAGTACAAAATTTGAGCAACACTCTAGGTGAACTAGTTAGTGGTTGCTCTGCAGGCATCTGCACTTTGGTGGTAGAACCTGTAGCAAAAAAATAAAAATGTTGTGTGGCCGAGTACACGTCAGTTTTTTCTGTAGCGATTTTTATTCTTTAAGTTGGGTAGGTAGAGCTCGCCTTGCATTTTTTTGCATTTCAACGGAGTTGTGGGGTGCCTAAGAAAAGATAAATGAAATCATTAGGCTAAAGCTTTCTTTGGGAAAATTTCGAATTTTATTTCGTAAAATGCACATGCTGTCTATGCGCATATATTTGACGCAGTTTCCTTCATTCTTCCCGTATCCGATGGGGATGGCTATGCAGTTGGTGATGGTGTAGATGGCAGTGATGATATGGCATATTCACGTCTTGGCTGAGACGACAGACCTGCACCAAATCAGACATCCTACAGAGCATGGAGCACACTATTGCAGTATGGACGAAATAGTAAGTGAGAGGCTGACAAGGGCTAATAAACCAGAAATGGCCATTGCAGTTTCCCTTGTCTTTGCCGGCAATACTATGACTCAATGGTGTATAGCCGACCTGCATGTGGAATGGTCACGGCTACCGTATTCGGTACACAGAGCTGATTGCAGTTGAAGCTGGGGATTCTTTTTGTTACGGACCCGCAGCATGTGGCCAGATGAATGTTAGCAAATTAGGCGCTTCACCCATTTTTCTGCTGCTTCTGATCTTATCGGATTTATTGTGTCATCAGCGTCCGTCTCTGATCGCCCATTTCCATTGAATGTAGGGGAAGTACACTGACTTTGTCTCGAATGAGACAGTCGCACTCGCTATAGCAACATCGAAAGGATATCTCAAGCAATCTAAGAAAGGCGGCTGAGGTGGTTTGGACACGTTCTTCGTCGTCAACTTCACGAGCTCAGTGTTACTGCCCTGGACCTGAAACCGTTACCAACTTAGAAACGTCGAAGTGGGGGTCAGCTCAAAGCCTGACTCGACTCAGTTCGACAGAACACGGAAGTAGTTCGTGGATCTTCGATATTCGACCATTGGCGCTGGCGAAGAGAGTGGATCGAACGGTCCAGGTCTGCGGCCACGGATCGTTGCGCATGGAGAACCACCGTACGGGAAATCATTGAGACCGGCTAGGTCAGTCATGATCGCAGCCGCAACAAGTACAAGTAGTATAAATCGGAATCTCGGCGCAAGTAAATCCCAATTGAGACACTTAAACCTACCGTGTGCGCCACCCCTCTTGTCGTTACCGCTGATGATGATTGGCTGGTCCCCACCGCTCGACTTTATACGTCCCATTTACCATGCTCGTACTTTACTCCTGTCAGCTCGCGTGTGTGCGCTATCCCAGTGGAAAATTAAGAACTTGCTCTTGTGGTTGGTAACAATCCGGGCTGCATCTGAGAAACACCACTGCCTGGCGTCGGGTCTGCAGGGATACAATTGATGAGAAAACTGCACTGACAACGGGGCAAGTAGTTTCGCCATTAGGCTGTCGAGTTGAAGATCACTTGGTTGTGGAGCTGTCCTGTCCACCACCCTAACAACCTATAACGTCGTTGATGAACGTTCACCTGACTGCTAACGGGACTCATCTGTTCCGCTCTGTCTTGGATCTCACAAGAGGCCTTGTCAGAGGCCCGGACAGCCGTAACAGTTGGTAATATGCAGTAGTCCCCAAGGGCCATGCAACATTCATAATGAAATTTGACCTAGTGATTTAGCGTATATTTAATAAGAGTAATTTGATTCATTTAATTTATTGAATACTGCAAAAGCCTTTTACTTGGTTAAATCGTCATTTTAGTTAGGTTTATTAAGAGAAATGGCCATTAGTTTTGGGGAAATTGGAAGCAGTTTCATTTGGAAGGAATTTCCTATGCTATTACGAAAGAGGGAACCAAACTACACTTTAACGTTGATAAGATTAAGAAGGAACTCCAAAATAAGTAAAATAGGTATCGAAAATATTCCTTCGAGAACTGGAAAAGTTTTTCCAAAATTGTTCAGATTGAAGTAAAGCCAAGTTAAAGGGACCAAATTTGTTTGCAGTAACATTGAAGATTTGTATTTTAAAAATTATTTTCAGCTATTCTGTGAAGTATTTTTGCACAAAATGGAGTAACAGAAGGGTGTTTGTTTAAATGCACCAGTGAACCTCGAATGTACTTCAATAAAAACCAAATGTGTTCTCGCGAACTTAAGACAAAGAAGGCCTTATTGAATGTAAGTCGTAAAGAAATATAGTTTTGTGTGTACCTTACGTTCCCCTTTTGCTTTATTTAGAAACGGAACAGACGAAAGAATAATAAGTAGTTCAAAAAATGGCAATGTATGTGGCCAGTTTTTTTGGATTCGCCAGTTTATAACTGAATGTGGAATTAATCTACTCATGCGGAAGGTAATCGATTATAAAGAGAAAAGAAAGTTCGTTCATCTTCAGTCAAATCGAATCTTTTATTTTCAGGAAACTTAAATAAAATCTCAAAAGTATCAAATTTCATTGTGACATTACGTTGGAAAAAGTAAATATACGCAGAAGTTTGTCAGCCGAATATCTAATCAAAGCAATTTCTAAGAGGTAACATTTTATGGAAGGTTATTTATTAATCTTAGGAATAGTAGTTTCACAACTACAGTGCGGAAAAAATTTACCCTCGACAATGTGTTTTGCTGTTTTGAGGCATTTCTGTGTATCAAAAACGTTGCCATATTCATTAAAACGAATATCGGAAAACACTTTATTTCGGTAAATGCCCTTTATATCTATCTTATTTCAAAGGTTTTGTTGTAAACGTCGAACAAATACAGAATTTATAAATTTATCAAAGAAGACAGTAAAAACAAGGAAAATTATGGCACACCTTTGTTGATGACATTCAATAAATACTTATCCAGTAAGATTAAAGTTAACAGAATGTCTTGATTTAAGAAAAGTTCTTTTTATATATAGAAAGTGGTTGCTTCAAGTTTTCAAATGAACACAATATCTTAATTTATTGTTCGAATTTATAGCTCTTTTTTACGTCTCCAAAATCACGGAATTATCTAGAAAATTTAATTTTCTTTACAAACACTTGGTAATTCCTATAGTTCTTTTAAGTAACTAATATGCCTGATGCAGCTTATTTTTATTTCTTAATCTTCCTTAATGTATTCAAATTGGTATTCGAGTAATGATCAAACTTATGCAAAGTTATGAAAATTGCATGGTCTGTGGCGACTACTGTAGACAGATAGTATTGCCAGCAAAAACAAGGGCTACTAGAATGGCCATTTCTGGCTTATAAGCCGGGTCAACCATACCCGGCTTCAAGTGGTGCAACACCCGAGACTCAACGGTTAGAGCATTAGACATCTGATCAAAACGGTCCGGGGTTCGGGCCTCGGGTCATGCACCATTTAGAGTTAGTTATGATTGGCTGATGATGAGGATGATGATGACGCAATGATTTTCGACAATCGGGTTGGTACAGTGATGGTGACTGGTTACCGGGGGTAGTTTAAAGTGCTAGCAGACGCAGGTAGTGCCAACTGCACTCTTCACCTTCACCGTGGGTCAAGAAGACCAGATTGGATCCGGCGTTGGCCGCTTTCTCCTATGCAAGCCAGAAAACGCAGCCTAACTTAGTGTTAAGTAACAGTAGAGTTTGCGCGAAAGACTGAAGGATGTAAACGTCCTAATAAAACGCGAGATTTTCACGCTGAACAACCTTTTTAGTCAGCGTTTTACTTCTTTTACATTTTCGACTACATTTTTCCTCGGATGAAGTTTGGAAGAGTCTGAAGCATCTCACCGGTTAACGCAATATACTAGCACATGTCGATGCTGACTTAGACTGTTTAAATTCAAATTTCATCCACACCCCCACTGACTCCTATATTCCGAAAAACGGTATTTCCTTATTACCAATTGTCCTTGCTCCTGTGTCTGTGGCAACAGTGATGAAACACCTTAAAAAGGTTCGAGTTTCAACAGCCGCCAAGCCAGATGTTGTCTCAACATTTCTCCTAAAATCCTGCTATTTTAAGTTAGCCCCTGCCTTGGCATACCGCATTAACTTATTCTTCATGGAGTCGAAGATTCTCGATGATTGGTGTTTGATGAGCATCACTCCCATCCCGAAAAAACCTCTGCTTCTGGTTTCAAGTCCTTTCATCCAATCGCCTGGTCTCCTGCACTACTGAAGTTTGCAGAACGAGTTGTTTTGGACATAATTATGCCGTATTCCTCCGATTTTTCCGATTGCTCACAATTTGCACATAAGGCTAGACGTAGTACACTGGACGCTGTTGCCCTGGTAGTTCATTCTGCTCTTCGAGCTTCGGATAAGGGCTGCCGTGCATACGCGTGTGCTTTTCTTGACTTCTCCTCAGTCTTTTATACGATTCCGCGCCATTTTCTTAATAAAACATTTACATGCGGCTCTCCCGGCTAAGCTGTCTCTTGGTTTGGAGGCTATTTCACTTCCCGCACGCAATTCGTGGTAAACCGCTAACTTTGAGTATTCTATGACTCTTTACCTTACCTTATCGCTTGCTCTCCATGAACGGAGCCATTTTTGCTGAAAAGTTGGGATATTACCTTCAAATTAAAACATTTTTCTCTCTCATCTACCCTCAGTCACCTTCACTAGGTGCCAAGGCAGGCTCGAGGAGGCCGAGACCGATACGTTTATTCCTATTTCTCCTTTTGCGAGCTAGCAATGTAGCTGCGCGTTAGTAGTGTGGTTGACGGCTACAGTGCCTGTTCTCCTTCGTTCTCCAAGGCTACCTGCCTCAAAATCATGCGTTGTCACAAACAACTGGGCCAATGCTTTCTTTCACTGGCGCCCATTTTCATCGAAGTTTGACTTTGCAGCTGCTTCTGGCTAACCGATAACAGCTGCGCCAGCGTCCCATGTACCTCGGCGATGACCTCAGTTTATTCAGTCACGTATGTACTTTAGTGCGTCCAAATAAGCACGCCTTCCTAAGGGCCACTTAACATGCCACCTCTTTGGCTAACGCAGCAGGATGGTTTTGCAGGTGACAAACCCCCCGGGCAATTGCGACACACCAATAACAGAACACTTGAACCTATTCCGCAATCCTACTTAAGCAGCTGCCACCGCTGTCTCATGTCGGGCTGGACGTAGGCAACACTAGTCTTGGCTTCGCCAGTGGCCACTGCCACTTGGAACAGCAATATGAGTTCTGTATACAATAACTCACTCCTTCTGGCGACTTCTGCACTTTAATTTCCACCTGGGATTTGGCCTGATGGTTGTAGTGATCCGACTACAAAGACTACTTAGACCACTACAGTAGTACTGGTACTAACACTGACACTACCATTTTTCAGAAGTGGTGCTGGGGTACAGCGAGACGGGTATGTCCCGTAACGCGATTAATGAATGCCTCACTACGACACTCGTTCAGCGCATGGGCGCCTGCCAACGCATTTACACTACGATGATCGGAGGTGCTCACGCATCCGTTAATTGAGCAATCAATTTTTCAGAGATGGTCTCTATGCCAGTTCAACGCCAAAGCAATTAAACCAAACCGTTGGCCTACTCTTAGGGATTGTTAAATGGAAGGCCAGCTTTCTATCCCTTGTCATTGTGTGCCGCATTTTTTACGGAATTCACGAGCTCTGCTGATCCCTGCCAGTTTTTTTTCTCATCTATACTCGCTATTGACACTCCTATTCGGATTATCCTAGTGTTGACATGGGAATAATCCTGACGAAATCCAGACGTAGACAGCAAGCTAGAAATAAATTTCCCTTTCTTTCGCATAAACCTAAATTCCTGGGTATTAATAGGGCCATCCTGGATACTAACATGCAGCTCAGAACCCACAGCAGTTTTCCTTTTGCCTTGTCAGAAACGACTGTCTAAATGAAGTCTGCCTTTCACCTTGGATCACTTGCGGCCAGGTTTTAATTGAATACTTTTCGTCTATTTGGTCAGCCAAGTAGTTTATTTGTACGCAACTTGGTATACTTCTTTCATTTGTAACGCAATGCCTAAGCTCGCATTTATCATCTCTAATTGTTTAAGTTTTTGCATTAACTTTTACGCACGAAATTTCAACTGGTGTGATTTACGGTAGCAATAACTGACATTTGCCCCACCGCCCTTGTTCTACATCGATTTTATTATAGCGTGACTGTCCTGCTTGGCTATTCTTGACTCGTTCTTAGCGTAGAATCACAGTATCGATCGTCTACACTCGCTAACTTATCACATCAAATGAACCAAGATATTGCGTAATCATTTGCCAGTAAAGGTACTTTCTAAGAACCCAGAAACGTTTCGCCAAACTGGTGCTGCTGCATGACGCAGCTGCGAGGCCTTCGACTCATGAGGTTCAGCATTACAAGGAAACCTACTGAAAATGCTGGAGGATTCTTTCTCGATGAGCCCAACCCTTTGCAGTTGCATCATACAGTGGCACACCTATGAATAAAACACGTGTTTCTGGGGTTTTAACAAGTACCTGTGCTGTCAGCGAAGTACATAATTACGTATTTGTATGTTTGTATACTACTGATGGTTTGTTAGTAGCCTGTGTATATTACGCTATTGGTCTGCAGCGGCTAATGGATTTAAGCTCGAATATCCATGTATAAACATTTCGACCGAGTCCTGAAAGTTTCGCTACGAAGGACTTACTTCGAGTCTACCCATTTATTTCTTGCGGAATTAAACCAATTACCATAGCTATGTACAATGAGGGAGCTCAAAAGTATTTACCTATATTTCCCTAATCAAACTGAACTGAACTGAACCAACATCCAGTAACTCGTGAGGGCTAGGTCCCCCTAACTAATCATCCGAAGATAATGAAAAGCTCTGCGAAATATTTAAGCTGATTTCGGAGTACGCCTCTGACGCTAAAAATATCACTGGGGATTTCAACTTTCCCGAAATTGATTGGCCTTTGAATTGTTGTCCACCCAGATTTCAGCCCGTCCTAGATACCATCAACTTTTCAAGCAGGTCTCAGTTTGTCTGTTCCCCAATGAGGGATAAGCATATTTAAGACCTACTTTTCACGAATGACGTTTCTCCCCTTTTCACCTCTTTCAAAGTGAACAAACTTTAATCCATTGTTGTCTTCCTCTTGCCTCTACGAAAAAGGCTAGCACCGTTCGTACAGTAGATTATACATCTGATGAAATGTTGGGGATTGGAGGATTAAACGCACACTTGAGGTTGTTTATTTAGTTCAATGGGTTTACTTGAGGTGCCACATTTTATTTACTAGAAAAATAGAGGCTAAAATGGGCAAAATCCAGCCTTTGTTAATATCCGAGAAATTTCCTACGCTATTAAACGCTGCGGAACAGAACTTCTTGCGGGTGCATGCTGCACTATAAAAGAACATTCATTAAGAGCAGAAACTTTTTAATTATCTCTGTTTACAAAACAGAAAATTTTGTTTTGCGTCCATGAAATTGAGGTTAGTGTAATTAGGAGATAGCGCATTAATTTTAGGAAAAGAAGAGCAAAATAAGCTTGAAAAATTATATTTTGCAAAGCTGCCAAGTTTTGTGCCATAAAATTGAGTAATAAACTTTTCAGGTTGTTCTTTGCTATACTCCATATTAAATTTATATCTTATATTTTGAGTTGACCCAAGAGTGAAAAACTGTAGGCATTTGGCGGGATTTGAACCCGCGCATCAGAGAAAGCCTTTGCCGGGCATGTATCAACCATGTCGACAATTGCAGTCATTGACGATTATGGATTGCTTTTGATTTCCTGGTGTTTTGAGTTTGTGCGCGTGATTTTATTCCAGTTTAGGAAGCCATATAAGCCATCCTTAACATAAAGTAGTACCGAGTGACAAATAGTTCTTCCATCGAGTGACACCAAATCGCAGCTGCCAGCGCTGGCAATAAAATAGTACCGAAAAACCCACTGCCACAGCAAGAACCCTTTGGATTCATCTGTACGATTTGCTGCAGTTGCGGCCAAAGCAACTTTGTCAGGAAAAAAGTGGAAGGCTGCTTAAGGCATGAATTGCCGAACACACAGCTGCAGTGCGGTGCAATAGTACTAATTCTCAAGTGGCGGCTCATTCATCGAGAACAGACAAAACATTCATGTTCGATAGTGCCAAAATTCTCACGAAAGGTGACAATCAGGTGAGTTGTGAGTTACTTAAGTCATGGTCCAAATTTCTCCCAGGTTACTGGGTTACTATTTGGCTAAGGATATGAATAAAGTGCGTTATTATTACTTTATTTTAAGATCTGCTACAGATTTGCGCTTTCAAAGTCATGCCGTTGTGCGTATGTTTGTCACCGAGCCTGGTAAACTGGGAGACAGAACGTGTATCTGCCCCTTAAAATGTAGAAACAGCTTCAATTTGTTGAAAAATGCAACGATTTTCATCCCAACGTTGATTCCATATGAGCGAAAAGTTGAGCCGGCAATATAGATCTAAGTGTGATTGAACTTATGGCTTGAAGCGGGCGTTTGTAGCTTAGCCGTAGAGCATTAGCCTCTGGCTAGGTTTTGACTGATGCGCGGGTTCCAATCCCGCCAAACGCTTAGAGTTTATCACACTTATGTCAACTCAAATTAAGCAAATCTGCC
>JAYGXS010000009.1:26614764-26641078 GCA_036362985.1 Ligula intestinalis | reverse complement strand
GATAAAGTCAATATCAGAATGTGAAATTTTGGCCAGTGGATTGATTTACCCAACAATTATGGATATCGATTCTATTATTAATAAAAGATCTAATTGTTTTACCTTAAATGGAACAGTTTTGAGCATATTTGGTTACTTCTAGACTAAGCTCTACAATAAAAACTACCAACCAGAGTGGCAATAATATCAACGGCGATTTAAAAAAAACTGTTTTGCAATGTCCCGTTACAACTTTTTGAGATGTTTGTTTTGTTAACTGTCTCCAACTTCATATCGATTGTACAATTAATTTGGTTGCCATATGCTAATAAAGTTCTCAAACGCATTCCTTGCCTGCAACCCCTTTAATATAAAATGTAAATTTTATATAGAGTAAAGCATAGAACAACTTAAAATTTTATTGCTCAATTTTATGGCACAAAACTTGGCAACTTTGCAAAATATAATTTTTTAAACTTAAGTCGCTCTACTTTTCTTAAAATTAATGCGCTATCTCCTAGTTACAGTAACCCTTATTTCACGGATGCAAAACAAAATTTCCGTTTTTTGAACAGATATAATTATAAAGTTTCTGATTTTCACGAATTTTTCTTTTATAGTGCAACATGCAAACGCACGACGTTCCTCTCTGCAGCGTTTAATAGTATAGGAAATTCCTCGCATATCAACAATCGCTGGGCTTCGCCCATTTTCGCCTCTATTTTATCCCAGTATTCTGATCTGAACGTAATTAAATTCTAGTAAACAACATTTTGCACCTCAAGTCAACCCATTAAACTAAAAAAACAACCTCAAGTGTGCGTTAAATCCTCTTATCCCCAACTTTGCATCAAATATGCAATCTACTGTAACTACAGTTCTGCGAGTGCTGCAAGCAAATTTCCTTAATTTTTAAATGTTTGATTATTTTTTCAATACCAGCGGGAACGCATTTACGGAAACTAATAAATAATAATAAGCAACATTGGGTATATTTTGAACTTAAAAGAAATGGAAGAAGTACTAAGTGTTTGTGTAGTAAAATAAAATTTTCTCGATCATTCCCAGCTTTTGGAGAAGTCAAAAGTAGCTAAAAATTAGATCAATGAATGTAAATAGTTTGTTAAGTATAACACTTAAAACAACCACTTTTTTATACAAAAAGGACTTGCCTTGAGTCGAAATATTTTGTATATTTGACAATGATTACATTCGTTGTTATTGAATATCTTTGAATAAATTCCCTCTTTATTGGGAAATCGTTGCTGTGTTCATTGATCAGTTTACTAATTCTCCGCTTGTTTGACGTTTACATCAAACCTTTTAAAATACGATAAAATTTTACAGCATTTACCGAAGAAACGAGCTTTTGGATATTATTTCCTATGGAGATGGCCTTTTTGGTCAAATTTCAAAATGCTTCAACGCAGCAAACTACATTTTCCAGCCTAAAACATGTCTGCTAGATACCGCGCATATTGTTATTCCTAAGATTAATAAAAAGTTTCCATAATAGGTTACCTCTTTTAAAGTGCCTTTATTGGATATTTAGCTGACGACCTTCTGCGTTCATTAGTTTTTTCAAGGTAATGTCACAGTGAAATTGGAGACTTTTGACAATTTCCTTTATTTTTCTGAAGAAAAACGATTAAATTTGACTAGAGATGAAAGAATATACCTTTCTCTTTATAACGGATTATTTTTAGCTTAAGGGGATTTGTTATAAGATCCGTAATAAACGTCCGAATGCAAAAAACAGGCTCTGTAAATGACCATTTTTTGAAACACCTATTATTCTTCTCCCTGTTCCGTTTCTTAATAACGCTTGAGCGGTACCTATTGTGTACAAAAAACTATATTTCTACACGACTTACATTAAACAAGCCTTTCATTGGCTGTCTGTGCAGTTACATCTCGAAAATTTGTTTGCGCGTACGAAAAGCTGTGCAGTAAATGAAAATGTTCTACCAATAACTTTTTGCTACTGCTTTTTTGCAAAACAATTTCACAGAATAGCTAAATATATTTTTTTGAATTTAATTGCTGCTTGTTTCTGAATATAAACGTGATTCCTTAAACTTCGCTTTAGTTCCATTTGATCAACTTCGCAAAAATATTTCCAGAACTGGAAAGGATTATTATTCCACCTTTTTACTAATAATGGAATTCTTCCACAGCACAATGTATATTAGAAGAAAGTTTTGTCCTGTCTTTCCTTCTAGCATAGGGAATTCCTTTTATCTAAACATACTCATGATTTAGCAAAAGTGAGAGCCTATTTTCCCCAATAACTTTAAATAAGAGGGCAGTTTTTCAAACCGAAGCTCTTCTTCTTATTAAATCCACTCTGTTGATCAAAATAACCTGTCTAGATCTACGCTAAATTACCCAGTTAAATTTCGACCTGAGTTGTGCTTGCAGGATTCGCAGAACTGTATTTCTGGCTTGCTAGCTGTCACCAGCCAGTCACACCACCCGAAGCTCAAACGTGTGACCTGTTGCTCAGAAGCCTAACACACTAACCATGAAGCCACGGGCTCCTTGTCTTACCGGCTAAGATCGGGGACATTGACGTTTGTTGATGAACGTTCACCGATCGCTAGTGGAACTCACTCCTTCCACGCTGCCTTCGGGTTCACTCACGATCCTTGCCAGCAGCCACATAGCACCTAATAATGTAATGTAGCTCAGTGGTTAGAATTCTGACCAATAGATAACGGATTCAAAACTCTGGTAGGTGCACCACCTGGGCTTTCGTATGGCCGGGTGATGAAGGCTAATGAGTCAGAAATGGTTGTTTAGTTTTGCCTGCCTTTGCCAGAAATGGTAATCGGCCTGAATTATCAGCCACTGTGCGGCTGCGGACGGAACTCGAGAGTGAGCCCCAAGGCAGAACGAGGCGAGTGAGTTCTCCTAGCAATCAGCGAGTGTTCAGCAACTTATGTAAACGGTCTCTGCCAATGACGACAGATAATGCAGACATGATTACACAAGGAGCCTTAATCGGTTGTGCGTGTCTTTGGAACGGAGTAATCCCTGCTATGCGACGGCCTGTGCGGAGTCCAGATCGGTACGGTAGGAGAAAAATGGCGATTGTCACCTACTGCGGCCCACAATCAAGACGGACGCTACCCTGCGGTGAAACTCCGGCTAGTTCTAACTCTAGCCCCGAACACTCAAAGGTTTGACCAAATGGATTCGCATGGGAACTTCAAAGCTGCTCTGATCTTCGTCTGACTGGGAAGACGACTGAGATGGAGATATCTAAAGAACTTCTCTGTTTTCACGCTTTTGGGGATCAAAATGCCAGCAGCAGAGTTGACGGTGGATGAAATAACTGTTTTATCCAAGGCATTTGTGCTGGCACCTCAGTGCAAACAGAAATTTATATTTTTGGAAAGGAATATAGTGTTTTTAGGGCAAAATGAAGGGTTTTAAATCAGTTTTTGTTTGAAAGAGGAAGGAGGGGGTTAAAGGTGGAAACCTCCTCAAATCCAAAAGTAGTCCTGCCAGTTCATCAGCTCATGTCTGAATCAAAGGCAATAGACAAATCCTCTGGCTCTGTTCAATCAGGAAAAATGAAATAATCAAGAGCCATTAATACCCAACAAGGTATAAGCAGAACAACAGTATAAAAGAACCGTGAGGCAGAGCCGTTTTGGGGATTTTCAACCAACACTAACCCCACAATATCAGAGAACCAAGTCCCTGCGGTGGTGTCCATGTTATTTTCTTGGACAGTCGTTTGAAGCCCTTCGGTGACAGGTAGTGTGGAAAGGATTTTGGTGGTCGGGGTTTTTTGCTGGCTGATGACTACTATAGGTTTCGGAGACGTTCTCGGCTTCTTGAACCAGGAAATGAAGTCTACGCACGGACTCTTCTGCGTTGAAGAACCAGGCGAAAATGTGTACCTTATAGTTTCACAATTCTTGTTGGTACAGCCCAGATCGACCGTCTTGACCTTCCGTGCCACCTTCCCTGTGAAACGCCATACGCAGTTCTTCTCGTTGACTGTAGCTAAAAAAACAGATAATCCGCTTTTAAAAACGCTGTAAGGATCAGTCTTGTTTTGTGAAAAAAATGGAAAAGACTGTGAAGAGTCTTCAAGAAAAGCGGTCAAACTGCAGTATGTTTGAGTTTTATAATCATGACTTGCGCATAGTACTTGTAACACATTAGGCTTTGACCGCTTTGGCCGCAAGTTTTTTCCCAATTGGGTCAACTAAATGAAACAAATCTGCCAAATACCCCTAACAATTAAGTGATCCTAGTAGTCATTCTGGTGCATTCTAGATGATTGCTTGGGAAATCCTGCCTGGGCAGTCAGCTTGCTGTTCCGTATTGATAGAGTCCATACGAGCGGTAATTTAGGCAGTTAAAATCGAGCCGTGTACTTAAATCCACGGCGCACGGTGAATCTCGTAGCTCAGTGGTAGAGCGTTGGCTGCGCAAAAGCATTCCCTGTTGTGTGGGTTCAATGCCCACAGAGACCGCGGATTTTCAACAACTGGGTCAACTGAATTACAGGATTATTCATTTATATAGACCCCTGTATGCATTTATATGGTTGCAGAGGCGGGATCCCGCAGATGCCGATGTCACAGCCAACCGTTTCAAGAATCATGAAAAAAAATCAATTACTCGAGAAAGCGGTTGTCATTGGTGCCTGTAGAAAGAAATACACCCACACTCATAAACATCCGGAGAATTTATGCGAATGCAATTGCCTTGGTGCCCGACGAACATATTATATTTCTGGATGAGGCTGGATTTTCGCGACACACGCAGAGACACAATGGCTATTCTCCAGTGAATGTTAAAGCTGTGAAATTTGTACAAGGTAGCCGAGGCATGAAAAAGAGCCTCCTAGCAATGATCGAGAAGAGTGGTGTAGTTGCAAATAGAATTTACAAAGGAGCCGTTAATCGTACTCAGCTAAATTTCTCGAAGACAATCTGACTACCACACCATTGGGAGAACCACAGCCAACACTAGTGATGGATAACGTTAAGTTCCACCACAGTCCGGAAATCAAAGAGGTTTGTCAAAAGAACGGAATTCTCATAAAATACCTTCCTGAATATTCCCCGCATTTGAATCCAATTGAGGAATTCTTTTCTATTGTCACAGCAAAGTTTCATTCTTAACGATCACCTAAAAACACTTTCTTACAAAAAAGAGAGTGCGTTGATCGAGCTATACTCAGAATTGAAGACCTCATTTACATCAATTTGTTGAGAGAGATGAGAAAAAGGGTTAAAAAGGCAACATCTGGTAAAATGTTCTTTTGAAAGTAAAATTGATTCGAAAAAAGAATGTTTCATTTTTTTCTTCTGCTTTTAATCAAAAAGGGTCTATATAAATGAATACAAAGGTCTATATAAATACATACAGGGGTCTATATAAATGAATACCCCTGTCAGCAAATCTGCCAACTTCCTCCTCCCCCCTAAGACATTAGGACCCCAATTATTAACCCTTTCTGGACAAGAACAGATGTCAGAATTTCGTTTTACATTTCGTGAAGTAGCACATCCACTGATTGGCGTTTGGAGTAACCATTATTCAAGCCTCTGCTATACAAAACCGTTGAGCATTGCTTACTGTACTATTCGCACAATGAGTGATTGGCTACTTGGTATAATAGCGATGTGATGGCTGCTTACTAGAAATTCGAAGTAGATGACAAAATTGCAGAAAGGGAATATGCATTCTACCAGACAAACCTTTGGGAAATCTGACACTAAATGGCCCACAGCTGCTTTTTGTCACCGCAAGCGAGATGTCTCCTCGTAACGATAAATCCTACACCGTCGTCAACGTAAGAAAATAAAAAATGTAGATACTTTACAAGAAAATATGGAAATGGCACTGTAAAAAGATAAGGAGGTACAGAGAACGACTAGTGAAAAAGACAAGGGCGAGCAGAATGGTCGTTTCGGGCCTATTAGCCATCATCAGTCAGCCATACCCAGCTCTGCGGTTTACAGTCTCTAAGGCGCCAACTCGCATTCTGCTGCTTAGAAGGTCAATGATCTAGCCTACTGTGCCATGAGTTGATTGTCCTGTCAATTTCGACCGGGAATAGAAACAATATTAGATGGGCGCTCTCCGATTGGTTCCAGAGTTCACTCGTCCCGTTGTGCCTTGGTGCTCATTCTCGAGGCCCGCCAGCGGCGGCTAGCATACTATAGGCAGAAGAACATTACCAACGGCAAGGGAGGCTGGAATGGCCACTTCTGGCTTATTAGCGGTCATCAGTCAGCTCTACCCAAACCTGAGTTTGGCTAACCCCAAGGCTCCAGTCCGCGTTCTGTTCAGTGCTCTAGCCACTGCAACACGGGTTCTAAATCGAGTACCTAAAGGGCGAGTGGACCTCTTAACGCGATCAACGGGGGTCCTCTACCCCAGATTAAGTGGAGCTCACAATTATTCAGCAAATATGAAACTAAAACACACACTAACAGCAGGGTTTATTTAATTCAATAAATTTCCCGATGGCCTTTCAACAGCATCTCGTCGTTGCATGAGTTAGATAATGCACAGAAGCACACAGCAGTTTGAATTGGCACAGAATTTTAATGCATAATAGCAAGGGTCGTAGTTCCCTATAAGTAATGATCAGACGTACAGTAGACGCCACGGTTCACGCAACATTTCGACATAGACGAAATATTGACACTATGTCGCTAATCGATATTGACTCAGGTTGTAATACTGATTATCGTGTAGTATATTCCGAAGTTTTTTCCATCATGATAGGATGCGGGCTTTTTAACGAGCTTCGTTCTGACTACCAGCAAAAAGTATCTATTGTAAAAACTGGCTACTTAAGTAGTATGCCTTTTTATCATTGATTTTGACTGCCTTTACAAATTCAAATATATTTTTTGGAAAACATGCACCAAAAATTATTTCTTGTGCTTGTTTGATAGCAAATTACGCCTTCTTTAAATTTTATACTAAAATGCTGGGTAGCTTTCGGTCATAAAAATGTTTCTATCAAAGCAACTCCACGTGAAATCAGATACACAACTTGTGGTGGCGTGCAACGGTATGGCATCATTCACCCGCTTTATTGGAAGGTTTTGAGCAATACTGAGTAAAACCACTTTCGCTGCGTCGATAGTCCTATCTACAGTGTGGAGCAACGGTAGCTTAATTTTGTTCAAAATATTACCACCCTTAAAGGATAGGGATATAATAACGGGCTTTTTCGGGACTGACTGCTCCACCAATGTTGGCCGTGAGGAATCTCTACAGACAGATTCTCACTAGACCAAATATTCCTCACTCTTTCACAGAGAGTTTGTAGCAGATTTCAATTTCATTGTATTGGCATGACACTGGTAAACGGTATATATTGCCCTTTGCGGGTATTTTGTGGAAAACCGAGTGGCCTATTGAACCACCACACCACCGAAATATGAGGACGTCTAAGAAGATTTGCTTGCTAAACTGCTCTGGTTCCGGTTTAAATTTAATTTTCGGATGCAAGCTACTCATAAAATTAAGATGAAAATCGGCACCGGTTGCACTGCACCATGGAAAGCACGTTGAGCGTAGTTGAACTCGTTTTCCGCAGTCTTACTAAAAATCTTCCAATAAAACGGCAAAGGAACCCCTGTCTTTGCACGCCACCACAACTTGTATGTTTAAATTCACGTGCACTTGCGGATGCAAGTACAATGAGTGTATGCAAAGGCAACTGGCAGCCAGGGCCGCTGAGCGCCTGTCTAACTGGCTTTTTAAGCAAGAAAATCGAGACCCACGGCCCACAATTACTAAGCATATGCTGAACAGTGGTCACTTCGTCGACCCCAAATCAGCTTTCTCAAAGCCTGTTCGGGGAGGAACAAATCCAACCCTTCGCTACTTAGAGGTGGCATCAGGAACCCAAACTACGCAAGGAGCTTGACCATGTAGTCAATGACCAATTACCCTGCTAAGTGGGCACGTAGTTTTAGTCACCACTGTGGTTTACGTTAAGCTCTCTTCCACATTTTTCCTCCTTTATGATGCTGGCTTACTGTGGTTTCCTTCCGCTGATCATTATTTACCCTGAACCATGACCGTTACTGTTAAGCATTAACACTGTGAAAATTCAAACCGCTGTATGTACGTTAGGTAACTCATAAAACGACGGGATGCAGTTGGAAAGTCGTCGCGAAAT
Organism: Ligula intestinalis; assembly: GCA_036362985.1. Classification (NCBI taxonomy): domain Eukaryota; kingdom Metazoa; phylum Platyhelminthes; class Cestoda; order Diphyllobothriidea; family Diphyllobothriidae; genus Ligula; species Ligula intestinalis. The sequence goes on along the minus strand of JAYGXS010000009.1, from coordinate 26,632,926 downwards.
TTATGGAATTCAATAAATCCTATCCTTGTTTAAATTTCTTACCTTGGAATAAATGTTTCAGGTTTGAAAATTAAAAACGGGACTGACCAAAACCTAACAGCCAACCTCATGGTCAAAAAACTCATGTTGAGTTTAGGTAATAGAATATAGAGAACACGAAGGTTGCATAAGATGTGTACCTGTATCGGTCCATCGAAGACCATGAGATGGTTGAACTGTTGGCATTTAGTCAGGTTGGCGGCGATATGCGGGTGCACGTTGCAGGATAGTGGATCAGCATCTTTAACAATGTATCAGGACGTCATGTTATTTTTATGCACAAAATGGCCACAGTAAATAGGCAAATGTTAATAAACTCGGTTCACTGCGGTCAGGCAGAAATGAAGCCTGGAACTCAGGATTCCGGTTTTTAAACAAGTTTTCTTGCGCCTGCTCTCACAAAATACACTTTGTACCCACCGATAACTTATGTAGTACGCACTTTTATATCGATTTGCAAATAAAGTTCGTAGAAGCTATGCATAAAAATATTCTTCCTGGCATTGATTTGATAGAAAAGTACTTCTTCAAACTGTATACATCCTAAAAGCGGTACCTTTTTATTATGCGATTTTTTAAGACGGTGAAACATCCATTCATAGAGATTTTTTTCTTGTTGTAATGCTGTTTCTAAAGTGGACTTTGTGGCCCATATTCACCGTCAAGTTTTGCAAGCCCTCTGTTATATCGCCTCAGTGACCTAATCAGATATTTGATATTCCATACGCAGACACAATGCAGCTGGTAGTTTTGACGTCCTGCTTGTAGGTGTAACAGCGGCTTGGGTTCAAACTTATTTAGAAATTTAGAAAGTTTTTTAGAAGAGAAAGGAACGCTTCCCTCAAGTGCTAAATTTGCCGAAACTGTACTTTGCTACCACACAGGTACAAAAATAATATTTATGGGCATGTTTTCTATCACATATATTCAAAACTCATGGAAAATCAATAGCAAATCAACATACTAGCTAAGGGGTCATTTTATACAGTGCATGGTTTCTAAATTCAGCTGGGAAGAAATTTGGTTAAAATGCAGCATTCCGACAAATATACTTAATATATTTAAGAGTTAAATGTACTTGTTTTATTCGAAAATGCCTTTCAGATTCTCATTTACTACTTCCTGAATAGCATACTGATTATAAATCAACTAGTGCACCTCACTTATTTTGAAAGAATGGGCCAAGCGTTTTGTTGCTTGCAATAATTTAAAAATAATCCACTTTTGCAGTTATCACTATATCGATGTGGTCTTTCAAATAGATAGAGTATCTGAGTCAGTAACAACTGTTCTCAAAGTAGTGAGCTGTACTGGGTAGAGGAGGGGAAGTGGATGGGGATTGATCATTTTAAAGGCAACCTTTAGTTGGGAGGTCGGTTCGTATGAAGGTGAAACCGACTGGGTTTGCATCTCGATCCACAGGTTTAGCGACAACGGTGGTGTAGCTGTTTGGAGGGCCGTTGAAGAATTCCAACCAAGTGTTCTCTGTAATATGGCAAAAGTTATATGAGTGTTCATGTCGAGGAACGCTTAACAAACGAACGGAAATCCACTTCTTTCAATTCACCTTATTGGATTGTAGCAAGTGTTGGTGATGTTAGTTGTTGTTGCACCAGTAGTGGTGGTAGTAGTAGTATTTGTAGAGGCACTGGCCGTGGTGAGAAGGCAGTGGTCTTAGCGGTACTTACGACGGTAGTGTTACTCGAAGTGGTTGTAGTAGTTGTAAGAAATAAAGGTGATTCTAGTAGTTAAAATAGCAGTAATATTCGAAATAGTAGCTTTTATTGTGATAGTGGCAGTTGAAGCGGTAGCAGCAGTACTTGTTGTGGTGGTATTGGCAGTTGTAATAATAGTGGTAACTATTCTTAGTAGAAGTAAAGATGGTATTATTAGTGGTAGTAGTCGTTGCAATGGTAGTTTTAGTAGCATTAGTAATGGTAGTCGCGATGTCAGTGCGCTGAACGCAGTAATCGTAGTAATAATGATGGTGATGGTATTAGTAATCGTCTTAGTGGTGGTAAGTGTATTAGTTTTGGCAGTAGCCCTAATAATTGTAATCTTATTAGTATTCTTGGTGGTAGACGTAATAGTATCAGAACGGTATCGGTAATGGAAGTGTCCTTATAATAAAAGTGCTTAACGTTCAGAAAACGCTAAGACTATCTTCTTCTAAAACTCCATGAGCATAAAGTATTCCTTTCTAGACGAACCAGTTCAAACAGGACTTGGTGACAAAAACAGTGTGCCTAAAGGGGAGACCAAAATCCGGTCCAGTAAGTGGATATTATGCCCTTGAAGATGGAGAAGAGCAGATGGACTTGACTATCTGCTCTCGTCCGGACGCTTACTGTGGGACGTGCGTTTACGTTTTGCTGACTGGCACATGTGAATGTACTGTTTTTTTACGGATTAAGAAACCTTCGCATATAGACATAGGAGTGTATATACAGCCAAGGAAAATGGAAGACTAGCTAATTAACCGAGAAAAGGAGAGGGAAGAGTAAGCGTAGCCATGATAAGTTAGCTAATTTAATGTTGACGGCACGAGGTCTCAAATCGAACGCTGTCTGTGTGAATTCTTTTTTTCAGCGACTGTGAATTGAGGCAGTTTCGAGGGACTAAAACTGCAATTACCTCTCCAAACCATTTTCACTGCTGGAGGCAAAGCAAGTTGCCACTTGGGAAGCAAACAAGCGAATGCGTCGCCTAACGCCAGCGCCCAGGAGCCATGTAATTATCGTGCCCAAATTCAGCACGGGTAAGGGAAGTTCGGCAGGTCAAGACCCGCACGCCGGCCACCAACCAATCAGCGCACAAGCAGGCAACCCTCCTCAACAGGGGGGAGCCGTTAATTGTCATAGGTATGCAACAGCATAACGATGGTATCCCATATATACTGAAAGTCCCTGTGTATGAATTGCCCGTTTCTGCTATTGCCTCTGAGGATGGATACGCGACGGATTTCGAAACGTTAGGTAAATAGAGTTCTGATCCCAGCGATTGCATCTGCTTCCAAATTACTTTCTTTGACTCAAACTTTCCCTTGCATTGGTAGTAACTAAAATTGCAGACTATGTCACCTGTCGGAAGCATTTTCGTTTAATGCCTTTAGCTTGCTCTGCGTTCTTTGAGCAACAAATTCGCATAGCTCTGCGCATTAAAGCAGGCTCAAATGCTACTGGCCGCAATACTCTGAAGAGGCACTAACCGTCTCGGGGTCAGAATCATCACATACGGCGCATACGAGGCCTCCTAAGGCGGCATACCAGAATTAGACACAGAGCTATTTTGTCGATAAACTGTTACGCAGGCGGGACCCCCCATGCACTCAAAGCCATCGGCAAAAAGAGCAGGCCAGCTGGGTTATGCCCACATGCAAGGCGCCCACGCCGTGCGTCGAGCAAGCGAAACGACCACCCACATACCGTGGGCAGTGGCCGCAGTCGAAGAGGTTCCAGAATGCCTGTGAGCACATCATCCGCCAGGAATATTCTAGAAAGGCTGAAACCGTATAAACAGGCCGGAGTAGATAAGCAAAAGGACTTCGCAAACTCCGCTGACTTTGTGCGGTGTTGAATACAGGCCGTTGCTAACAGAACTGCTCTCTTGCCTTCTTCTGCCCACTAATAACGTTAAAGAAACGGGGTTATAACATAAAAAGACTTTTCATAAATTAATAAAGGCTCGTCGAACACAGCCGCCAAAATGTTGATAGAAAAAAAAAACATGGAACGTACAATACGTGCGAATATTCAACGGATACAACGGTTCCAAAAGGTGAGGGTTTTCACCATTACCCCAATATACTATAAAAACAGATGGGTATAAATTGTCGGAGCATTCAATAGACTAGAGTCTTACCGCAGTACTGTTGAAAACAAAAGTCTTCTCTATCACACGGATGCGATGAATTACCAACCCGTATTTGTGGGTCGGAGCTGACAACCTTGAAAATAAAAATTATTCCTGCGTAAGATACTAAACTGCATAAAATCTGCGCAAAATTGCAATGCTATCTGCTCCGGAAAAAGACGTTGCACTTTGGTGATAATCTGCTGATAAAAGCAAAATAAAATAATGAATTTCGTAAGGACTCACCGATGAATATTGCTGCCCAACAAAAAGCTGATCGAAGTAGGAATCCTCTTTCACGGGCACGTTGGTTTTTTGAATGGCGAAGGATGGTGCCGCTAAAACTGTAAATACGCATATGGTGGTCGATAGTGGTGTGTGCGTAAGGCGGTACCAATCAGTTGACCGACATCAAAACATATTTTTCTAAAACCATTTATGGTCTTGTGGCTTGCTTTCAGATGCCTTGGGGATGAATTGAAATGTAAGTTGTGTTCGAACGTATACTGACATTATTAGTCTTGTTGAAGAACATAATACTATTTCCTGTATGCAACCAGTCTTAGGAAGACGTACTTTACAGTGAATACCTCTTAAAAAACCTCTTTTAGTCTTCCTCGAGAATATACTTTAGCGTATAGAATCAACAAAAGCCTCTGCTGATAACAGCAATCTAGACATGAGCCCACCTTATAACCAGCCATTTTTGAGGTAACCTAATGGCAATGTTCCGGAACCAGAGGATACAATGGTTCCAGTGGGACCAAAGTGCAGCCTTTAGTTCCACTGCGCCGTGATTGTGTATATGGGCGGTATTCCGTGCACTGGCCCGGGTAGTCTACAAGCTGGCATCGAAATCGATGGTCGAACACCCACACACAAGCTCCCACGTCCACCTGAGAAAAACCCTTCGCGCACGCACGCCTCCTGCATTTGCTACCCCCCCCCCCCTCTCCAAATCCGGCGCCTGGATCGATGTCATGCTTTGCCAACTTTTGCCGGCGTATGTCTAGGACGAAAAACCCGTGTTCAGGTCACACGCGTTCAAATAGGGGGGGGGGGGTCTGGGGGTAGAGGGGCAGGGGGCGACTACGTGCATCAAGTGCAGTCTGAGCAGGCTCGGTTAAACCAAATGTTAATACAGTAGCCGCCGGTTGTTAAGCCCACCTCGGGCCCAGACCAAATTGGGCTTATTAGCCGGCGACTACTGTAATAAGGTTTATATTTCTCAACCTACCTTGTGTCTCCTCAATGCCCATCTACGTATAACACGGAAGCATAGCTCGCATATGTAAGGCGCCGTTTTGCAAACGGTTTATTCTCGGTAAAATTTGAAATTGTACACAGTCAAACAATGGTAACGTGGGGTCATCGCCTGAACACATTTTTCTCACTAAAAACAATCCGACGCTCTTGAAACTATTACGGTGCATTAAAAGCTAACTCGGACTGCACATTCTGCACAGTATACGGTTGGGTGGACTAAGAGTCAGACTGCAGTTGCTCCCTCTCAATGTGGCTTCTATGTCTCTCCCATATCGTGGGACACCAGTCAAATGTGGCGGCTAACTCGGGGAAAGCTACGACCGCGTCCGTCACATGCGCCCCACCCCATCCCACCTCCAGTCTCCTGGACTCGATCATGACATCGGACTCCGGTGGAGAGGGGGAGAGAGCGCGGTAGATGGATCGCTAGTCTACACTTACTATAATCTAGTTCACTAGCAAGTCACCTTCCCTGCGTCGCCTTGCTATGGTGGACCTCGTTCAACCTGATGGCTTTTTTACAAGAAACATTCTTACGTATAAACTGGAACAAACGCATCCCAAGAAATTTTAATTTGAAGAAATTCTTTGCGTGTATTCTTTTATCCCAAAGAACATCTTCCTTCAATTAAAACTTCTTGGGATGCGAGTGTTGCAGTTTATACGAATGAATTACGAACGCAATATTTTGCTCGCAGCCAGTCAATGGGAGAAATAAGCTATTCGCGAAGGTTTTACGCGCGAACAATTAAAATTTCTCCACCAATCCCGAAAAATGAAAATTTTACCAAAATCTGTATGTGTGAGACCTGCCGTCAAATCTCCTCTTGGATATCAGATCGCATCTCGTTATGGGAAGAGCATGCTTGGAGCATTCATAACTGATGCGCATTATCGACTCCAGAAGTTCCATTCTACCAAAGAACAACATATGCATTTTGCCGCAATAAGCTTCCGCTAAACTTGATTTAATCTGTAAGTAAAACAACTGCCCATGTGTCAGAAGTCGAAAGGCAAAAGAAAAAGATGCTTCTTGACAAAAAATAGAAGAATATTTCTCAGCCAGCATTTATGAACCAACAATCTGCAGCAAAAATTTTGAACCTGTCTTCCAGAGTCCTCACAGCAACTGAGGCGAGTGCGCTTTCCAAAGGGATGAAATGCAGTAGATCTCCTATCTCATGAAACGTCACTCGGAATTCTGCAATGAGTTTTTGATAGGAACATATTAATTGCGGATGGTTGTAATAGAGACGATCGTGCAGCCTATTATCAACATATTTTGGACACTTCAGGATGCCGGCTTTTTAACGACTTTCTCTCAGACCACCAAGAAAAAGTACGTACTATGAAAAGTAACTACTTAATTAGTATGTTTTTTTGTCATTGATTTTGCCTGCCTTTATAGATTCAAATATATTTTTTGGAAAACATGCATGAAAAAAATATTTATTGTACTCGTTTGGTAGCAAATTAGGCCTCCTTTAAATTTTATACTTAAAGGAAGGGTTCTTTCGGTTTTAAAATGAGATGATTACTCGTGTTTCCAACATTGGACGACAGAAGAAGAGAAAAATTTTAGAGAAGAAATGGATGACCATTAACAATACATCCCACACAATCCAGATTAACTCAATAAACGTAACCAATCTGTCATTGAGAGATCTCACAACAACCGAAAAACACGTGCTTTCTATGGGAATGAATTACAACATTGCCGATTCCAAATATCTAGACTTTCTCGCAAATTTAGAATCCATTTTAGTAACAGAAAATCTAACTGAAGATGAACAATTCACAATCCAAAATAACACTGAACACGCCTTAAAGAACCGAACTCCCTATTCAGTGTTATCACAAGAAGAGAAGAAAGCACTTATATCTCTCAAAACAGACAAAAACATTGTCATCCTTCCTGCAGATAAAGGAGGCTCAACCGCCATCTTGGACAAGACAGATTACGATGCAAAAATGCTATCACTACTGGAGGACAAGTCAACATACGAAACCCTTAGTACGGACCCCACCAAAACACAAAATGCAAATATTGAAAAGGTACTTAAACGTCTTACAGGGAAGAAAGAAATATCAGGCGATATTGCGAAGTCCCTAAGATAAGCCGAACCAAACATAGCTAAAATCTACGGACTACCTAAAATGCACAAGCCCGAAGTACCACTAAGACCGATAGTATCATTAATCGGCGCACCCAATTACAAAATCGCAAAGTGGCTATTTCGAAAAATTCGCCCATTGACAAAAGATTGAGAAACATCAATCAACAACTCCATGATGTTTTTAAACAAATTAAAAGGGCTTGAAATAACAGCGGACGAAATAATGGTGTCATTTGATGTTGTCGCTCTCTTCACGTCAATACCCTTAGATTTAGCAAGACAATACACAGAAGCATTACTTTATTCCTACGATTTGGACTAAACTTCATCTGCTCTGTTTGAAATCTTAGATCTATGTTTGGAAACGAATTTCTCGTTCGCTCAACAAAACTATAAACAAATAAAAAATGCACCCATGAGGTCTTCAATTTCAAGCTTCTTGGCCGAAATCACTATGCAAGAATTAGAAACCATGGCCCTACCACTAGTTAAACCCAAGTTGTAGGTACGCTATGTCGATGACACGTTTGTCATTGTTAAACAAGACCAACTGGAAATACTACACAACATTCTCAATTCAACAATACCTGGAATCACATTTAAGCTCGAAAAAGAAATTGACAACAAACTCCTCTTTCTTGACGTCCCCGTACAGCGTAATACTGATGGAACGTTTCAAACATCGGTTTACCGCAAAAAGATCTATGCTGATGTTATCCTTCATTACAAGAGCAACCACCCTATTGCTCACAAGTGAAGTACTGGTATCACCCTAATAAATCGAGCAAAAACGCATTGTTCTTACCCCGACCTCTACCAAGCCGAACTCAATTACATATTCACACTGTTTTTAAAAAACAGCTACCCCAGAGAGTTCGTGCGTCGATGCATGAAACGGCAAAAGTTTAAGCAAAACAAAAAGGAACTAGAATGTTCCGATGAAGCGCCTAATCCTAGAAATTTGCAAACACTTCCATATATTAAAAATGTGTCTGAACTCGTTGAAAGACACCTGAAGAAGTATCAAATCCAAGTAGCGCACAAACAAACACATACTCTACGAAACCAGCTTGTACACCCTAAGGATAGGGTTTGCTATTTAGACAGAAAAGAGGTCGTTTACAAAATTCCTTGTAGCTGTTGCAATGCAGTTTATTGCGGACAAACAGGACGATCGGCCTCCACACGCTTACGTGAACATCAGCGAGCGGTAAAGGGACGATATTCGTTGCCCGAGTTCGCCATGCACACAGTATAAACTGAGCACAAATTTGCATGGGACAAAACTTGCATTGTCGGCTCTTGCCCATACAAGAAGGGTCGCGAATTTTTAGAAGCTATGAATTCCGATGAATCCTGCATCAACAGGTACGTTGAATTGGATCCAATATACACTAACCTTAAAAAGGCCTGGAAAATAGACCAACCACAAAAGCAGGCTAATGACCACAGCTGATTTAGCATTATCGATTTTTTGACACGTTTAAAAATGTGAACGGTTCCTCACACTATTTCCTCACGTTTGAAGACGACCTAGCGTGCTAGTGTCGAAAATTTACGAATAAAGTTTGTTAGCGTTTCCTGAAGAATTTCTCCATCAAATTATATTTCTCGGGATGCCTTTTTTCAAATTCGCTTTGAAACCTAGTGACTAGTACACTGGAATTCAAAGTTGACAAACTGCGCACTTTTTACATCCTGTTTAAGGAAAAGTACGTTTTTGCCTACAACTTGAGGAAGATCTCACATAGTTCTCATTAAATGTTGCAATAGATATGGAGCATGCTTTATGCATTTAAGGCAGCATTAACACATTGGCGGATACGATGTTCGAGGAATGAACACCTACAAATTGTAAAAAAGCTCATATTTTGGGATTTTTTAAAACCGAAGGATACCCTTTGTTTAGGTATAAAATTTAAAGTTGTCCTTTGCTACAAAACGAGTGCAAGAAATATTTTTGTGCATGCTTCCCATAAAATATATTTGAATTTATAAAGGCAGTCTAAATCAATGACAATAAGGCATACTACTTGAGTAGCCACATTTTGTAGTACATACTTTTACTTCGCGGTCAGAAAGAAGCTCATCAAAAAGCCGGCATCCTGGCGTGACCTAAATATATATTCAGATGGGGCTGTATGATCATCATTTTTAAAACCATACGTAATAAATATGTTTGACTCGAAAATGCATTTCAGAATTCCGGGTGACAGTTCATGAGATAGAAAATCTAATGTACAACCATTCTGATTCTAATTACTTGGAATTTCTAGCCAGCTTGGAGTCTATCCTATTAACGGGATACATCAATGACGATGATCGATTTACAATCCGAAATAGCACTGTCTACGCCTTAAAAGATCGGGATCACTTTTCATCTCTGTCCTCTGAAGAAAAGAAAGCACTTACGAACTTAAAAACTTATGAAAATATAATCATTCTTCCCGCAGACAAGGGGGGCTTAACTGTTATCTTTAAAAATCAGACTCTAAGCAGAAAATGCTATCACTATTAGAAAATAGCTCAAATTATAAGCCCCTTCCCACAGACCCTACCAAGAAGCAAATGTCATCTATTGACAAAAAAGCTAAAACGCCTAAGAGAGGCGAAAGCACTCTCAGGAGATGCCACAAAAAGCCTGAAACAATCAGAGGCAACTATCGCGAAGATCTATAGGCGTTAAGGCTAAGGCGGTTAACCCTGACACCTACAAGTTTCCAGACCCTGATTCCTTAGGAGACGGTAGAAGTCTTGGGAAGGCCAAAGTAGAAGGAAGATGTGAAACATCTTTTCCCAGGAAAAAATTTGAAGCAAGCAAATATGGCAGAATTTATTCGATCAAATAAATTGTGCTATAACCAACGTGTTATTCATTCATGCAAAGACGGGCCGCAGCTGACGAGCCGTCACGAAATTTATTTGGTAGATGGAAGAGTTTATTGTGTACGCAATGGAATGGAGAATAGATGGAAAGAGTTTTGGCACGCGGCGGACCGCAGTCCGGTTGCTAGGGCGTCAATTTCGGAGTGACTAGAGCATCAGGAACTGCCGGCGAATGCTTTGTCCCGGGGCCAATGGGGCTGCTGATGTCTAGACTAGCGCGTGCGCACGACCTTGAGGTTGGCTAACGCTGGCTAGCCTGAGCGAGCGTTCGCGCTGAGGAGTATGTGCGCGTCGGTCAAGGACAGTTAGCGCCTAGCCTAGCAGTGGGCGCGCAGGCAGGCTAAAGGCGCCATGCGTCAGCAATTGGTTTTGGGCTGCAAGTGGCTGCAACAAGGCCAATAAAGATCTACGGATTACCCAAAATTCACAAGCCGGAAGTTCCCCTGAGACCCACAATTCCATTAATCGGTACACCAGACTACAAAATCTCTAAGTGGTTATTCCGACAACTTCATCTACTTACGAAAGATTGCGAAACTTCCATTCATAACTCTACCGAGTTTCTACAGAAAATAAGGGGGATCACGGTCTCCAATGATGAAATAATGGTCTCCTTCGACGTCTTTTCCCTGTTCACATCCATACCACTTGATGTAGCAAGGCAATGCACAGAGGAAGCCTTGAAGGGCTATAAAACGAAGGTTCATGCAGGTGCCTTACTTGAACTTATGGATTTTTGCCTAGAAACTAATTTTTCATTTGATCAGCAATGCTATCAACAATTAAAAGGATCTCCAATGGGGTCACCCATATCTGGATTCCTTGCCGAAATGACGATGCAGAAACTAGAATCAACGGCCCTTCCATCGACTAACCGTAAGTTATGGGCACGATATCTAGACGACAAATTTGTTGTCTTTAAAAAGGACCAACTCGAAGTGCTCCATAATGCCATCAACTCAACCATTCCGGGCATCCAATTCACACTCGAAAAAGAGGTTCACAACAAACTTCCATTTCTGGATGTTCTCGTGCAGCGAAATACTGAAGGAACGTTACAAACGTCCGTTTATCGCAAAGAAACGTATATGGAAGTTATTCTAAGCTATGAGAGCATCAGCCCCATCTCTCATAAATGGAGTGCCGTCAATAGTCTGCTACGTCGAGTAAAGACACACTTCTCTGACAAACAAACATACTGAATAGAGCTCAATTACTTGTTTGATTATTCTCCTGAAACGGCTACCCCAGAAGCTTTATACGCCGATGCATGAAACAACAACAATGCAACAAAAAAGAACCAGATAGTTTCACTCAAGCGCCCAAAACAAATACATAGTGAGTCCTCGCTTACATGAAGAATGTGCCTGAACTCGTTGAAAGAAATTTGCGGAAACACTGAATAAAAATGGTGCACAAACCGATGGCTACTTTACGCACGCAGCTATTATACCCTAACGATAGTTTCAGTTACCTAAATAAGAAAGAAGCCATTTACAAATCCCATGCGGAGGTTGTGATACTGTATATTGTGGCCAAACAGAAAGATCCGCCTCCACACGCATCCACGAGCACCAATTGGCTGTGAAGAGACGTGACCATTTGTCCGAAATGGCTATGCATTGCCTCGACACAGGAGACAACTTTGCATGGGATTAAAACACGCACCGTCGGAGTTTGCCCTCCAAAGATTGCCGAGAATTCTTCGAAGCCATGCACTCCAACGATTCATACATCAATCGGCACGTCGAGTTGGATGGCATTAATAAGCACGTTAAAGAACGATAGAAAAGACAGAGGCCACTTCACAGAGCCTAACTGAGGCCACACCTATCAATCAGGTTTCACTCTGTATAACTATTGATTTTTCGGCAGTTTTGACATTTTAGTTGTTCATTGCACTTTTCCTGTAAGTCCGAAGACGAGTTGGGGTGCTAAACTTGAAAATTTACCCATTAGAGTTACTTTTTATCCCAAAGAACATCTTCTTCAAATAAAAGAATCTTTTTTGGCATTGGCCGGTCTATATTGACGCTTTCCACGTTTTTCCTTTGAAAATATGCTCCATCGGAATGTAGGAACACCAGTCACGTCTTCTATTCGGCCAGATTCAGGTACTTTGGGTTATAATCCAACTAGTTGAACCCTGTACCTCCCATGAGCAGGTTTGCAGGACATCACCTTCAATAACCGGATTAACAGGGTAGTTTGTCAACAGATTACCCCGTAAGAAGTGGCCAATAAAAGTGCATCCTGTTTTCGTTTGTATAATGACCTTCCCTTATTTCTCCAACTCGACCATGCGTGAAGGCCATGGCTTTAAATTACGATTTTACTCCCACAAACACGGAACTGTATTAGCAGTTAAGTCTGCCGACAGGTCACTGAAACTGAAATTACTGACCGCCCTTCGTCTCCGTTTATGCAGTAACCCCCACTACTCTTTCCCAAAAAAATAGTTTTATTTTGAAAGAAAAACTAAGATTATACTCATGAATTTAGACAAATATATAGACAAATAATACAGGCTTGAATAAATAATATGCATGCATGCACTGGTTTAGTAAGTGTTTAAGTACGTAAGTAGCCTGTCAACTATAAAACCCCTGGAAAATAAATGGTTGCTTACCTAGTAACACCAAGGGAACTGTAACACCTATGAATAGGTAAGTCATTTGACTTCCTTGTCTAAAAATTTATAGACGATTACGTAATTCGCATAAATTTCATAGAAATTAAATGAATTCATGTCTCAAACCGCAATAAACCATTCACACAAACGTGAGACTTACCAACGACAGAGGTTTGGTCGGTGAGCTGCAAGATTATTTGCACCGGCACATTTATATGGCGCGAAAGAAGACTTCCTCTCGATAAACACCATCCCCCTTCCCCTCGGTAAAAACAATCGCCAAATAAGGTCTTTTGAGGTCCGCCAGCAAAATAGATGCAGGGTGCGCGCTAGCTCACTGAATACTGAAGGCCGAAACACTAGCGTTAACAGAAAGTGTGGCAATGGTTGGTTTTTCGGGAGCAAGTGCCAACGATGAATGAAATTTTTTTCTGTTTTCTTTAGACTCCATTTTTCAGGCTGCAGATAGGGGACAACCAGGCGAACAGTGACGCGTTCTCTGCTGAGCGCCTTGTCACGCTGGAAACCCATCCCACACAGCGTTACTTGCTTTTGTTGCCAGCTGAAATACTCTTTTTTGTCATGAACACTTACCGGGTTCTGATACTTTTATGAAAATCGTTACCCACAGGCAAAAGCTAAAAGGGAAAAAAACTAGACATGGTTGTTTCGCTTAACCCACCTGTCGCAATGAACGAGGGCATTACAAATAAGTTAAAGGTGCTCCAATCAGGGAGCTGATCTGACAAACGAGTTATTTTAGCAGCCCTTTCACTGGGATGGTCACTTCACTGACACGGGTTTTAAAAGGACCTCGATACCGCTGCCGGGATATGGTTGCACGTGTTAGAAAATGTTTTACAGTACGGGTTGAAACACACGTAGAATGCCGAAAGTTGCAAAAGATGTAAATGACATCAAACCTTGGGTGAATTTGTCCCTTAAAAGTAATAGAAAATGTACTAATTGTTTGTTTGGGAACAGAAGATTTTTCAAAGAATTCTCAAGCTCCCCAAACGTGAAAATATATATGAATCAGATCATTAAATGTAAATTTAGTCGTCCAAATATTCGGCCCAAATATTCGGGAAGTTCCGTGAAAGCATTGCAACGTAGAAAACGACGACTCCCACGTCATTGGTTGGGATATTCGAGAACGGCCAAAACCTCAGCACATAAGTCAGAGTTGAAGAGCTAAAATATCGGCTGTATTTTTGCAAACTAAGAATAATGCGGTTGTTTCCGGAAACCCGATTTTCCTTCTCTTCAATTGGGAAGGAACAGAATCCCAAACCAAGTCTGGCTGTATAGTGGTAGGGCTGAAATCGTACTTACATGTGAGAAAATTGGACAGAGTGCATCGAGTGATCAAACTGTCCAAGTGCCCTACAGAAAAGAACCTACAGTATTTGGCCTATCTTGTATAAAGTTAATCAAAATTGAGAAGGGCGTTTCCATTTATAAAGGATAACTTAACTGTAGTTGCAATATTGTCCTGCGGAATAATTCGAAGACGGCTTTGGAATGAGTTTCTTTTTGGCCGCATAAAAATTCGGGCACAATACAAAGGACCGTTTACTTGGTAGGATTTTCACACTTGTTTTAATGCCTTCACAAATTCTAATATATTTTATTTAAAAAATCACGAGTAAGCAATATTATTTCTCGTGCTAATTTTGTCAGAAGTTATGTCTTCTTCAAATCGTAAACTTGAACGTAGAATATCTTTCGGTTTGCAAAAAACAAGTTTTTTGACGAAAGGAAAGTAATACGCGAGCCCCAGATTCTTGTAGCAAAATGGAAGGCACGATCACAGGGGTAGCTCTCGTATTTGTCTGAGCTTTTGGCTTCGTACTAGAGGGCACCTCCGGAGACAATGTGAATGCAACGAGAATTTTCATGTTTTTATTCCAGCTACGTAGAAAATAGGGGTGGGAGGGGGGTAGGTTGAGGCCACGCCCACGTCCTCTCATTTGGCCCTCTCCTTCTCCCCTTCACGCCCACATTTTTTCTCGTTGCTGGAAAACAAAACGCGTCTCTGAAGGTGTTAGCCTCTTGTACGAAGCCGAAAGCCCAGACGAGTGCAAGTGCTACCCCCAGTTATTGCGCCTTCGTCTCCTTCGCAACAGGAGCCCCGGGGCTGGCATATTCGCTTCCATTCACTAAGCCCCTACGAAAGTACTTCGATTGAATCGAAAATGCATTGCAAAGGCTCGGGTAACATTTCACGAGATAGACAATCTACCGAGAGCTCGGATGAAAAGGAAGATACGGATTCAACTAATAACACAGACTGGGACTAAAATTACAAACTGAATTTTTTCACTAAGACTGAGCTAAGCTTCTAGAGCTTGAATGCGTCAACCTTTGAAGGCCTTTAGTGACGCCTGAGAACCGAAAGTTCGACCATCAGTTTCGAAGTTGTACACCAGGCGCTTCAAAGAGTTGAAACAACGCGGTGACTTCTGAGCGATGTACAACGCAAGCAGACTCGCGGAGAATCCACTCCACTCTCTCACCGCTCCCACACCGGGACCCGGTTGTCAAGACGAAGTCAAGAAGGGCGGAGATATGGGGAGGGGCGCAGACGGCTGGCGCGACTAATACTCAACACGCGTACCAACAGCACATCTTGCTAAATAGGCTCTAGGCTGGGAGCGCCATAAAGGCCATAGTAAGAAGGAGCCATTGCGCCTAGCTCTCGGGTCGATGACAGCCACTCCACTCCACTCCACTCCACACAGCATAACACAACACATACTAGGCCGACTGCGGTGTCCAAGTTATCCCGTCAGCTGGCACTTCCCCCAAGCCACAGCTTTCCGCACACCGCATAGCTTCTGAACCATATGGTATTCTGGGATCACTGATCCTCGGAGAACGCAATTAGTAGCCATACGACAAAACGTATCATTTCTCACTGCACTCTCATTGTCTTTGAAGGTGGTAGCCACTTTTACGAATTTGAAAGCCCAGACAAATACAAAAGATATCCCAGCGATCGCACCTTCCTGTTCTTTGCCACAATTTCTTAAATTTACAATAGTTTTTAATTCAAGCCGCAGCTACATTTTACATGAGTTTCCCTATGTACATGCTGAGTAGGGATTCAAAAACTGCTGCAATGAATGTGGACCATGTTGTATACTTCATAGGCAGCATTAATAAGCGGATAGACCCGATACTCCATGAATGGACATTTCACGGACTCCAAATATCCCAAAATCATAAACTATTTCGCAGTGGGTTAAAGGAATTGAGGAACCGGCCAATGGGGTGGGTACGGAGGATGTTGGGCCTACTGAACGCATGCTTGGATCGCCCATACGTGAACACAAGCATGCCGTGCGACGAGGCGACGAATCATCACAAGTTGCAACTCACACCTCCGAAACAGGCCATGCGTTCAACTTCGCTGCCGTCAAGGTACTCGCCCACGCGGGAAACAAGACGAGCAGAGAATTTATCGAAGCTTGGTCCACGGATAAGAATTCTGTCAACAGATATGTCTCATTGGCGCCGCGTACAGGGCCTTACGCTATTGCAAACGATCACATCCACACGCCCGCCGTAATCATTTGGCCCAAAATTCTCCATAATCATCCCACTTTCGATGCTGACGTGGCCATTTGGCGCCCAAGCCTACACAATTCCTCTCCGCTCATCCCCCATTCCCTCTTCTATGACTTTTTTAATTGCCCCTCCCCCTATAAGTTTTGCTTGTTTTTTGTTAACGATTTTATTTCTGTAAATATTCCCACCCAACATGTCGATCTTGCCTACGGGCACAGGCTAACAAAGTCCACAGATGCAAGTCGGCAGCATAAACACACAATTATTTATTTTCTACACGTTTAAAGTTTTAGTTATTGTACACACGCCACAAGTAGCCACCCCATTTGTCGCTGTTTTTCATCTCTGACGATGTACTCTTGCAGGAACCCGAAAGCTCAGGACAAAATACAATTCGTTCCAGTGCTCGATCGTGTGTTTTCTTTACCAGCAGACGGAATTGGACCATCAGACTAGTGCAAGTCTGGCCGCGAGGGGAGCGGATCCGAAGTGCTTCAAAGCGGGAATCCTCACAAGAGCCTGGAGCGGTCTTTGTATTAATCAGCCTGGGACGCTGGTTAGCCAGACCGGGAAGGGCAATTGTTGGTGTGTACGCACGTCAGTGCACCACGCGCGACAAGCGTTCGCTCGAAGTATGCGTGAGGCAGGCCGAGAACTGCAATCACCTGATCTCATGCGCAGCACGGTGTGGGAAACGAAAAGCGCTATAGGGTCACTTCAACCGTTTAAAACAAATTATACCCAATAACCAGTATAACCTTTAAAGATGACGTTATTAATTACCGAAGAACTAATACTTTCATCCGTGTTTTCTCTATGACATGGTTGAATTTATAAGCATGTTGATAAAATACGTGTACAAAATGCATACTACTTAAATTATGACTTTTCACTGAGTTTTTTGATTTGCAAGCTGCCGCGAAGGATTTCATGTTAAAGCTGGTATTCTGGCCTGATTAAATTGTCTTTGGATTACGCCGCAATAAAGGCTATATTACAGTTTCATACGAATTATCTTTTCGAACCAAATTTTCGGGAAAAGATTACTTGGTCACCCAACTTAGGTAGCCCTAGCTCCTGATCCTGTAGTCACTTTAGTTCAAGTTGAAGTTTATTAAGATTTATTTAAGTTTAGTTAGACACCGCTTAAATATATAAATATGCTGCAATAACTAATGAGCATTAAACTATATTAAGCATAGTTAACAAAAGCAACTATACTAAAAACCAAATTGCAGTAAACTAAACTAAAATTAAACAAATGAACGTAACAGTACGCTAAAAATAAACTAAACTTATACCACCGGTCCCGTAAGACAGAATTCTGGGGCTAGCAGTGTCTAAGGTAGGCGGCCAACTGAATTTTCATCGAATGTTTGTTAATATTTCATGATTTAAAACAATCAACGATATCACCAAACCCACGAATGAAACCGAATCTCTTCCTGCAAAGAACTAAGGACTTTCTAAAGCCCATAAAACTGGCATTCTAATTCAAATTATGTTATCGTCAATCGGTACACCCAATAACAAGACTTAAAAGCTGCAATCCCACCGACTCCATTCACCTACGAAGGAAGGTAGGCCTTTCTTCTGAAGCCACCTGAAAAATTCAGCCGGACCCAAATGGCAAAAAGTGAACACTGATGGCAAGTCAGGCTATTTAAGAATTGACAACAGTTTTTAATAGTAATCTCAGACAAAAGCGGGCGCACAATAAAACACTACCCGAACAACCTAAAAGTAATCATGAAAAGTAAATTTGTTAGGCAAAGTATATTTTTCGGCAAATCATCT